>CM031238.1:463231708-463801451 GCA_018340775.1 Taxus wallichiana var. yunnanensis | reverse complement strand
TCCATTTTACTTCAAAACATCCTTTGTGGCTTGAGCTGAAGATCTCAGAATCTCATTTTATCCAATTGAATGTTTTCAAACCGCCCTCAATGTTGTTATTCTACCCATTTTTGAAACAAAATCCAAGTTTCCCCTTTATTTGTGCCCTATTTTTTCATGTTGCATGGGTTGCGTTATTGCAGCTTTACCAAGATGATGTGAATGTTTTTCAAGATAGCGAGTAGACCATTCAGAACACCTAGAAAGATACTAATCAGATGTAGGGAGTATGGCATTTCACCTAATCCAAAGAAGTGTCATTTTGGTGTGCCAAAATCCAAGCCATTGGGTCATATTTTATCTAAATAAGGTGTTATGATAGATCCCGAGAGAGTGGAAGTAATAAACAAGGTGCCTATTCTAAGAACCAAGAAGGGTATTCAATCTTTCTTTGGCCAAATCAATTTCATTAGAAGGTTTGTCTCTAATTTTGCTGAGTTGACTCTTCCAATCACAAGCATGCTAAGAAAGGATCAGTTATTAAGTGGGAGGAGGCCAGCCATCAAAGCTTTTGAAGGAATAAAGGATGCACTCAAGCATGCACTGTTTTGGCAGCTCCAAACTATAAGATGCCTTTCCAAATATTCCCTTTTGCATCCGAATTTACTATTGCTTCAGTTTTTCTACAAAATGATGAAAATGGAGCTGAGAGGCCTATTGCTTTTTTTAGCAAGGATTTACAAGCAGCTGAATTGAGGTACACAACTATGGAGAAACAAGCATTTGCATTAGTAAAAGTAGCAAAGATTTTCAGCCCTATATTTTGAGTTCAAAGGTTGTTGCTTATGTTCCCCACACCATGGTTAAAGACATCTTATCCGACATGGAAATATCAAGCAAGAGATGTAGATGGGTTAACAAATTACAAGAATATGATATGGATATCCAAACAACAAAGCTGGTAAGAGGTCTAGGGTCTTGCCAAACTCATGGCCGAGAGTAATTTATAGTAATGTAGAAGTGAATCAGCTAGGGGATGAAAGGGAATATCTCCTTGACAAATTGATGATTTCGAGTGGTACAAGGATGTGGTCTATTATATCAAGCAGCTTATGTTGTCCCAGCCACTTAAATAAAAATTAGAAAAGAGCCCTGTCAAGGCTTCTCGTAAATATGTCATAACAGCACTTGGGTGGCTTGGAAGAACCCTCGAAGGTGTCCTCTTGAAATGCATAACTAAAGATGTAGCTCCCAAGTTGATTGCTGATTTCCATGGGGAGTTTGTGGAGGAAATATTTCTAGGAGAGTGACAAGACATAAGATTTTAAGAGTTGGTTATTGGTGGCCAACTCTTTTCAAAGATGGAAACCGGCCGGTTAGAAGGTGTGATAGTTACCAACGTTTTCGAAGATCAAGGCTTCAGTTCCCTTCCTTTCAGAGCTCAGTATCAATCAAGCTCTTTTCAAACAATGGGGAATGGATTTTATTGGTGAGATTTCAGATCCTTCTACCGCTGGTTATAAGTGGATCCTCAGAGTAACCGATTATTTTACAAAATGGGTTGAGGTAATTCCATCTAGAAAGGCAACACACCAAGTGGTAATGGATTTCTTGCTGAATCATATCATATGTAGATTTGGGGTTCCAAATTAAAATTGTGTCCGATAATGCTATGTGTTTTAGAGCCAAGCCTTTCGATGGTAATGTGTAATGAATATGGGATAAATCGACCTATTCTTCAAACTACAACCCACAAGGGAATGGGCAAGCTGAATCAAGTAACAAAAAATTGCTCAAGATCATTAGAAAGAACCTTGAAATGAACAAGAAGAAGTGGGGAGAATAGTTAAAATTTGCAGTTTGGGGCTAATAGGATAACTCCAAAAGAGCAACCGGTAAAATCCCATTTGAACTAATGTATGGAACTCGTGCTTTGCTGCCATTACACCTCGCAATTATCCACTTTTTAGTTTTCCCAAGAAGTAGTTGGAAGATCAAGAACATGGCCCATATGAGTCAAAAATCAATCATATCATTGAGTTGGATGAAGAAAGGAGAGCTTCTCATCAAAGGCATGTCAAAGTTTAGAGAGAAATTGAAGAAGTTGTTTGATAAGAAGGTTACCCCTAGTGAGCTTTCGGTTGTGGAGATCTTGTTTTGCTGTGGGATAGTAGCCATGAAGACAAGGGCAAGCATGGAAAATTTTATGCTCTCTCGGATGGGCCCTTATGCCATTGATATCGTGGATTGGAGAAAATACATTTTTTCTCAAGGATTTGGATGGGGATTTGCTGGAGCTATCTGTTAATGGCAGACATTTAAAACACTTTTTGGATTAAATCCCCAAAGGAGGTATACACGTGTTGTACATTTTGTATAGCCCTTGTTTTTGTTTTGTCTTTTCCTTGTTCTTGCTGTTGTTGGCCCGTGGTTTTCCCTTTTGTCCTTGGCAACCATTGTTGGTGTGGTTTTCTCGCCTGTTTTTGGTGAAAGTTTTGATTTTTGTTGCTGCTATGCATGTTTTGACTCCTTTCCCAATGGATTTCTAGCACTTTGTCTATATTGTGATCTTGTGGCACTTCATTTGGGAGTGCCCATCCCCAGAAAGAGCCAATGTTGGTGCAATTTATGGGTTTGCACACTTTACTCTTATTCTCCATGCTCCATTTTACTCCAAAATGTCCTCAGGCTCGAGCCAAGATCTCGTAACTCATTTTATCTAGTTGAATGTTTTCAAACTACCTCAATGTTGTTATTCTACCCCTTTTTGAAACAAAATCCAAGTTTCCCTTTATTTGTGCCCTAGTTTTTCACGCTGACGGATACGTTATTTTTCCTTGGCCAAAGAGTGAAAGAAACCCATGCTTTGATTGAATTTCATTCTTATGAGGGTGAAATCTCACTCCCCAAGCTTAAATCATCCCCACATCATGTTTCGTTGGATTGAAAACAAAAATCCATCTTCTTTGTGAGAAAATTTGATTTTAGAAGCATCCCCTGCACAGATTTTCATTTCTGACGGCATACGGCATGGTCTAGCCGGCAAATTTATCATCAGAAAGTTTGTGTGACTCAAGAGCTCTCATTGGTCAACCGGGTGGGTCGGAAGAAATGTTATAACTTGTCAAATTTTCAATTTTTGCGAAGGTAGAATTTTCTCCGTGGCCCGTGATTTTCCCGCTATGCCTACGTGGCATGATTTGATTGGAAAGAAGGAGCATCGAGTGGCGGAGGTCACTTAAAAATTGTTTGCCTTCATTTTTGTAAATTTCTAAAATCAAAATTTTTGCCCAAAGGTCTCAGGCCTAATGGGAGGGTGACACATGGCACAAGGAGGTAAAACAGAGATAGCGTGGGAGTTGGGAAAATTTTAATGTTTTTTGCTCAAGGATGTTGGAAGAAAATTTTTCCCCTGCGGCCCTGCGGTTCCACAGGATGTGCTTACGTGGCCTGATTTGATTGGTCAAGGATTGGGTGGCGGAGGTAACTTAGGAAATTTTTCTTCCATTTTGGAAAAAATTCTCAAAATTAAATTTTTGCCCGAAATCCCATGCCCAATGGGATGGTGACACATGTTTAGGAGGGCCAGGCGGACAATCAAGGACTTGAAAATTTTTCGTGTTTTTTAGCCTCGGGGCCAAGGGAAAAATTTGGCCCGTGAGCCCGCAACAATTGGAAAGGTGACACGTGTCTCAGGGAGATCGACCGGAATAGAGGGACTTAGAAGAATTTGAAAATTTTTGGTTTCAAAATGCAAAAGGAAAAAAATTTGCCTGTGGGTCCGCACTAATACAAGGTGGACACGTGTCCAAGAAAAGTGGCATGGATGGGGTGGAATTTATGGAATTTTTTTGAAGTCTTTTAATTTAAAAATTTTAAGGTTACAATTTGGCCCAAAGACCCGCGCCCAATGGAAGGGCTTGACACGTGGCATAGGGATGTCAAGCAGGGGAGCAAAGAGTTGAAATTTTTCAAATTTTTGGCTCAAAACCTCAAAGAAAATTTTGGACCCGATGGCCCGCACTAATGAGAATGTGACACGTATGCGGGGATGAAATGGAGGGGTGGAAGTTCTAAAGACTTTGAAGTTTTTAACTTCAAAATGCTAAAATTAAAATGTTTGCCCGAAGGCCCGCAACAAATAAGGGATGGACATGTGTCCAAGAGGCAAAATGGAGGAAGAGGTCGAAGGAGGAGTTTGCTATTTTTTGCCTCTATGTTTAAAGAGTAAAAAATAAAGAATAGGCTCACGTCCAATGAAAATAGGACATGTGTCCTAAATTTGGTGGAGGATCGAGCGCGGAGAGAAAGTTAAAAATTTTTGCAAAATTTTAGCAAAAAATTTCAAGGTAAGAAATAAGCCCGTGGGAAAATTTGGAAGTGTGTCCCTGCATCCAATCAGGGCAACACGTGGCATGTTTCAAATAGAAAAGGAAGAAGCATGGGCCCACAAGGATTTTGTGACTGCACAGGAGGAGTAAAGGAAAAAGGAGGGGCCGGTTCAGAGCGAATAGAAAACCGCCACGTAGCATAAGCGGCAACGAGGGGTTCTGGGGCGAAGAATCTTTAGAAAATTATCCTTTTTTAAAAAAGTGGTGAAATGTGTCAAATTGGCCCACGCTTTGGTGAAGGCCTGCGATGTATGACATGTGGTGCATCCATCCGGCTCATGGGGAAAATTTTCAAAATTTTCCCAAGGGCAAAAAGTTCAAAATGCATTTTTAGGATCGGGGCTCCGCCCCAATCATGTTTGGACACGTGTCCCACCATATATAAAGTAAAAAAGGTAATTTGGGTTATTTTTGAAGAGGATTTGGATCTGCCACGTGGAGGGCTGGCATTTAAAGTTTATTTTAATCAACTAAGACATTGTGTATTTTCATTTTTTTGGGTGCCATTGAGCTCCAAGAAGTGTGGAATCATCATTTTTGCACCAAAACACATGAAATTTTATATGAATTTGCATCCTTCAACCTTCTCGAACACAATGGCATCATTTATTTGAGATAATTCGGTGCCCTCGTCATGATTTTTGTGAGATATTTTTCAGCCCATGAAAAACACGTGAAAGGTAAAAATGAAAAGTTGCAGAGTTAAAAATGATGAGGGAAAAAGGTGAAAATGATCGCAAATGCATGCTGGTATGGTGGAATGCCAAAAATGTGACCCCGGATGGATGAGGATCCGAGTTCATGCAATATTTTAAAATATTTCTCGTATCTATGGCATTTGGCGAGTTAAGTTTATAGTTTTATATCATTTTTCATCAAATGGACAGGGTTTTCAGAACAAATTTGATCCCTTTGGCATATTCTTTGCTTGGGATGCAAGGATCCAAGATGGCATAGGTTATATGATGCATTTTTGGAAACATTTTAGACAACTATTGAGAAATTTGGAGAAAGAGAGAAGAAATTTCACAAGAAAGACTGGAAGAAGTCCATTTCCTTTTGAGAAACCGCCTGAGAGCCATTTTGATTCCGGCCATTGCATCAAATGTTCATCATGTTGAGTTGGTTTCAGCTGTAAAACCATCAACAAGCTTTGAGATTGTCTAAATAGCATTCCCTTGTTGATATATTTGATCGACTCTTGGATTAATTGGTTTTATCTCTCTTGCAAAGCTTGCAGATGCACTTGTATTTCAAAGATGTTTTCAATTTGTGTTTCATGCTCATTTTACAATCTTGTGTTTGGGATCTTTATTGGTCATGCATGGTCTCATTTCTTGTAGAGGGTTTGAAGGCATCTAAAATCTTCCATTCAGAAGAGCATTCATTTGAGTGGAGATAAATAGTTTTAAATTCATCTTACCTTCCTCAAACCGAGGGTATTTGTAAACCTTTGGGTGTACCTTAGACATGATCTAACAAGGGGTTCTCAATGCTTTATTGATATTTTGCTTCAAGCCTTTGTGGTAGGCTATCAAAGTTTGTATGGAATAGTGTAAATTTGGGCATCCATCAGGCACACATCCTCGGTTGAAATAGCACTTCAAACTCATCAAAACATTTCGGTGTTTAGGTGTCAGAATTCTTTCAAGGTTTTCCAAAGAAGGTGATGACTCCTAACTACTCTTGTTCCAAGGTCTCTCATCGAATTTCATTTTAAACTAACTCATCCTACCTGCAATACCCCCGTGATCCGCATTGTGTGTCCACAAAAGAATTCAACCCTTTCACAAAATGCACAAAGTTGATCGTGGGTTTTATCATGTCTTTAGCAGCTCTAGCTTTGTTTTGAGAACATTTCCATCATTTAGTAGTGACAGCTCCTTTGAGTTTGGATAATGGATATTTGATCATGTTTCCACAAAGCTTCCTCCACACTATATGCAAAACACAAGGATATCTTAATCTCTTTACCACATATGGGCTGCAATATAGGTTCTCTTACCTTGGTTGATAGGCACAACCTAAAATAGTGAGGGTTAGATCAAAACCCTCATGAAGGTGCTATCCACTCCCTCAATTCTTGAATGTAAACAAGTAGATAGGTGTGATCCCCGGATACAAATGACATACAAAACATTTATCTATCCTTGAGTGTCTTGTGCAGATTCATGATGTTGTTCAAGTTGTGAAGGATATTAAATCTGGATACCAACACCCGAGTGGCACGCTGCTGCCAGGAATTCTTGCAAATTCTTGGTGGTTTTGAAGTACTTGAAAGGTTTGAGCATTTGTATGATCAAGTATTTGAGCTGTTATATTATTGAGATATCATTTCATACTTCAGATCTGGATGTTTGGGTAAGAAATACTTCAAACTTAGCCTGATCTCCTCATCTACCAAAGCTTTATGTGATTTGAATGCACTATTTTTGGATGAATTAAGAAGAAGAAAATCTGATTTGTAAATCCTCAGCAAGTTTTCATTATAGCATGCATTTGATGTAATATTATTTAGTGCTTTCTTGCACAAACTAAGGTGAAAATCCTTGGTGGTGACTCCATGTTGTTGGGATCTTTAAATACCAGCTTGTCTAATACATTTCCATCATTTGGAAACTTGTTGTTTAAATCTATCAAACTGGAGGGAAGGAGATCCCTCTTCATCAAGGACTCTTCTAAGAAGTTGCTCACCGAATCAAGAAGCTCAGAACTAGAAGGAAGAAGAGTTTGAAAGTGGTTGGTGATCCATCAAGGAAAGGAATCCCTATAGTTGAATTTGAAGGAGAACAACTTTTCATTGAGATTATAATTCCTCTTCAAGTCTCTCGATTTAGGAAATCTTCTTGCTGATTTACATTCTCCATCGTGTGAGGGACCTTCTTGTGTATTTAAAAACTTTCTCCTAAATCTGCTCCCCGTAGTTTCTAAGTTTGCTAAAGTCTATCAAGAGAGAGAGCCTTTGGGGGTTGTCATTTTAGAGATCATTCATCTATTCCAATCACCCATTGCTATTCCTCATCATCTTGTTTCACCTCCAAGATCACCCCTACCAAACAATATGGCTCAACCTAGACCTCCATTTGTTGTATACACATTTGGTCCTATAAATGTTGGAGGAATGGATGGTTATCCAAATGCTGTCCCACAGATGTGAGAAATAGATTACCAAAATTCCAAGGTAACAATGCCATAAGTGAGATAAACATCTCAAACTCTTTGTTAACATGATGGAAGACTTTGAAATAGAATTTGAGGATGTGTATATCAAGTTGTTTATCCATACACTTGAGGAAGATGCAAGAGATTGGTATAAAGCTCTACCTGATAACTCTATTGATTTGTGGACTGAGATGACTAATGCATTCAAATTACAATATGGAGACAAAAACAGATCCAAGGTTCCTTCTATCCGAGTTTGAGAACATTAAGAAGAACCCTAATGATACTGTTCATGATTTCAATACAAGGTTTAATAATAAATTGATAAGGTTACTTGTAATTTTGAGGCCTTGTGATGAATCTTGCTTGATCAAATATGCAGATGCATTTGATAAAAGGTAGCCTATTACTTGAGAGACAAAAATCCTATAAACTTGAGGCAAGCTTTCACCATGGCACTTCAAATTGAAAATAATATTAAAGTTGCTTCAGAAAAACACTTAAGAGGGATGGTGTGAAGTTGATAAACCCCCGAGAAGCCTCAAAATAGAAAGGGTGCTGATTTGGAGGATGTTGTCAAGACTTTGCAAGGGTCACAAAGAAATTTCCTACAAATTTGCCCAGCCGAAAAGGAATTGGAAAAAGTTCACAAGGACAGCAAAGAACTCAAAACCATGATAGATTTGACAATCATCCTAGGGTGATCAAAGACAAGATGATAGAGGTAAAGGGCTTATTGGATCTATAAATAGACAACCCCAAGCACGTGAAAATATAGTGGTGTCGATCCTCTGCTTCGCAAGAGTTATCATTGTTCAAGAAGTCACTGACATGGATTGGTGTGATAGATGTTTTATTCCTCATCCTCCATGTGAAATGGACCAGCAAGATATAGATGATGATAATGAGAATGAAATGGATGATGACATTTGTATGATGGGCAGCTCTTCAAAGCTCACAAGAAGTAGCAACATCAATAGATGTGATAAGTGCAAGGACTCATTGCGAACCTTTTGGGATTGTGTAAAGAGGGTACCATTTCTTCCTCTTCCTCAAACTCATAATGTAGATGTAGTTCAGGGCTTTGAAATTCCTAATAATGAATTTGAATACCTAAGGGCTTTAATGGTCAAGAAGTATGATGGTGGTATTCCTTCAGAGGAAGATAGACAATTGTTAATGAATGTTGTGGTTGGTCAAGAAAAGGAGTACAATACTAGAAGTAAAGTTGTTAGAGGAGCTGGTCCTCAAGCCAAGCCAAAGAAACCCTTGCTCACAAGCATTCCCAAAGATAATCCTAGAAGAGAAATAGTTACTAAGAACCCACCGTCACATGCAAAATATCAGTCCTCTCCATGCCCAGCTACCAAGAATACTTCTCCATCTCGATGAACCTTCTTGTTCCCTTCCAATGTTGTTTTGCCAAAGAATGTTCCATATGATATAGCCTGCATATGAGCCAAATCAAAGTGAGTTTTCCCATTATAGAATTTCTTAGGATTCCTGAACACAAGAAAAGAGCTTTTGAATACTTGGGATCAAAGAAGAAAAGAGTATACCAAGCATAAATGTCAATGTTGTTGAGATTCCTCTTCAAAGAGTTTCTGGCCCTAAAACACCACCACCAATGGAAGATCTTGGAGAGGCACCTGAATTGTATTTGGTGACATCCTTGGTTAATTCCCAATTGAATGTTGATCTATTCTTCACAACTTTTCTCATAAAATGTAGGTTGCTTCACAATTGCATGTTTGATTCCGATGCTTCATGTAATGTTATGCCTCTAGAAGTTATGAATGAGTTGATATCAAGGTGACAAAAGCAGATATGGAAAGTGTACAGCCATAGATTCAAAGGAAGTGCCAGTTGTTGGATGTGTGAAGGGTTTAGTGGTGCAACTTATAGCCTATCCGGTAAGAATTTAAAACTTGATGTTGTAATTGTTGATCGCCCTGCCAAATGGGGTATGCTTTTGTCAAGAAAGTGGGTCAGCAAGTGTTGGTAGTAGTGTTCAAATGGACATGTTCTATGCCACCATTCCCATTGAGGGAAGCCTTGTCAAACTCTATGGTGAAAAGAAGATGTTACACTTGATTGAGGATCCCAACAATGCTTCTTATGAAGTGTTGTTTTTGGATGTAGATGTTGACAATTTTATTGGTTTTGCTGATGGAAAAGAGAATAAGATGGACAAATCAGAGTGCCTTGGTATGGTAGGTTCTCCATGGACATTACTATTTGATGGAGCTTGCTCCAAAGTTGGAAATGGTGCTAGTATAGTGTTGGTTTCCCCTAGTTTAGAGGAGTTTCCATTTTCCTTCAAGCTCAATTTTGAATGTACTAACAACATTGTTGAGTATGAGGCATTATTATTAGGATTAAGGATTACATGGAAGTATGGAGTAAAATATATTGTTGCTAAAGGAGATTCAAAGTTGGTTGTCAAAGCAAGTAAGAAAGTTGTATGCTACAAAAATCGTAGAGTATAAAGCAATATAAGCATGTTGTTTAGGACTTGATTGAAATATTTGATTCCTTTAACATTGTTTACCATGATAGAAGTCTTAATGATGTTGCTGATCAGTCAATGGCTATTCTTGGTTCTAAGTTTGATAATTGCACCGTTTCACCTTTTTGTGAATATGATGTCAAGTGCTAACAAGGCCACCATTGTCCTAGATAATGTGAAACATTGGCATATTTTTGATGATGATGCACAAGTGTTGAGATTCTTACAATGCCAAGGAGATTTTTCTGGTCAGAATATTGATTGGGAACCAATGGTGTGCATGAATGAAGGTAGAGAAACTTATTTTGACAAGGATATTATACAATTGAAAACAAATACCATTCTCAAGGGTCTTGTTGCACTTGAATCCAATTTTAGCAATGTTGATTGCATCATTAATAGAAAGATGTCTACTTCAAGGGATGTGGAAGAGCACAATTTGGGAACTAAAGACAAACCAAGGAAGATCTGGTTGGGTAGTCATCTCAGCAAAGAAGAAAAACAGTCCTATGCCCAACTTTTAAAGAAATATCAAGACTGCCTTGCTTGGTCTTATTCAGAGTTGAAGGCATATAGAGAAGATTTGTTTCAGCATGAGATCCCTCTTGAGGCTAAAGCCAAACCATTTAGACAAAAAAAAAGGCCTATTAACCCACTAATTTCCATGAAAATGCAAGAAGAGTTGAAGAAATTGAGAGATGGTGGCATCATTCAACCTACTAGGTACTCTTCTTGGGTTGCCAACCTTGTGCCAGTTAGAAAGAAGAACGGAGATATCAAACTTTGTGTGGATTTTAGGAATCTAAACAAATCATCTATGAAGGACAACTATCCTTTTCCAAATATGGAGAATATGCTGCAGCTTGTGACAGGGTCAAAATGCTTTCTACTTTGGATGGTTTCTCCGGATACAATCAAGTAGTTGTCAAAGAATCAGAAAGACTTAAGACAACCTTCACTACTCCTTGGGGAACTTATGTTTTTGTAAGGATGCCTTTTCGATTGATGAATGCTAGGGCTACTTTTCAAAGGGAAATGGATGTTGCCTTTGCTGGTTATATCAATGAGTTTATTGTAGTTTACCAAGATGATGTGACTGTTTTTTCAAGACAACGAGCAAACCATTTGCAACACCTAGAGAAGATGCTGATCAGATGTAGGGAGTATGGAATTTCACTTAATCCAAAGAAGTGTCATTTTGGTGTGCCAAAATATAATTTTTGGGGCATATTATATCTAAAGAAGGTGTTATGATAGATCCTGAGAGAGTGGAAGCAATCAGCAAGGTGCCTATTCCAAGAACTAAGAAGGGTATTCAATCTTTCTTTGGCCAAATCAATTTCATTAGAAGGTTTATCTCTAATTTTGTTGAGTTGAATCTTCCAATCACAAGCATGCTAAGAAAGGATCAGGTTATTAAGTGGGAGGAGGCTACCATCTAATATTTTGAAGGAATAAAGGATGCACTCAAGCATGCACTGCTTTTGGCAGCTCCAAACTATAAGATGCCTTTCTAAATCTTCTCTTTTGCATTTGAATTTTAGTTTTGCTAGAAAAGGATGAAAATGGAGCTGAGAGGCCTATTGCTTTCTTTAGAAAGGCTTTACAAGTAGCTGAATTGAGGTACACAATTATGGAGAAACAAGCATTTGCATCAAGTAAAAGCAAAGAAGATTTTCAGCCCTATATTTTGAGTTCAAAGGTTGTTGCTTATGTTCCCCACACCATGGTTAAAGACATCTTATCTGACATGGAAATATCAAGCAAGAGATGTAGATGGGTTAACAAATTACAAGAGTATGATATGGATATCCAAACAACAAATTTGGTAAGAGGTTTAGGTCTTGCCAAACTCATGGCTAAGAGTAATTTGTAGAATGTAGAAGTGAATCAGCTAGGGGAAGAAAGGGCAGATCTCCTTGACAAATTGATGATTTCTGAGTGGTACAAGGATGTGGTCTATTATCTCAAGCACTTATGCTGTCCCAAATCACTTAAATAAAAATTAGAAAAGAGCCCTCAAGTTGGCTTCTCGAATATGTCATAACAGGACCTTGGTGGGCTTGGAAGAACCACAGAAGGTGTCCTCTTGAAATGCATAATCAAGATGAAGCTCCCAAGTTGATTGTTGATTTCCATGGGGGATTTTGTGGAGGAAATTTTGTCGAGAGTGACAAAGACATAATATTTTAAGAGCTGGTTATTGGTGGCCAACTCTTTCAAAGATGCAAACCGGGTCAGTTAGAAGGTGTGATAGTTGCCAATGTTTTTCAGAAGATCAAGGCTTCGGTGCTCCCTTCCTTCGCAACTGTATTAGTTGAAGCTCCTTTCAAACAATGGGGAATGGATTTTATTGGTGAGATTTCAGATCCTTCTAGTGTTGTTTACAAGTGGATCCTCAGAATAACCGATTATTTTACAAAATGGGTTGAGGCAATTCCATCTAGAAAGGCAACACACCAAGTGGTAATGGATTTCTTGCTGAATCATATCATATGAATATTTGGGGTTCTAGTTAAGATTGTGTCCGATAATGCTATGTGTTTTAGAGCCAAGCCTTTGATGGCAATGTGTAATGAATATGGGATAAATCACTATTCTTCAAACTATAACCCACAAGGGAATGGGAAAGTCGAATCAAGTAATAGAAACTTCCTCAAGATCATTAGAAGAACCTTGGAAATCAATAAGAAGAAGTGGGGAGAACAAATTGAAATTTGTAATTTGGGCTGATAGGATAACTCCAAATAGAGCAAACGGTAAAAGCCCATTTGAACTAGTGTATGGAACTCGACTTTCTACCATTACACCCGCAATTATCCACTTTTCAGTTTTCCCAGTGAGTTGGAAGATCAAGTGTTAGTGTAAATCAGCAGCACCCCTCGGATGTTGATCAGATTTCTAGTTTGATCATACTAGCATCCAAAGTGATTGCATTACATTTAATCATTTCTCCAAGTGTGGGACTTGCAAAAATGAGAAAGGAATCTCCAGAGAAGGTTGGTTCCTCTTCCCAAACTACTCCGCCACAAGTTGTTCCAAAGGCAGCAAGCTAATCTAATCCTAATCTAACCTCCAAGGAGACAGGAGAGAGAGACAAGAGAAAAAAACAAAAGCCTACACTAAAACAAAGATACACCGTAGAAGGAAAATGTTGAACATCTATCAAAACTACTATGAACATAGATCCAACCTTGCAATGAGAATTTAATCATGCACAAATACCTGCAATGAAGAGAGGCAAGAAGAAAACAAGCAAAAAACAAGCAAGGATGGACAGATGCATCACAAAACACGTTTTTATTGCTCCAGAAGTTTGCACAGAACATCATTTTAATGGTAAAAGTAAAAAATGCCATTACAGAGCAGGGGAGGAGGTTCAAACTCCATTTTCAACCCTAGGTGTGTGCATGTATAATTTGCTTAATGCTAAATCAAATGAAGCAAGAAATACCACCTAAAATAGTTCTACAATTTAGCTAAAACAAAGCATAAACACCATCATGATAAGAATTAAACAAGGGTTAGATGCTAGCATTCATCAATACAAACTTTGAAACTAACAATGCTAAATATCTAAACTCCTCTATTCTCTAACAACAAATAAATGAATGGACCTAAGTAAGCTCCATGGCTATCAAAATAGTTGTCCTTAATGCTCCAAGAACCTAGGAATGGGGGCTAATCAAAGTTGGGCTACAAGACCCTTTTGACACCTCCCATATGACCCAAGCACTTTAAGAAAGAGGCTTAACTCTTCAAGATGATGAACTCTCAAAAGGGCAAGGTGCAAGCTCTTAGTCTCTTTGCTATATGCTTTGCATTTACTCTCTTAGAAAGTTTAGGTGTAAGTAAAAAGGTAGGTGGAGGGCTCTTTATAGCCCAAAGGATAAGGATTCAACACATTCTCATGAATGTGGGATAAAGGTAAAACATGATTAGGAATGGATAAGGTTGCTTTATTAAAGGTAACCTTACTTTAGAAGGGTTTAATACATGTTTAGCAAGTCATGGGAGTTGGGGGTATTTTAATTAATCAAAGGTGATTAATTAATAGGTAGGTGTAAGCTTATAGAAGCCAATTAGAGGAATATTAGTGTGATTTAGGCTATTATAAGGGGATTAAATCAATTAAATATTGATTTATTGGTTAAATGGAAGGGAAAGCTAATTAATTAATAATAATTAATTAGTCTAGGTAGAAGGGTGATTTATTAACTAAGGTAGTTAATTAGGGTATTTGTTGGATAGGCAACTTAATTAATTAGCTTAGTGTAATTAATTAATGATGATATGAGGGAAAATGAGTGCCTTTGACGATATGTCGTTGATTTGCGAGAAAGGGGATAATTAGCACAATTTAAGTATTTAAATTGCTTGGGCGTAATTATAGGTGTCTACATTTGCCCCTCTTTGGGGTGGCATAAGTGATGCCACTTCAAAGATAGTAGACAAAAGAGATTTTGAAGAGATGGAAGAAAAATTAGTAGGAGGGAGAGATGCCCCCTCGAGTGTCGATGGGGTGATAGAAGAACTCGATCGACGATCGAAAAAGGTGAGAAGTAGGCAGAAGAATGGGGACGAGGTAGGATGCCCCGAGGAGAGGGAGAATTAGGGGTGAAAGGGAAGTGGTGTAGAAGAAATATGGATGAGGGGAGAGAAGAGCTTAACCTCTAGCCACTTATTTGTTTGGAACAAATTTGATGTCATCATATTGCCATAGGAACTACATCATCGGTCCTTATGAAAAATATAAGCATACGACAAAGGTAGAATGACATGAAAAGCCATAATACGAACAATTGTCCATTGCTGAAAATACCAACTCCACGCAACATACAATAATGCAATGCAATACGAGAAGGAAACAAGCTCATATAATAGGGAAAACAAGTACGAACGCACATATCTAACCCAACAACGGTCAAGATAGTTGTACAAATGGTTTGTTATCAGTGCGTCTTTGAAGAGATCCACAAGTTCATGATTGACGACAAGGGTTAAAAATGATGCCCCAAGCAAGGATACATGCAAGGGGAAATGAAAATGGACACGGGTCCATGAAAAGCATTTGTGCGCAACGAAATGCACACCGGCTGTGCAACCAAAAGTGCCCCAGTAGTACAGACAAAGCAAGCAGCTAGCTTTTGTGAATGGTTATGAATCCAGTGATCCACGAGTCGTATTAATCGGGGAAGATGTGAGACAAACCAACAGGATATGGAGAAAATACCATGCGCAAGACACAAGTTTCAGTGTAAGAAGCAAGTTACCATTTTGTAGGGTGTTTTACTTTTTAGGAATTTTTTGAAAAATTTTGCCTTGTTTTTAGATTTTTTGATATATATATATATATATATATATATATATATTGTTTTTGTTGTTTTCTCGAAACAATGTTCTATTGTTTTTGTGTTTTTCTCGAAACAATGTTCTATTGTTTTTGTGTTGTCTGAAACAATTTTCTATTGTTTTTGTGTTTGGTGAAACAATTTTCTATTGTTTTTGTGTTTTCTCAAAACAATGTTCTATTGTTTTTGTGTTTTGTGAAACAATTTTCTATTGTTTTTGTGTTTTTAATAGTTTTCCAAAGCTATGTGTAGGTAACCAAGAAAGCATGGATGCCCCCAGCGTTAGGTGGGGAATATACAAGGGGAAGCCATGCGCTTATGAACAAGAAGGTGAATTCGTTGAGTTGCCCCCGTAAGATGGGAAATAACGAAAGACCACGTCCCTTACGTATGAATAGAAGAACGCAAAGCCGGATCAAGGTGGACTAGATGGTGTGCACAAGGAAACTCAAGGTAGAACCAGTCCAAGACAAAGACAACTACCCTTCTAATACGTGAATGCTTGTGAACAACGAATCCTCCCGAGGCACCGGAAATTGGTTTTCACCCAAGGACTTGTCCAAAGTGCCACAATTGCGTGGTTTTCACTAGTGGACGACCTGTTTTCTCTTCTTTTTTTTTTTGTTTTTTATATTTTTTATGATTTTTATGATTTTTATGACTTTCTTGTGTCATGTTTAAGCATAAAACCTCTTAAGATGCATGGAATTCATGGGCTCCTGGAGCTCATCACCATTGGGGTGAGCCAACTTGTATGCCCCTATGCCATACTTGGCAACTATGACATAGGGTCCTAACCAGTGTGGTTCGAATTTCCCTTTTTTTTCTCGCTCTGCTCTGGTGTTGAACTGGTTCTCCTTCATAACTAAATCATCCACCTCAAACTGGCGAGGGATGATTCTCTTGTTGTAGTTGCGGGAGATTCTGTGTTGATATTTTTTCGTGTGATTAAGAGCACGAATGCGCCTCTCATCCAGGAGCTCTAACTCAGCCAATCTTGCCACTCGGTAATCTTCATCCTTATCCAAATAGTCCCGAAGAGAAATTCGCAGGGATGGGAGTTCAATCTCTAAAGGGATGATAGATTCTGTCCCGAACATGAGGGAATATGGCGTCGCACCCGTAGGAGTGCGAATTGATGTTCGGTAGGCCCGCAGAGGGTCGGGTGGATTTGTAGGTGCCGCCGACCGGTTTTGCTAACCATCTTCTCCATTATCCTTACCAAAGTCTTGTTTGTTGCCTCAGCTTGTCCATTACCCTGAGGGTAATATGGTGTGGACCATTTCAATCTGATTTGGAACCGTTGGCAAATACCTTTCACAGTTTTGTTCTTAAATGACTTCCCATTATCTGTGACAATGGCTATAGGGATACCATATCGGCAAATAATGTGATTCATGATGAATTTAGAAATCATGCTCTGTGACATAGGTTAAAGGGACAGCCTCCACCCATTTTGTGAAGTATTCTATAGCTGTGATGATATGTGTATGACCATCAGATGAGGTAGGAGTAAGCTTCCCTATTAGATCAAGTCCCCACTTGGAGAATGGCCACGGGGTAGTGATTGGTTGCAATGGTTGCGATGGAGCATGGATGAAATTTCCATACTTTTGGCATAGCACACATTTTCTAACATAATTACAACAATCAGTTTCCATGGTGGGCCAATAGTAACCTACTCTTAACAGTTTCTTAGCCAAGACCATTCCGTTTGTATGTGCTCCGCATACTCCTTCGTGTACTTCTTTAATTACCTGGATTGACTCCGACACATCCAGACAACGTAACAGATTCCCATCGTAGCCACGACGATAAAGTGTACCTCCTAACAGGGTGTAATGGGCTATTTGGTGAATTAGGCTCTGCTTTTCAGAGCGGGAGATTTCGGGAGGGAATGTACTGTCCTTAAGATAGGTGAAAATGGGTTCATACCATGGTGAATGGGGACCAACAACCTCACAAGCCAAGCAAGATTCTGGCATGTCATACGCGGGCTGGCGTAGATTTTCTACGAAGAATGGCATATCATTGTTCCCTGGTGGAATACGAAGCATAGATCCCACCGTTTCCATAGCATCTGCCGATCTATTCTGCGCTCTTGGGATTTGCTCAAAGGTAATGTGCACAAAATACTCCTTCGGGTTTCCACCAACTTCTTATAAGGTATGAGCTTGTCATCCTTAACTTTATACTCATCATTAACCTATTTTATGATTAGCTGTGAATCACCTACAACCTTCACATGTTGAATATTCCACTTGATGGCTAGCTTCATCCCTGCAATGAGTGCTTCATATTCTGCAATGTTGTTTGTGCAAGGGAAGGCCAGGCGGAAAACCCTGTGGTATAGGATCACCTGAAGGAGTAATAAGGACCACTCCTGCACCTGAACCATGAAACGTAAAAGATCCATCAAAATGTATCTGCCATATGATAGATTCTTCAATGTAGAGCAACGATGCATCTGGCAGATCCAGAATCAAAGGTTCTATGCTTTGCAAAGGTGCTTCCACTAGCTAGTCGGCAAGTACTTGTCCTTTAATTGATTTTTGATGGACAAATTCTATATCAAACTCACTGAGTAGAATGATCCAATTAGCCATTCTACCTGTGAGGGCAGGTTTGGACAACAAATACTTGAGTGGGTCGACCTTGGATATGAGCTTGGTCTTAGTATTTAGCAGGTAATGGCAAAGTTTCTGAAAGGTAAAAACAACGGCCAAGCAAGCCTTTTCAATCTGAGGATAATTACATTCATAGGCGATGAGGGTGTGACTCAGATAGTACACTACTTTCTCTTTATGGCTAAGGTCATATTGGGTGAGCAGTGCACCAATAGCATATTGCGTAGCGGAAATATAGAGCAAAAGTGGTTCTCCCGAGTGGGAGGCATGAGGACAGGTGGATTAGCCAGGTACTATTTAAGCAAAGCAAAGGCTTGTTGTTGCTCAGGTCCCCAAATGAAAGTGATGTCCTTCTTAAGCAAATGAGTGAATGAGTGACATTTATCTGCAAGCTGGGAGATAAAGTGGCGAATGGCTTGAATTTTCCCTTACGCAGTTACTACGTAGCTTTGATTACTTGATATTCTCGTGTGGAGGCATTTCGTGATGGCATATACTTTAGCGGTGGTCTACCTCAATACCTCGTCTTGACACGATGAAGCCTAATAGTTTCCCAGATAGCACACCAAAGACACACTTCTTTGGATTTAGCCTGACTTTGTATTCACGTAGGCGTTCAAAGATACACCGCAAAATGATAGGATGTTCCTCTCTTGTTTTGGACTTTCCTAGGATGTCGTCTACATAGTCTTCCATGATGTCATGAATCATATCGTGAAATATTACTGTCATGGCCCGCTGATAAGTTGCTCCCACATTCTTAAGGCCGAATGGCATCACCTGATAACAGAAGGTGCCCCAAGGAGTTGTGAAAGCTGTTTTGTGTTGGTCTTCCTCAGCGATCTTAATTTGATTATAACCCAAAAAGCCATCCATAAGTGATAGCATTTCATACCCTGCGGTTGAGTCAACAATCATGTCAATGTTGGGCAACGGAAAGTCATCTTTAGGGCAAGCTTTATTGATGTCCCTAAAATCTGTGCAAATTCGGATACCAATAGGTTTCTTCTGGACAGGAACAATGTTCGATATCCATTCAGAATAATCAATTGGCCTGATGAATCCTGCTGCAAGCAACCTTTCCAACTCTTCTTTAACTAACAAGGCCACTCTTGGGTGCATCTTTCAAAGCTTCTATTTGATAGGCTTAGCATCTGCGTGCACAACCAAGTTATGCATGACCAAAGTTGGATCTAAGCCGGGCATGTCTTTGTAAGACCATGCGAACACATCAATAAACTCTCGCAGTAGCATAGTGAACGTATTTTGTTCTCTGGCTGAGAGTGATGCTCCCAATTTTACTATCTTGGGATCTTCTTCAGTACCAATATTAACATCAATGGTTTCTTCAACTAACAATTTTGATAAATCCTCCATACGCGTGGGATCGGGAGGTAGGTTGAGATCTTCATCCAAGGATGTCTCTACGAGATTTTCATCCTTGGCGTGGTCACTTTGTTTGTCCTTTGATTTTCTTATTTGTTTGTCAGCCAATGCCTCAAAGAGGTTTTCACTGTGTGACTTGGACTTTGATTTTTGCCGAGGCTTTTCTTTAGAACTCTTGCCCTCACTTTTCTTTAAATTTTGCTGACCACGAAGTTCAGCCTCCTCGCCGAAGTAGGCGCAGGTGTCTAAGTCGATAAAGAAACCCTTCTTGTGATCTCCAATGGGAATTGTATCCCTTATGCCCATGAACTCTGCAATAGCCTCGTCATTCTCGAATAAATCTAGTGGCACGTGACGTTGTTGGTCCCATTCAACAAGGGAGGGGTATACAAGGTCAAGGGTTGGTTCATTGGGGGTGATGGTTAGGACAACATTATTCATGAAAAGGTTCGTGGAGGCCGATCCTCATATTGGCTACAACAGAATCAGATGTCATTGCTAGATAATCGGAGCTATCCTCATGCTCAGAACAAGTCGCATCTTGATCGTTGGGGTGTGCTCCATAAGGGCGAATCCCAATGCCATATCTTTCTGTTTTGAAATGTGGAAGAGGGACTGGTTCTCTTTGTCCTTGTTCATTCCTCCCACATCCTAGGCCTTTGTAGCCCATGGAGTACATCATTCGCTAGATTTTTCATATTCCGGGGTTTGATAACAAGATGGTGAGTGTCCTCGGGGACCCAAGTAGTAGGTGGATCAAGTAATTTTTCCTCGCTAACAAGCCTCCGTAGGAACGACCCAATAGTATGTTCCTCTCTAGGTCTCCCAAGAAGAGTTGGGTCGACCTCTAGTCTTGGGCGACAAGGAGAGGTCTGAAACCAAGAGCGCTTGTTGTACATTATACTCCCCACAGCCATATTCTAGAATTTTCATCTCCCATGAATTAAATGGAGATGTTGAAGTAGATGCCCCATGAGTGCAAGAACGAAGAGAATTTGAATCTACTCGAGATTCCATGGCCTCAGAATGAAGAGGGACAGCTATATCTATGGAGGGACATGCATATGTACCCTTTCGTGTAAAGCTATTAAGAGCTCTACAATGAGCAAAGGGCTCTGAGTCTCCTGGTATTGTTACTGTATGTCCCTCATGCTTCAGCTTGATGCATTGATGAAATGTTGATGGCACTGCTTGCATGGCATGGATCCATGGTCGGCCTAGAAGCATATTATATGGAAGTTCGAGTCTAAGACGTGAAACTTTGTCTAATGGCAAGTGGGGCCCACCTCCATTGGCAGCGTAATGGTGCCTGCTGACTCTCTTTCCACGTTGTCGTATGCGGTGATAGTGATGATATGGGACTCAAGATCTGCCTCTGTATGTCCCAATTGTTTGACCAACTTAAGCGTGCAGATATTCAATCCTGATCCATTGTCCACAAGCACCCATTTGATTTTCCTGCGGGTGACAACTACCTCAATGTATAAGGGAAGATTATGTGTAGGATTCTCAGTAGGGACCTCCCTATGGTTGAAAGTGAGATGCTCACTGGGTGCAATATTTGCCACCGCGGCTTGAAGGTATGCAGGATCAACTTCTAAAGGCACTCCCGACCCCTGAAGAGTTTGATACAAAATTTCCTTATGCACATTGGATATCTTGAGAAGATCTAAGATCGAGATCTTAGCAGGTGTCTTCTCAAGTTGTTCTAAAAGGTTATATTTACCAGTTTGCGGGGTCAACAGAGAGGGTTCTGGAATCACGAGGCGGGCACGCCTTGTTACCATAGCGCAGTCCTTTCCCTTGATCCGGATGGTATTGACACGGTCAGTAGGGGAGCGAATACATCCGATAAGTGAATCATAATGATTGTTATCTCTCTTGGTATACAAGTAATTCGTGGCTTTATAGGTTTGGGATGACTCTCCCCGATCCGGTTTTTCCTTTTCCGACTTATCATGCTTGGGGAATGGTTCCTTATAAATCCCCATTTTCTCGTTAGGTGTTTGCATGTGGCTAGGGTTATCCACCTCTATCTCCCCGTTGTCAATGAGGTCTTGAATATAGTGGCGAAGTCGCAAACATTTGTCTATTTTATGACCTTTAACGCGATGCATTTCGCAGTATTCATGCTCCTTATACCATGAAGGTTTAGGAGCGTTGTCATCAAACGGTTGTGTTGTAGGATAGGTCATCATGTGGGCCGCATCCAACTGTTTTAGTATGACAGACAACGGCTCATTGAGGGAGGTGAATGTTCTTCACTTTGGTGGTGGTTGAATTGGGCCCTTGGTTAGTTTAAAAGGTTGACTGGTTTGGACCGTTTGAACACGTTTGGAATCAGTGATTCCATCTCCCACCACGTTTTTGTTTTTGTTAAAGATCTTTGGCTTTTCAACTGGGTTTGACACTTTGGTTGTCTTTAGATTGGGTTTTGAGGGTGCCTTTAGCAATGAGAGCCTTTTCTATTTGAATCCCTTTCTCGATAACCTCCTCAAAGGTGCAGACACAATGCATTTGGAGGTGGAAAGCTATATCTGGGTTGAGATTAGGGATGAAAATACTCGACTAGGCGCTTCTCGGGGAAAGCGCAAGGAAGCGACTAGCTATCCCTCTCCATTGTTGGAGGAATCTGGTGAAGGTCTCATTTGGGCGTTGTTTTGTGCTGCACAAGTCTACCATGGTGACGTCACTCTCTATGTTATATGAGAAATGACGCACGAATCTTTCCGCCAATTCTGGCCAGGTGAAAATTGATCCTCGTGGCAAGCGCGTAAACCATTCTAATGCTTGACCTCCGAGACTCTTAGGAAAAAGTCTGATGAGGTAATTATCACTATAAGACACCTCTTGACATGCCATGTAGAAATATTTAACATGATCCCTTGGGTCTCCCTTTCCTTTGTATTTGTCAAACTTTGGCATATCAAATTTCTTTGGAAAGGGTTGAAGGGTCATTGTCTTGTCAAAAGGATAGGGGCATAGTTCTTCGTATTGGTATTTCCTAATACTCCCTATATTGCTTTCTTGTATGCTCGCAAGCGTTGCTTTCATAGATTGTACTTCTTGTGCGAGCAATTGTTCTTTAGTGGGAGAAACGGGGATGTGTACATGATGATACCCTGTGTCTTCTTCTCCTTGGTTTTCTCGATGGAGTTCGTGGATCCTAAACTTAGGCTTTGACTTTTGAACATTCTTGTTTGTGTCTTTCTGTACTTGGAAAGTAAGCAAAGCTAGTTGTCGGCTTAAGTTACTGAGTTGTTGTTGGATTGTGACTTGGTTTGTGTCTTCTTCTTCTAAAGGTTCCTCCTCTTCGTATTGTGGAGGTTCTTCCCCTGTCTCATGTTCTATCTTGTTTCTTCGTGGCACTTTGATGAGGGGTATTCTATGCCCTACCACTTTATCATTTTCTACATAAGAAGTGGAAGCATGTCCGCCTATTAAAATATCTTCCATATTGATAAGGGGGTGTTCCTCCTTAGTAGTGTCATTTGTTTGTAGTATTGGTTCCTTCTCAATGGGCAATTTGGCCCCTAATTCCATGACCCATGCCAAAACTCTATCTTTGTTTCTAAGGAGAAACTCATCTAGTAGAGTGGGGTCAAAATCAAAGTCTGCATGTGGTGATTCTAATTCATTTCCACTATGATCGACCATCTCTTCTATTTCCTTTTCTGCAGAAAATAGTGGTCCTAGATCGTGTCCGATAAATGGGTTTGACCCTTGTCTGTTAGAGGTTTCCCAAGCTTGCGCCTGTTGTTCCTCATATGTTTGTTTCTTTAACCCTAGACGCGTCTTAGGAGCCATGTTTTCGTGATAAGTTTCACTAAGGTAAGTTGTAGATTTGTTCAAAATTCAATGACTACCCCTAAGTGAAACACAAGATGTACGTGTTAAGAGTAAATTAACAGTGTGAGAATACCAATGTGATAGAATGATAAAGTCACCAATGAAACAATCGTTTGGTATCAAAACTTAATCAAATGAAGTACCTCCTAGATTATGTTTTAAAGTAATTTACGACGCCAGATGATTAACAAGATGTCTCCACTTATGCCAAGTTCAAAGGAATGAACAAAACGTAAGTAAATACATGAAGTTAAATGCGATCTCCCAATCAAGATATACGATGAGCAAGCTCAAGTCTGATTAAGACCTATATCTCAAAAAGTGTCAATTACGATTTGCGAATGACACAACAATATCACCAAGATATGTTAACCCACTTTGCAAGAAAGTGGAGTATTGATATCGAGGTGTTATTGATATAACACGCACAAATGGTAGTTCCTAACACCTTTTGAAATCGAGGTAATAATAAAATTGAACAAAAAAAAGCTCAAAGTATAGCTAGGAATAGTTAAGAATGTGTGCAGTGTAACCGTACAATATAGGTATTTATGTCGAGTTTACAAGAAACAAGACGTAAATATCGAAATTGTAATGATACGAGACAAACAAACTAACTCCTCTTATGGAAGTCCGTAGTGATGAACCACGCCTAACTACAATGACGATCTTGATGTGGGTATCAAGATCACAATGGCTACCAAATGACGTGAAAATGCCTCCACTCACTTTAGACGTTTAACTAACCCAGCCGCAAACATGGATGGGCGTAAACGGACATAAAAGTGAGAGAAACAGTCGAATGGCAACACAAAGGTAATCACACCTCTTTTGATCAACAAAGTGTCAAAAGAATATGAAGGAAATAAATCAAGAAAAAATGACAAAAAATGCTAGTCTTACTTCGGTAGAGTTTCGCCTCGCCCTAAGGCAAGTAAAAACTAGGTGAAAGTAATACGTCACACGTTTCTCAAAAAGAAGGTTCACAACTCAACACTATTTTAAAGTGGTCAAAGTGGGCTCCTGGCCAAAGTATATTCTCCTAGGTGGTTCTCTCGCCCTAGGTGTTACAAAGTTGCCACGAGCGAGCGCGATTTACCCAAAAAGTCACACTGACTAGTTTAGGAGTATCTCGGCTTTACTTTACCCCCTTCAAGAACAGTAGGCAACTAGTGCATCTACGTGTACTATCACCGGGTTGCACACAACTGACAACCCGTAACTCTATCTCACAAAGGAATCACTAGTCAAGTAGGTAGTGCGAGCACTTCTCGCTTCAACCAAAAGGTTCCCTCTTGCATGGACTACTTTGGGGTTCCCGGAACCACCCCCATTGTTGTAGCTTAAGGCGTTATGCCAAAGGGGTTATGTTCCATTGAGCGGAGAGGGACGTACCTTTTCCAAAACCTGCAATACAAGTGTTTTCAATATGTTGTTCTTTTTATCTTGTTTAATTAGGTGTGGTTTTCTTGAACACCTTTTAGCAACTTGTATAACAACGGTATTAGTAGTTTTGATTTCATTTTGATTCCTCCTTTCTTTGACAAGTATTTTTAGGTCCCGCACTCAAGCGTTAGTAGTTCTCTAAGAAAATCACATTATTTAAAAGAGAATTAAAAGTTGCTTTTGATTCTCAAGATCATCCAAGGATGCAAGAGAAGAGAATACACAACAAATAATCCAACTAGATAGAAATGGAAAACTTCAAATCAAAGGACCATTGAAAAATGCTTTGTAAAAGGTTCATTCCCTTAAGCAAAATGACTAATCAAGTTTCCAAGTTTAATCCCAATGTTAACAAGATAAATATCAAAGTTGTTTTTGATTCTCAAGATCACAAAAATGTGCAAGAGAAGAGCATACACACACTTTGATCTAAATCGAGTAAGCATGGAAATACAACATTCATCAAAACATTAGACATGTTAGAAAATGACCAGTTTTAAAATAACAGAAAAACCTAAAACTTTTGTAAGTGTAAATCTCAAATTTATGTTTTCATTACATATTTAACTTCAATACCTTTCTAACGCAAAAAAAATGGAGTCATTTCGAGGTCGGGAGCAAAAGTTATGGCCTTCGGAAGATGGGTTACACATATGCTCTTATGCTCATGGGTATGCACTTGACATGCACTTAAAAAATGTCAAAAAAAACGTCTCGTAATATGCAAAATGGGCAAATTTTTCCAACCAAGATTCAATTTTGACAACAACCCATCACATTAATATATGAATAGAAGACTCAACGCTATCAAACATTAACATACATGCTCAAGAATTTAAGATTTTCAAGAAATTGACAAAACTAGCATGTAGAATGATGAAAAAGTAAGCTCTAAAAATGAAAACATGATGAAATCTTGAAATTTTCTCACCAACATTAAATTTTGACAGCAACCCACCACATTAATATGTAAATATAAGACTCAGCACTATCAAACACTAACCTACATGCTCAAGAATTGAAAATTTTCAAGAAATTGACAAAACTAGCATGTAAAATGTTGAAAAAGTAAGCTTAAAAAATGAAAACATGATGAAATATTGAAATTTTCTCACCAACATTAAATTTTGACAGCAACCCACCACATTAATATGTAAATAGAAGACTCAGCACTATCAAACACTAACCTACATGCTCAAGAGTTTAAAATCTTTAAAAATTGACAAAACTAGCATGTAGAATGTTGAAAAAGTAAGCTCTAAAAATGAAAACATGGAGAAATCTTGAAATTTTCCCCTCAATTCCAATTTTGACAGCACTTCACCTCCTTCATACCTACAAAGAAGACCCAACACATGCAAACTCAACAAAACATGTTAAAAAAAACAAGTTAGATCAACATGTGTAAAAGAGGGTTAGTAACCAAAAATAAAACTTAACTACAAAAACTTGAAATTAAGTGCAAAGGACAATGGAGTAAGTCCCACCGGGCATGCCAAATGTGTGCATGTATAATTTGCTTAATGCTAAATCAAATGAAGCAAGAACTACCACCTAAAATAGTTCTACAATTTAGCTAAAACAAAGCATAAACACCATCATGATAAGAATTAAACAAGGGTTAGATGCTAGCATTCATCAATACAAACTTTGAAACTAACAATGCTAAATATCTAAACTCCTCTATTCTCTAACAACAAATAAATGAATGGACCTAAGTAAGCTCCATGGCTATCAAAATAGTTGTCCTTAATGCTCCAAGAACCTAGGAATGGGGCTAATCAAAGTTGGGCTACTGAGACCCTTTTGACACCTCCCATATGACCCAAGCACTTTAAGAAAGAGGCTTAACTCTTCAAGATGATGAACTCTCAAAAGGGCAAGGTGCAAGCTCTTAGTCTCTTTGCTATATGCTTTGCATTTACCTCTTAGAAAGTTTAGGTGTAAGTAAAAAGGTAGGTGGATGGCTCTTTATATAGCCCAAAGGATAAATGATTCAACACATTCTCATGAATGTGGGATAAAGGTAAAACATGATTAGGAATGGATAAGGTTGCTTTATTAAAGGTAACCTTACTTTAGAAGGTTTAATACATGTTTAGCAAGTCATGGGAGTTGGGGTATTTTAATTAATCAAAGGTGATTAATTAATAGGTAGGTGTAAGCTTATAGAAGCCAATTAGAGGAATATTAGTGTGATTTAGGCTATTATAAGGGGATTAAATCAATTAAATATTGATTTATTGGTTAAATGGAAGGGAAAGCTAATTAATTAATAATAATTAATTAGTCTAGGTAGAATGGGTGATTTATTAACGGAAGGTCGTTAATTAGGGTATTTGTTGGATAGGCAACTTAATTAATTAGCTTAGTGTAATTAATTAATGATGATATGAGGGAAAATGAGTGCCTTTGACGATATGTCGTTGATTTGCGAGAAAGGGGATAATTAGTACAATTTAAGTATTTAAATTGCTTGGGCGTAATTATAGGTTTCTACACTAGGGAAGAAAATAAAGGAGAGTAGAGTAGAAAAGATGAACAACCACTTGAAAAATGAGCCAAATCGCTTTTACAATGCATGGGTCAAGCCTAGGAGAGAGAAAACATGTAAAAATGTGTGAGCCATTCCTCATTGAATGAAGATGCATTAAAATAGCATGATTGTCCTTACAGGACCCATGCTCGACATTTTGGCCATCTTTGAGAAGAATGCAACCCATTTTGCATCAAAGCCGGTTGTTGAAACGTCACTTCGCCATTACCACGCCGCAGACGCGTTTCTTGATTTTATCTCTCCAAACTAAATCAAAATACAAGATTGACCTTGGAATAATGTAGAGAATTTCACCATCTTTCCATTGATATAAAGAACGTGAAAATGCAAGCTCGGGTCGGAAGTTATGGCCATTTGAAGATTTAGGGCAAAAACAGGCCAAAATCGGATCAGCAGGCAAAAAGTTTGAATTTTTTACCCGTTTGGTCTTTGGAAATTTTTTTGAATTTTCCTATGCTCTACCACTTGGATGGCATGTGTCAAGCTCTGATTCTTCCATGGGCTCATCCTTTGAAAATTTCTTTCGGGCCCTTCCTTAAAAATTTTTGCCACTTGGACACGTGGCACTATTTTATTGGCTCGGGCCTGAGGGGCGCACTTTGCCCTTCAAAAATTTGGCATTTTTCACTTTGGGAAAATTTCCCATTTCCCCCACACTCCGCCACTTGGATGACATGTGTCAAGATTCCATTCGATGGCTGGGGCAGCGGGCCAAAACTTTTACCTTTGAAAACTTTGACCGAAACTTGGAAAATTTTCTAAGTCCTTCCTATTGCTCGCCACTTCTTGGGACACATCCTCCCGCATCGACCGATTCGGGCTTCCTTGTTCTGTTTGTGGATTTTTCACCCTTTACGTCCCTCACATACCTTTTTCCTAGCTGTCCCCGAGATGAATATCTCCAAACCGCCCGAAATGGATGCGGTCGTCTATCAAATCGGCCGATTCGCCCCAGCGTACTTTTGTCCCAACTGCCTGGATCTGCTCAGGACAAATATCTCCGAATCGCCACTGAAATGGAATGTCAGCCGGAAATTGGCTGATTCATGTCCCACATGTACTTTTGTCCCAACTTTCCCGGACTACCTGGACAAATATCTCCGAACCGCCCGAAATGGGTACTGCTGCCGGCAAATCGGCCGATTCGCGTCCCACGCGTACTTTTGTCCCGCTTGTCCCCAAACGCACGACGAAACAAAAGACTTAGAAAATTTTCCCTTGCTTTCGGCCATTTCAAATTTTCGCGTCCCTCATGTCCCGTCATCCCAACTATCTCATGGACGCTGGAACAAAAATGTCTGACTTAGCCGATTTTCTTGCTTTTTCAGCCCCAAGCTTGGTACGACGAACCTCGGACAACTTTGAACTCGGTACGACTGAACCCTTCGACCAAAATGCTTTAAAACAGTCCTGCAACCTTATTTTTGCATTTTTTCCATTTTCTCTAACTCGTTGGGATTTCTTCTTGGATGGGAGAGTTAGAGAGAAGCCGAGGGACCCCAAAAAACATGATTTTTGCCTTGAATCAATCTACTTGCTCGGGACTGAATAATTTGATGCATGTTATCAAAATTACCTTGAGGGGTGAATTTTGGATAACATCAAGAACATGGCCCATATGATTCAAGAATCAATCGATAATTTAGTTGGATGAAGAAAGGAGAGCTTCTCATCAAAGGCATGTCGGGTTTAGGGAGAAATTGAAGAAGTTTTTTATAAGAAGGTTACCCTAGAGCTTTTAGTGTTGGAGATCTGGTTTTTTGCTTTGTGGGATAGTAGCCATGAAGACAAGGAAAGCATGGAAAATTTGATGCTCTCTGGATGGGCCCTTATGCCATTGATATCGGGATTGGAGAAAATAAATTTTTTCTCAAGGATTTGGATGGGGATTTGTTGGAGCTACCTATTAATGACAGACATTTTAAACACTTTTTGGATTAAATCCCCAAAGAAGGTATGCAAAAGTTGTACATTTTGTATAGCCCTTGTTTTTGTTTTATCTTTTCCTTGTTCTTGCTATTGTTGGCTCGTGGTTTTCCCTTTTGTCCTTGGCAACCATTGTTGGTGTGGTTTTCGGCTCTATTTTTGTTGAAAGTTTTGGTTTTTAGGGCTGTTATGCATGTTTTGACTCCTTGCCCAATGGATTTCTTGCACTTGGTCTACATTTTGATCTTGTGGCACTCGTTGGGAGTGCCCATCCCCAGGAAAGAGCCAATGTTGGTGCAATTTATGGGTTTGCACACTTTACTCTAATTCTCCACGTTCCATTTTACTCCAAAACATCCTTATGGCTCGAGCTGAAGATCTGTAACTCATTTTATCTAGTTGAATGTTTTCAAACTACCCTCAATGTTGCTATTCTGCCCCTTTTTGAAACAAAATCCAAGTTTCCCCTTTATTTGTGCCCTAGTTTTTCATGTTGTACGGGCTGCGTTATTTTTCCTTGGCCAAAGAGTGAAAGAAACCTGTGTTTGATCGAATTTCATTCTTATGAGGGTGAAATCTCACTCCCCAAGCTTAAATCATCCCCACATCATGTTTCATTGTATTAAAAACCAAAAAATCCATCTTATTTGTGAGAAAATTCAATTTCAGAAGCATCCCCTACATTTTTTCATTTTGACGGGCATACAGGCATGGTCTACCTGTCAAATTTATCATTACAAAGTTTGTGCTGACATGGTAGGCTCTCATTGGTGGGTGTGGTCGGAAGAAATGTTATAACTTGTCAAATTTTCAATTTTTGGCGAAGGGAGAATTTTCTCCGTGGCCCCGCATTTTCCTGTTGTGCCTACGTGGCATGATTTGATTGGAAAGAAGGAGCATCGAGTGGCGAGAGGTCACTTAAAAATTGTTTGCCTTCATTTTTGCAAATTTCTCAAAATCATTTTTTTCCTAAAGGCCCGCACCCAATGGGAGGGCGACACATGGCACAGGGAGGTCAAACAGACAATGTGGGAGTTGGGAAAATTTTATTGTTTTTGCTCAAGGATGTCGGAAGAAAAATTTTCCCCGCGGTTCCACAAGGATGTGCTTACGTGGCCTGATGTGATTGGTCAAGGATTGGCGGGTGGCGGAGGTAACTTAGGAAATTTTTCTTCCATTTTGGAAAAAATTCTCAAAATTAAATTTTTTCCCGAAAGCCCATGCCCAATGGGATGGTGACACGTGTCTAGGAGGGCCAGGCGGATGATCAAGGACTTGGAAAATTTTGGTGTTTTTAGCTTGGGGTGTCAAGGGAAAAATTTGGCCATGAGCCCGCAACCATTGGAAAGGTGACACGTGTCCAGGGAGATCGACCGGAATAGAGGGAACTTAGAAGAATTTGAAAATTTTTGGTTTCAAAATGCAAAAGGAAAAATTTGCCCGGGGGTCCGCACCCAATACAAGGTGGACACGTGTCCAAGAAAGGTGGCATGGATGGGTGGAATTTATGGAAATTTTGAAGTCTTTTAACTTCAAAATTTTAAGGTTACAATTTGGCCTGAAGACCCACGCCCAATGGAAGGGCGACACGTGGCATAGGGATGTCAAGCAGGGGAGCGAAGAGTTGAAATTTTTCAAATTTTTGGCTCAAAACCTCAAAGAAAAATTTGGACCCGATGGCCCGCACCAATGAGAATGTGACACGTATGCGGGGATGAAATGGAGGGTGGAAGTTCTAAAGACTTTGAAGTTTTTAACTTCAAAATGCTAAAATTAAAATGTTTTCCCGAAGGCCCGCAACAAATAAGGGATGGACATGTGTCCAAGAGGCAAAATGGAGGAAGAGGCCGAAGGAGGAGTTTGTGATTTTTGTCTCTATGTTTAAAGAGTAAAAAATGAAGAATAGGCCTACGTCCAATGAAAATAGGACACGTGTCCTAAATTTGGCGGAGGATTGGAGCGCGGAGAGAAAGTTAAAATTTTTTTGCAAAATTTTAGCAAAAATTTCAAGGTAAGAAATAAGCTTGCGGGAAAATTTGGAAGTGTGCCCCTACATCCAATCAAGGGGCAACACGTGGCATGTTTCAAACAGAAAAGGAAGAAGCACGGGCCCACAAGGGATTTTTTGACTCGCGGAGGAGTAAAGGAAAAAAGGAGGGGTCGGTTCCGTAGGGAATAGGAAACCGCCACGTAGCATAAGCGGCAGCGGGCGTTCGGGGACGTGGAGAGAATCTTTAGAAAATTATCCTTTTTAAAAAAAAGTGGCGAAATGTGTCAAATTGGCTCACGGTTTTGGTGAAGGCCCACAGAAGGACATGTGGCACATCCAGGGGCTCATGGGAAAATTTTCAAAATTTTCCCAAGGGCAGAAAAAGTTCAAAATGCATTTTTAGGATTGGGGGCCCACCCCAATCATGTTTGGACATGTGTCCCACCTTGTGTAAAGGAAAAAAGGTAATTTGGGTGCTTTTGAAGAGGATTTGGATCTGCCACGTGGAGGGCTGGCATTTAAAGTTGATTTTAATGAGCAGCTGTGCATTTTCATTTTTTGGGTGCCATTGGAGCTCCAAGAAGTGTGGAATCATCATTTTTGCACCAAAACACATGAAATTTTATATGAATCTGCATCCCTTCAGCCTTCTAAACACAATGGCATCATTTATTTGAGATAATTTGGTGCCCTATCATGTTTTTTGTGAGATATTTTTCTCAGCCCATGAAAAACACGTTGAAAAGTTGCGAGTTAAAAATGATGGGGAAAAAGGTGAAAAATGATTACAAATGCATGCTGGCATAGTGGAATGCCAAAAAAATGACCCTAGGATGGATAAGGATCTGAGTTCATGCAATATTTTAAAATATTTTTGCATCTATGGCATTTGGCAAGTTGTTTCACAGTTTTATATCATTTTTCATCAAATGGATAGGGTTTTGTAACAAATTTGATCCCTTTGGCATATTCTTTGCTTGGGATGCAAGGATCCAAGATGGCATAGGTTATATGATGCATTTTTGGAAACATTTTAGACGGCTGTTGAGAATTTTGGAGAAAGAGAGAAGAAATTTCATAAGAAAGACTGGAAGAAGTCCATTTCCTTTTTGAGAAACTGCCTGAGAGCCATTTTGATTCCGGTTTGCATCAAATGTTCATCATGTTGAGTTGGTTTCAGCTTGTAAAGCCATCAACAAGCTTTGAGATTGTCTAAATAGCATTCCCTTGTTGATATATTTGATCAGACTCTTGGATTAATTGGTTTTATCTCTTGGCAAAGCTTGCATGCACTTGTATTTCAGTATGTTTTCAATTTGTGTTTCATGCTCATTTTACAATCTTATGTTTGGGATCTTTATTGGTCATGCATCGTCTCATTTCTTGTAGAGGGTTTGAAGGCATCTGAAATCTTCCATTCAAGAGCATTCATTTGAGTGGAGATAAATAGTTTTAAATTCATCTTACCTTCCTTACAAACCGAGGGTATTTGTAAACCTTTGGGTGTACCTTAGGACATGATCTAACAAGGGGTTCCAATGCTTTATTGATATTTTGCTTCAAGCCTTTGTGGCAGGCTATCAAAGTTTGTATGGAATAGTGCAAATTTGGGCATCCATTGTGCACACATCCTAGTTGAAAGAGCACTTCAAACTCATTGAAACATTTCTGGTGTTTAGGTGTTGTAATTATTTTGCAAGGTTTCCCAAAGAAGGTGATGACTCCTAACTACTCTTGTTCCAAGGTCTCTCATCAGAATTTCATTTTAAACTAACTCATCCTACCTACAATACCCCTACATCTGTATTGTGTGTCCACAAAAGAATTCAACCCTTTCACAAAATGCACAAAGTTGATCGGGGGTTTATCATGTCTTTAGCACTCTAGCTTTGTTTTGAGAAAATTTCCATCATTTAGTAGTGACACCTCCTTTGAGTTTGGATAATGGATATTTGATCATGTTTCCACAAAGCTTCCTCCACACTATATGCAAAACACAAGGATATCTTCATCTCTTTACCACATAGGGGCTGCAATATAGGTTCTCTTACCTTGGTTGATAGGCACAACCTAAAATAGTGAGGGTTAGATCAAAACCCTCATGAAGGTGTTATCCACTCCCTCAATTCTTGAATATAAACAATCGATAGGTGTGATCCCGACTACAAATGACATACAAAACATCTATCTATCCTTGAGTGTCTTGTGCGATTCATGATGTTGTTCAAGTTGTGAAGGAGATTAAATTTGGATACCAACACACATTCTATCATCATCCATATATCAAAATGTCTCTAGTAACCGTCATGCATACTAACTAAATCCATATCAATAATATTCCATGATCTAACATCTAACCATCATACTAAAAAAAACGTAGCAATGTCCATAATATGATCGGTAGTACCCAAATTAGTATCTAAAAGTGTTAAAGGGAAGTGGGCACTACATAACACATCATAAAATTAAATCAAGTTTTAGGACTTGTAAAACAACACATTTTCAAAGGGGAACCAATTTTCCAATATACTATAAGTTCACCAAAATCAACCTAATATGACATTCTTGGTTCACAAAATGCCACTAAGAAAGCACAACAACTCAAACAACTTATTATTTTATTATGATTTTAATTCTGGTAGTTCAAATGAACAGAGTAATGTAATATTTCTTCATACTTATTTCTTTTTCAATTTTCAAACAAGGTTGTTTTCTAGTTTTAAAAGTGTGCTAGGTTTACAGTTCATGTCTCAAGTTTTCTAGTGTGCCCAAGGGTCCAAGATTTTAAACCACTACTCTAATACCAAGTGTGATGCACACTAAAACAACCCACTTGAGACCCAAGAAACAACCTAGGGTTACTTAGGAAAATTATGGAAAAAAATTGATTAAAAGAATCTACAACCAATTTACTAGGCAATAGTTGTCACTAACAAGTTATAAAACAATTCTAATCTACTAGAGTATACTTTTATTTTATTAATAATTATCAAAGGTCACAAGGTCCAAAATTTAGGGTTAGAAGTTTCAATTAGGTTCAGGGGGTAAATTAACACCATACCCACTCTCTAACAGGATTAGAGTTTCAAATTGATTTTTCTCATACTTAATGCATTCAAAATTTCCCTAAATCATTCCCATTGGATAGGAAATTTCCTCACCTTTCCAATGATATAAAGAAGTCCTCCTAACTCTTCATAAAACTCAAGTTATGGACCGGCTGGCCTTGAGGTGAAAATTTTCCCCCAAGAACGGGCCCAGGGATGAAAATTTTCCCAAAAAGGCGGGTTGGCGGACCGCAGAGAGTAACTAAAATGTGTTGTAACTTAGGACTAGGTGCTACCTTTGGCATCTATTGATCTTGAACTACGCATTGTAAATTTATCATCCCGCACCCTTTTCTTACTTATGTTCTTTGCTCATGTGCTCATATAAGTCAAAGCATTCTTCAAACTTGTGTTGCTTTCCATGCCATGAGTAAACCACATTATGAGGGCACTCATGCTGGTAATGATCAGGAGATCCATAAGTATAACAAATTCCTCTAGGAAATCCTCTTCTGGAACCACCATGACCTTAGCCTCTATATGCTCCATGAAATCCTTTATTCTTGTTATCCCCATTGTTACACCCTTCATTATGTTCTCTTTCTTCCTTAGATCCACATATTACACTAGTTTGGTGCACACCAGTCTCAATGGCCTCATGGATATGATCAATCAATCTACAATCAATGATGTCATGAGTATGGGTTTTGTAAATCTTATAATACATAAACACATTGTTTTAGATAGTGCGCTGTAAGAGAGGGCATCTACTCACATCACACCCAAATGAAAAATCTCACAATCCAACAACATGGAACACACTGAATTACGAGGGAAGATATCCTTAGTATGTCCTTCAACCTTGCAATTTGTACACCATATTCCACTGCACATCTCATGAGCTGAATTAGCATAGATATTTTCCAACTACTTTGTCATGGCTGCAATATGCACCTCTAAAAATGGGCTTACTCTAGTGTCCAAACTTCCAACTACCTTAGCACACAAAGCTGCTTCCAAGGCATCATGCGGATATAAAAAAGGTCTTATGAGATAGTTCCCTTCTGAAAGGATTCAACAAGCCACCAACAAACCACTATGCATGCTGACTAAGATGTATATCATAAGAAAACTTTGACAACAAATTTTTAAAATGCACTTCATACTCACTTATGCTCTCGAGATAAGCCTTTCTTAATTTCCTTAAGCACGTTGATACTCTTCTGCTCAAACTCTAGAATGTGGAACTCATCTATAAATGGAGAGTGTAAAGTATTATAATCTACCATAGTCTGATGTGGGTCATACTTTTTGTACCAGCTATGTGTGCGCCCTTGAAGAGTAGTAGCAAACTGACTTGCTTTTCTATATGAAGTTGTGATTCATTTAATGTGCCAAAGAGATCAAACTTGTGCACATGCTCTATTATATCTTTGATACCCCTATATTCAGGAAAGTGAATATACATATTATAGTAAACTTTATGTGGTTGATGGGGTTGTGGACCTTGCTCACCAAATCTAGAACTAGAGCCCCCATAAGTATTTCCTCCACCTCCAGAACCACCTAATCCACTTGATCCCCGATTCTCCTAATCCTCCTATAGTAAGAAAAATACTAGTGGATGTACTTTCTATAGTCCTAACAATAGTGCTAAAATGAACTCCCATAGTCTACAAAGTTGTAGTATTTCATAACCTATTCCCGGTGTTACTGCGCACCCACACTGCTCCCGATGACACGCGAGAAAATATTCCTCCAATCGGTCCTCCAAATAATGATGATGTTTATGTTTCCATAGGTGTATGTGTTGTCTGATGCACTTCTGTATTCAAAGGAAAATGATATCTACCTATAGCTATTAGATTACCTACACTCACATGCTTCTCAATGACTACTTCTAGAACTAGAACACCAAGTGCAAGGGCTAGGTTGCCATGTGGGATCAGATGTGCACCTACGGTCCTCAATATTTCCTCCTATGACCTGCTCTCATCATAAGTTGAAGGGGATTATTTACTATACTTTCCTAAGTGGGGAGATCCGATACTTTGGCTCCACATCTTCCATGTGAGCTTTAAATCCTTCACGAGACATCATCCTCTCAGTAACTCCACGTAATCCTCAATATCATGTTTTTTTCCAATTCTCTCTCCCGGGATTCATTATACTTGATCCACCTTTCCTCTCTCTACCTTTCTTCTACCATGTCCACCATCTTTCACCACACTGGTCCTACCCCTACACATGGTGGTGGGTTTATCTAGCCATCGGTAATTTCTCCAAACTTAGTAGCACCATCAACATCTTAATTTCCAAAGGAATAACATGTATGTAAGACCCTCTTGGATCACATAAGGATTCAAACTCAGAACTTATAGATAAGAATATGTAGAAATAGCATACTTCAAAGTATAAATATGCACTACACCATCCCACCAACAATGTACAACATGTTCCCAAGTTTCATCTCGCATCAAACAATGTCTAGCAATCTTTCTGCATCCAAACCCTTAGTCTGTAACTCCAACTTTTATTTAATGTTAATGCTAAGGACCACTCGTAGAACTCTATAGGAAAAAGGATAAAAATGTCTCATAGATCTCATGATACATATGTTCTTCCACCTACTTGTGTGTGTTGAAATTAGGTCTAGAACCATATCTTTGTGTAAATTGATCTTGTTTGTCATCGACCAACTCTCAATGCTCGTAAGATTCAATCGATACGCCATCGGCATGCATCATCCTGGTAAAAATTTTGAAAAGAGGTCCCAGCAATAGAACCAAAATTTGGTCTTATTTTCCCACTCAAATTCTTAGGCACACTTTGACACTTCATATAGATAAATTTAAACGCTCACCCAAAGTGCATGAAAGCTACCGGGTCCCTCTTTTATGAAAGTTTTTCAAGATGTTAGCATGCATGTTCATAGTAACCATTAACAATTCATAATCTCAAGTATAAGTCATTACATTCATCATATGGAAACACATGTAATAAGGAAACATAACAATTCAAACCATTATTAAGATCAAATTCACCATGCAAATACCATGATCAAATACATCAATTACCATAATCCATCCACAATTATCCATTACATTAATTCATCAAGTAACAGAAGTTGAATACATAACAATACCAGTCTCCAAGAGTTATGCACACTAAAAAAGAGCACATAATAGTACAATAAACATGGTCTACTAAAACTATGCAGATCAACTAACATATATAGGGGTGGGGACTTACCCTTCACTGCCCATGCATCTCCAAAATAGATTGTATCCTCAAAATAACCATGCACCAGCAGCTTACATGCTTTTACAAAATGGCTAATAATAGATTAATATATAAATAAACTCTACTTTAATCCTATTATTTACGTGAACCATGCATGACCCTTGATCTTCCACTTTAGTCCTAAAATAGTTATTGCTTATTTGTTAATTCTTCTTACTTTTTCTTTACTTTGGCTATACTCCAACCACTTTTCCTATTTTTTTATCTGTGCCATGCAAAATCACCTAATTCCTAAGTGTTTTCTTCCCGGTGCACCCTACTTCAACCGATACTTTTGTGTTCCTACGTGCCCCCTTTTTGTTCCCTCTTAATACTTAGGCAATTTTTTCAAACCAACATCGAGTGTTAGATCTACAACAAAAATATTAGGGGAAAAAATAAACTAAAAGAAAACCTAAAGAAAACATTTTTAGGTTTAGAAAAAGAAAAGAGTCGCACATAACCAAAATGGTCTCATAGTGGTTGCCAAAATGTATTCCTATATTTGAATCATCTGCAAGATGCACTAATAGATATAAAAATCTCCAAATCAACACTACTAAATAAAATGGTCTTATGTTTCCATTGAGAAGATAAGGACAATTATGGGTTCTTTATTGAATAAAGTCAGTAAAACTCTTCTTGATCTAAATATAAACTTGCACACAAAAACACTTAGAAAAATGTTGGTAGTTTTTGGTGGTTAGTGGACCTACCTCGTTAGATCCCTAACCATTTTAAGGAGATAAAAGACATTTTATTGAAGTGACAATGACAAAATAATATGTGTGAATGACAATTATATATGACTCATATCGCAAAAAAATTGCAATTGTGATTCACTAAAAATTACATGAGGATTTTAAGCCAATCATAGTTATGATTCACACATGTACTAGAATATCACCAAAATAGTGATGTATCGAGGTGTACCTATCCTTTACAATCTACCTTCACTTATCCAATACCTATAAAACTAAAATATGTGAGCAAAGAAGCAAAAACTCAAGTATGGGCTCGCCACAAAGGGCCTGGGCTAAGAGAATGAAATGATGGAGGTGAGTGTGATTTTATAGGTTTTTGGGTACATGGAGGAATGAAACTCATATGGGGTGCAATGTATATTGGTGGATGAGATGATAAGGGTCCATAGTGCATTGGGCATGCAAACAGGTAGGTAGGATGGACATAATTAAATGTGAGTGGGTGAGGGTCAAAAGGAGTGATGATGTGTCTTTTATCACCATGTTTGTGATGTTATATATTATTTATTATCTTGTATGGTATTCTTTGATTTTTTAGATTTATTAATAAGATACATTGTGCTCAAGGTGTGGTTTCTAGTGTCTACACAAATAAGTATTTCTATTTTCATATTTACTAAGTTAAAGTTCAATTTCATTTATCATGAACATTGACTACACTTATCTTATTTTAGAGGTAATATCTTACTCCAAAAAAAGACAAAATACAAATGAAACAAGGAACAATCTCAAGAAAAATATACTCCAATAAATACAATACCCAAGGAATAAATGTAGGCATCAATTTTTACTACATATACAATATCACCCCTAGGATCCTTATCCTCCTCTAGATTCCACAATGCACATTCTACTATCTCCATTTGACACAATATCAAGTACAACCCTCATTCAACATGCTATTAGTTACAAATATCTTCAACTCTCCACAAGGTACACTCTTCTTATCTACTTTATGCTACTGAATATTCATTCACCAACATAAAGTGGGGAAAAATGTAGTCACAAAATCACGCACTTTCTACTTACATCACACCTCTAAGTATTTCATTATATACATGATTCCTAAGTAAGAAGACTAGACATTAACAACACTTATTTTACTATTTCATTGCTTTTATCTTTCCCATACTCTTGTTATTTTCTTTTCTAGAATGACCACTTTAATTTTGGATACTAAACGACACATGACCCAACTCTATATTGATCGTTGTATCCTTTGAGCATCACAAACACTACTACCCATTAGGGACATTAGATCTAAATAAAATATGCAATATGTGAAGTCGACTGACTCACGAGGGTCACCCGATGAGTGAAATTAGTGTGAACTACTTAAAATTTGCAAAGATAATTAAAATAGACTAACACCTAGTAGTCTAAATAGCTAAGCTAAAATATAACATAGAACCATCATGATCATAGCTTATTGGAATTCTTCAAATGAATTAAACATGAAATTACCTATCTAATTACAAACATTCCTACTTAGTATGTATGATTTCCTTTAAAATGGACCTATGAAGATCACAAGCAATCAAATTTGTGTTGTTGCTTCAATATGGTGAAAGGATCTCTCTAAGCAATGTCTGCAAGGACATGTTTAGATAGTCCTTTCTTGTCCAAGCATGAAGAATGGGTGCAAAAAATGATGCAAGATATTCCATTAATGGCATAAGGCTCTTGATCATAATGTTTATATGAGATAATATTCAAAGTATGGTGTAAGGTGTGAAGGTAGGAGCTTGGTCTTTTCATAGCTTTCTATTTGGGGAAAGCTTGAATCACAATGAATGTGGGATAAAGGATAAAGTATATTTAGCCTAGCTAACTATGATTAGATGATTTAACTAGTGGGTTAGCAACTCATGGGAGTTAGAGGGTGCTTTAATTAATCAATTAGGATTAATTAATAGGCTAGAATAAGCTTTTAGGCTATTTACAGGTGATTTAAGAGGAATTTGATATGATTTGAAGCATTTGAAAGAGGGATTTAGCCAATAAGAGGGTTTATTGATTAAATACAAGGGTAAATAGGCTTAATTAACTAATAATAGTTAATTAATTGATTCGAAGAGGATTATAACTAACGAAGTGTCATTAATTGGCATCCAAAATGTGATAGAAGCTAGTTAATTAATGAAGTTTCGTTAATTGACCAAAATAGAGGGAAACATTAGTTAATTAGCAAAAATCACTAATTATAATAGAAATGATGAGATAGAGGATATTTGGTACCACTTTAGAATTAAAATTGTGGAAGTGGATTTTAGGTGTCAACATTTTCCCCTCTTTGGGGTGGTGTAAGCGATGCCACTTCAAAGATAGTAGACAATTATAGCCCAATAAATTTTGAATAAAAATTAGTAGAATGGAGTAAGGCTCTTAATCATATGTTTTATATGAGATACTATTCAAAGTATGGTGTAAGGTGTGAAGGTAGGAGCTTGGTCCTTTTTATAGCTTTTATAAAAAGATCATGCTACTTGTCATATCCCAATGCGCTACGCTTATTCTGTCTACACTATTACAATATTGTATTTTCTGCTCTGTGTATGGCTCACATTATTTTTGACATGGCTCACACTATCAATTTATTGGCTCACGTTATTGCTTCTCTCACCATGCTAGTGAAATACTTTCTATGTTTTTTGACATAGAGTCGTGCTACTTTCTTAATCCTCCGCACTACCGCTCAAAGGGATGCACTACCACACTTAAAGGGATGCACTCTTTTACTAAAGGGATGTGTTACTACTATACAGCTCACGCTACTTCATTCTATGTTGAATTTTGGCACTAATTTTGAGGTTTCAGTTTCTGATTTTATCTATTGTTTGCAAGTTTTCCTAACTATTTTCTATAGGTTTTTAACATTTCTAATCAGATTTATAACATTTTTCTTAAGTTTTAATGAATGATTTTGTTTCCATGCTTTATACAAGTTAGGCTAAAAGTTTGTGTATGCTCTTCTCTTGCACCTTAGGGTGATCTTGAGAATCAAAAGAAAATTTTAGTTTTCATTTTCTAACATTTTGGTTAAATTGGAAACTTAATCTTTCATTTTTAACAAATTATCAAGATTTGTTTAAATTTCATTTGGTTTAAATTTTTCCTTTGCATTTATCTAGTTGGATCAAATTATTGTGTATGCTCTTCTCTTACATCCTTGGATGATCTTGAGAATCAAAAGCAACTTTGATTCACTTTCTATTGGAAATTACTAAAATCATTTGTGCACAGGACCTAATGCTTGTCAAAGACTTGGGATATAAACAAACTCTAACTACACGTGTGTTGCAGGTTGCCAATGGTGTACTAAACCTCATTTCTTAATCCAAAAGATTAAAAATACACCACATTATTCAACACATTGTATTTGTAGGTTTGGTTAAGGGTTAAAACCTATCTACTTTGAATTGGGGAAGTATCTTGGCATAATCCATAAAAACATTGTGAGGATTACCCAGGAACCCTAAAGTAGTTCACACCTTGAGAGAAATGGTGAATGAAACAAGAAGTGCTCCGCTACCCAATTGACTAGTATGCCTTTTGTGAGATTAGTGTCAAAATTATCTTCACGTGACCCTAGTGAGGTATAATTGAACACAATTTATTGTTCATTGTATCAAAGGGGGTAAAGTAAAGCCATGATACTCCTTGATTAATCGGTGTAATTTTATTAGCAAACCATTATTGCAGAGATAATTTGTGACACCTACAGAGTGAACTAATAGGAGGTTTTTGGCTTGGATCCAACTTGAATTTATCCAACATGTTTGAAAGAGCTCTCACAATGTGACAACTTTTCCGAGAATAAAAATCTTGTTATTCGAATAAGGGGAGATTCCATTAAAGTTGAAACCACATTTTATTTCATCACAAAATTTACAAAGTGTTACTTTGTCCTAGTTTTTCACTTGTCCTAAGACAAGGCGAAACTCTACCAAAGTTACGCCAAGTATTTTTCATCACCACTTGGTCTACTCCTTTGTTGTCTTGTCACCCTATTTGAGACAAAAGAGAACATACCTACATATTTCTATCAAATATTGTGTCCACCACTTTTACACCCGCTTACATCCTTCCTTATTATGACTACGATAGTAAGCATTGAAAGTGTGTTGGTACATCTTTGTATCTTGGTAGCCATCATCTTGATACCCATATCAAGATTATTATTATATTTAGGTTGTCTCATCATTGAATTCCTTTGATTTGTTACATTGCTCGTATCATATCAATATAGTTTTGATACTTACATCTTGTTTCCTTTGTGAAACTTGATCTAAGTCTCTAAGTTGTATTGTTACGCTGCTCACATAAATAAAAACTTCTTGATATACTTACACTTGGTTTTGATCCCAACATTGCCTTGATTTTCAAAAAGTGTCATTACTCTTCTCCCATTGTGGTAACATAATTTTTATACTGAAATCTTGCTTTTTCCATAAATCTTAATTAACATGTCCAAATAGTGTTGTTGTGTTGCTTGCATTTGCAGCCTTATTTTTGATAAGTTGGACTTTGTTTGTTTCTAAAACATTTTTAGTATACCTTGTTGGGAGATCACATCAACACCTTATTAGTATTTAGATATTTTTTATTTTAAACTTGACCTAAGTGGTGATATTGTGTTGTCACTTTTTGGAATAAAATTATATTTGGAAAACGCAGGAGTAACTATTCTTATGATTGGATCATATTCTTGTACTTGATTGTTGTGTCCTAGATACTTGTTGCTACACATACCTTATCGGTGTGTCATTCTTTATTCTTTGGTGTCCTTGGTTCATATTGCCTTTGGACTTGTTACCATTCTTTGGTTAACATTCTTTGTGAAAATTATAACTTATTGTCCAAACCTTGTTGGATTATCAAAATTATGTCATTACGATGTTTGTTTTCCTTAGATTCCCTTTGGAAAATCACACAAGCATCCCCATATTTGTAAAATGTCTAGTTGGTTGTCGTTATGTTGCCCAAATTAACATGGAACTTCCTTCCATTTGAAGGAGTTCAATCACACTATCTAGGTCTAGGAATTTGGACCCAACAATGCCAACAATGACCAACTATCACATGGTTCCTCACATTTATGAAAATAGGGAACCTAGGTTTCAGCATTCCCATCAAAGGATGCCCATCATGACTAAACCTCATTTGGTTCTTCACACTAGAGAACCCATTCAGTTACCCATTTCCCCACCTTCATCTCATAGTTGGTGGTATGATTCTGATTCTTTTGATTCTCATCGGTCTTTTGATGCTTCGATCCCAAATATTATTCGAATTCCTCTAAATTGACTCTTGAGTCATGGTCCTCCCTTTCTCCACAAGACTTCTTTTATAAATCACATCAATGAATTCTTCCTCCTTTGAAAATTCATGTAACATAAAGTCCTTCTAGTTAATCATCTACTTCAACTCCTACATCGCAATCTATAGACTTTCTACTCAATCCTATATGTTTACCCACGTATATCATCTTATAGGTAAACCAATACCATATTCTTCCACTTCATGAGACATCTAGATCCAAATCTACTCCATTTCTTGAGTCATAATCATCTTCTAAGTATTCCATACCAGTTGGACCCCTTTCTTCTACTCAATCTACTATGGTCAAAGAACAACAACCAATACTGATTGATTTATTTTAGAATCAATAAGGGATCAAAGAATTTGTGAGGTTACACAATTACAATTCTCTAGAGGAACATGAGTAAGGATTCTCTTTAGACCTCAATACGTTCATGTATTGTGGGGAAGAAGTTGATTCCTTTTGTCAAGAGACAATGGAATATCCTCATATCATCACACTTGATACTCCTCTTGTTCTTCCATCTTCACATTCTTCATTGCATGATGAAACACCTAGTTCTAGTATTGATCCATGGCCTATATTTTCATCACCCAATTAATATTTATCTATCATGATTCCTTAATCACAATCTCACCTTGGGTCACCACCTAGTATCCCATCATCTTCTTCTATATGTGGGCCACCTCTAAGTATCCCTTCATCATCTATTTGTGGGTCACCTCTTGGTATCCCATTATATTCTATTCTTAGGCCACATCCTAGTAGCCCTCCATCTTCTATTGGTGGGTCTTATCCAAGTAGCCCTTTATCTTATATTCTTGGGCCATGTCCTAGTAGCCCTTTATCCTTTTCTAACTATGGGACACCTTTGAGCAGCCATTTTCTTCTAGACATGGGCCACATCCTAGTAGTCCTTTATCTTCAATCTATGGGACACCTCCTAGTAGCTCATCCTCTTCAATTCTTGGATCCTGTCTTTTCATCCATCATATTATCCTTCTATCAATAATTATGGCAATCCCACCATCATTTATCACATCAATTATCAATATGCACTTTCTTCTCCCACTTCTTAGGATCGATAAGTTACGTATTAGCTTATACGAAACCTAAACAGCTTTCTTTATCAAGTTAAGATCAAAAATTCCAAGAGCTCTAAATCTCCCAATAATTTAAATGATCATAAAGTTCAGAATTAAATGTGGTTCAAAAATGTAAACCAATGCAACCATCAAGTATGGCATAAAGTGCATAAACCTATGGATAGGGAACTCAAGCTCCCACATAAAAATCCATGTTTCAAGATAAATCGCAGATCAATTTTTAAGTATAAGCTCACCATGATCATTGATATCGAGATAATATGACTCTTGATAAATAAACATGCCTAGTATTCCTTATCAAGGAAATCACAAATATTGTTGTTGGATCTTATCACGCTAAGTGACATTATTAGTCCCAATTTCAAAAATATAAAAATGAGAAAACATTAAAAATCAAAGGTAAAAAGATCAAACATTGCAATCAAGTATTACATACACATGGATGTTCTTTCTTCCCTTTATTTCCATTCCTCTGCAATTCATCCACCATTTTCATCCCTTCGATGATATTTTGGTTAGTCTATTCACACACATTTTATGACATTTATCTCTATGGTATATGTTTGACCTTGGTCTTTCATTACCTTGGTAAATTAAAGAATGACTGGCCTCTTAGAGATCCTATCACTATCTACATCTAATAAACTTGTGAAGAAATTTTGGATGTATGTTTTGACACTAGCCAATGTCATCATCACAATCACTTCCATATCCTTCCATCAAGCCATAAGTGGTTTTTAACCCCTTGTCAAATAAATCAAGAGATCTTAAATAAGTTTTCAGACAAAAAAACAACAATCAAAATTAAAAAGTAAATCAATATATAACTCTCTCTTGCAGTATTCTTAATATCTCTACTAGGGCTATGGATGCCTAGCTGGTAGCAGAGAAATGTACGGCTCTCCTTCCACCATCCATTCACAAATCAAAATTTAAAATAAATCATTCCTACACATTGGCTAGGGTGTCTTTACTTATTATCTATCAAATATTCCCTCCAAGAGGTAATAAATCTCCATGTGCACACACTATATCTCGATGAGCTAACATGATTAGTATGTTACCAAGTGTCTTTTTGGACCTTGTTCAGACTCTTGCTTTAGTCTATATCTTGTCTCGATATTTGTGCCTTTGTCCAATCACTTTTTCGTCACTGATATTCTAGCAAAATTTTGCATATCCTTTCATAACATTCATTGTTCTTCTACTTTGTTCAGAACATCCATGTGTATAAGATTTCCTTTTGCCATGTTTGAGGGAAATTTTGTCCCTTCTTTCACTAAAATAATCTTCTACTTCTTTCTATCATGTGTTTCTTGGCCAGCTTACACTGGGGCATGTTTTCTCCTTCCTAGCATGTCATTGGTTTAAGTTCATCATCATGTTGAACCTATCCATATTGGCCCTGATCCAACTTTTGTATGTGAAGAGTTTGCCTTTGTATATTCCCATCTAATGTTGGGGGAAACTTTGCATCTTCACCTTCTTATACATACGCATGACATTCTACCCTTGTACATCCCATCTATCACTTTGGGGCATCCATGTTTCTTTGTTTTCTTACACATAGCTTTGGAAAACTTTTGAAAAATTACAAAAACATTCATATAAATTTTAAAAATACTAAAACATTCATACATGTTAGTTGGAAAAATCAAAACATTCAAATATGTTTCGTAGAAAACTCAAAAACAATATAACATTGTCTTAAGATAATACCAAAAACAACATAAAACATTTCAAAATTGTCCCACAAAAACAAAGTAGTGGTTTTCTTACTTTAGTTGTTTGGTTATACATAGTTTTGTTGTATTGTTTCTTTGTATTGTGTGTTGTAAATTAGATTCATTTGCTTTCTTAGATTAAGTGTTACTTTAATCTATTTTCGAGTTTATTGAGTTCATTTTTATCTTGCATACTTGTCTATAGTTGTGTTACTTTGATTAGATTTTATTAGTTTATGTTTGGCTTGTTTGCATGTACGGTTTGTTATCATATCATCATCAATAATCATCTATCATCACATCTAAACATCATCACATATCAATAAATGCTAAGATACATCATCATAAAAATGAAAATCAAACATGTATGCTAAGCTAACATCATATAATGTCATCAAAAGAGGGGCAAGAGGGATCACCTTCTATCCCCCTTGTCATAGACCATAATAAAAACATGGGCTAAACATGCTATCTCATATAACACAAAATGTGATAAAATATCAAAGTCCATCATCATCATATATCTATAAATATCAAATTTCCATGTACAAAATAATGTGTCTCGATAATACCTCATATACAATGAGCCACCATGGGCATGGATCAAAAAGTACTTTCATCACGAGGCATAACCAAAAATAATACATATATATCAAGTCAATAACGTGCCTTCATCACGAGGTGTACACAAAAATGGTACATCAATCAAGAGTCCTAGATGACTCTTGCCAACACTTAGGATGCATAGCCGGCACCAAGTGGTGGCATCTACTATGTAGAAGCTTCTTGTTGAGCTAATGGTTATTGTACTAATCTTGGTTATTGAGATGGCCTATATGATCTAGATATAGATCAAATTTTGGCTAAATGCTGATGAATGAGCTTATCTTTGGTCCTCTAGAACTACAACATGATAAAGATCCCTATAGTGAGTTTCCCAGCTACTATTGCTATAAAATCATATACCAAATCTTGAGACCTGCTACTAATTCTCATTTTGTAGAGCATCATGCTCCACCGTGACTCTTACTGCAACATCTTCTTGAGTTGTTTCCTTTCAATAATCAACTGATCTCTATGTAAAATAAAGCGGTCCCTCTCGCTTGTCCCTAATCCTTCGTGTTTTCACTTGTTATGAGTGTTGCCTCAAGGCAACTAGATCGCCTCAACTCTTCATAGCTTGCCTCGATGTTGATCCCGGTATCACCTTATCATCTGTCCTCCATCCCCCACTTACTAGACTATGTGGTTTCGATCCCCATCCATCCCAACCATCTCCGCCATCCCCGCCATCTCCATATCCTCCATCCCATACATCCCTCGGAATATTGTGTGGTGGATATATATATGTGGAGGTGACCACCGGTACCATCATAATCTAGATGTGTACCTATGGGATGGCATGTTGTAGGGGAACATGTGGAACTGTCCATGTGGTTTTGCAGGCTCTGACCTATGGAATTTGTGGGCCAAGTCCCTATAGTGCACCCTCGGCCTCCTACTAGCTTAATCTAGCTCTAGCTATGAGATCCTCGGCCCCGTAAACCCTACACCACCGTGGCTATCCCCGCCATATAGTAGCCTCTAGAATAGTCAAACATAGGGGAAATTTTGTAGCATACCATGCTCGTAATTAGTTGTAGTCCCCAGATCAATTACTTAGGGCAATGGAACCCATGGCCATGACATAGTATAAGTAAAGCTATCAAGAGCATGACGCTGCCCAACCTATGGTCCCATGTCAAAATTCTCACTCATCCTACACTCGTACCACATATTGTTGCCCAGGATGCCCTAAACATGGCCAAATTATCTCTTAACCTAGTCTACTCGGTACCACTCTTGGATGTAGCCCCGACTCCCAATGATAAAATGATCTATCTCAATAGTACCTAGTTATAGGTCATCATCCCACCATTGATATAACTTGTAGGGCTGCCATGTAACCATATGCATTGCAGTCATCAAATGCTCATCCATAATATAAGGCATCTCTCATATGTGAGCACACATCCTCACTAATTGGTTCCCATCCATAGAGGGCTCACCTACTCCCCTTGTCTCTAAGTACTCCATATGGGTAACATATAGCTATGTATTCCTATGCCCATATCTATAGCAGAGTCCTTGATCCGAGGTTCTACTAACCTCAATATGTTATCAAATGAAGATTCCAATATAAATATTCCAATATAAATTGGCCCCAACAAAACTAATCACCAGCCATGAGCTCCGTATATCACTTCATTTAATCCCAAATGAAAGCGTGTGTCTTTCTTGTCGGTAGTAGGATGTTGGCTTGACAAGAGCCAACAAATACATTGGTATAAGATAAAATCATTGATAATTAAAAAGTGTTTAGAGGTATAATTTCATCCCCTCTCAATTTAAGTCTCACCATAAGAACATATCATAAAGGTAGGATCTGATCCAGCCTCAATCTCTATCATACTCTATCAAGTCACATCGAATCGGTACTCATAGAATGCATCAAACATCCTCTAGTGTCACAGACATCTCTCCACTAGGTAGTCTAAAACACTGGCTCTCATCATGCCATCTCTCTGCTAAGGCAGTGAGTAGGGTGTGATCTAGTCGTATATGGGGCATATGAACTACATAGTCTAGGTATGTAGCCCGAAAAATAGTAATAAGCCATCGATGCTCCCATCGTCCAAAATTCTACTCAAACGCTCCGAGTTGCTCATGTCACTCACACATATTCATCTTGTGCAATTTCACCTACAAAATTACACAACACTTCATTAGCATCATTTTCTTCCAAAACATCTTCCTAAGGTGTTCTACTTGATTATATACTCTTCTATTCATTCCTAAATTTTTCACTAAGGTCAAAAATTTGGATTTTCTTCTAAAAATGGCCTAAGGCACAAAGCTTCATGCCTACGTTCCTAATTTCATGCATGTGCACCCATTTTTGTGCATGCATGCCTTTTTTTTACGCATACGCACCTATTTTCTCACCTTCATGCTTGTTTTCTCTCATACTTACCCACTTTTGCACCTATGTGCATCTAGCAAACCCTACATCTAATGTTGCACTTGTGCCCCTTTTTGAACATGTGCACCAATTTTTGCACCTACATGCCCCACGTTAGCACCAATGTGAGACCTCACACCAAAGGTGTGCCCTAGGGCTCATGCTACCGCCACTGTCAATTTTCCTTCGCTAATAAATGCCATAAATACACTAGAAAATTTAAAAAAATTATGTACTTACCAAAGGTGTAGGGTTTGTGGCAGGGTCTCCCAAACTATCGACTTGGTCTCGTGCGGTGTTCACAATTCTGAATTCACACCATTTCTCTCCACTGTCAGAGAAAATCTCTCACAAAACTCAATAGGGGTAAATAATAAATAACTAGCCGCGATGATTTTTACCCCCATGTGGCTTTGTATTTATAGTTGTTTTGACCCTCCATGTCCTTAAGGCACTAAGTGATCATGATTCTTATGATTTCTTCTAGCATTGGTCGCGATGATTTTTTGTCATAAATAATCATTTTTCACTTGTTTAAGCTACATTGGGGCATGTTTTTGCTTCATAGTGACCCTTTCTGCTACTTGGGGCTAATTTTTACTTTCCAACATTATTTAGTGATGTCTTGTGATATTTTCATTATTCTAGATCATTTTCTTCTTGAAAATTTAAAATTTTAAAATTTTATAAAAAAATCCAAAAAATTGCTACAAATTCACCAAAATCCTAAAAATTGTAAAATTCAAAATTTTGCAAAAATTGGTAAACAACATACACGCAATTGAAGCCTATATCAAATGCATTTTCCTCAAACATCGAAATTTGTCCTAAAAATATATTTCTTAGGTTCTCACTTGTTCTTGCACAATGACTTGCGATTCATTTTGATCTAACCCGATTTAGAAAGTTGGTTTGCTTGTTATGTTTGTACTATCTTGGCATAATGAGTTTCCTAGTATTGTTTCATAGCACATGAATGATTTTTCATAGGACCCATCTGTCCTCCATTATTCCCCTCACATGTATCCTTGCTTGGGACACAATTTCAACCCTTGTTAAACACAAACATTCAAGAATTGAAGCTTGATTATAAAAACATTAGTGCAACTGTCTTGAATGTTGTTTGTTTGATTATGTGTGTTTATACTTGTTTCCCTGTCAAGTTAGCTTGTTTACTTTCTATTATTACATTGCATTATTTATGTTGCATGGAGTTAAGCATTTTTAGCAATGAACAAATGTTAGTATTATAGATTTTCATGTTATTTTACACATTTGTTGTATGCGTACATTTTAATAAGGGTCGATGATGTTGATCATTTAAGCAAAGTGATGAAACAAAAAAATTTTAATGAACAAACTAGATGCAAAAGCTATTTCCATATTCTTCACTATCATGTCTTATCACTATCAATTTTTCTTCCACAACACCTATGGCAATAAGGATAATTTTTATCCTTCCCTCCCTCATCTGGATTCTTCTATTTATTTCCTTCTTATTTTTACCGTTGATTGACTTCTTCTATCACCCCATCGACACTCAAGGGGGCATCCTTCATTCTACTAATTTTTCTTCAAAATTTATTGGGCTATAATTTTCTACTATCTTTGAAGTGGCATTGCTTATGCCACCCAAAAGAGGGGAAAATTTAGACACTTAAAATCTACTTTTGCGCTTTAATGCTAAAGTGGTACTAATTATCCTCTATCTCATCATTTCTATTATAATTAGTGATTTCCACTAATTAACTAATGTTTCCCTCTATCACATTCTAAATGCCAATTAACGATACTTCGTTAGTTATAATCCTCTTCGAATCAATTAATTAACTATTATTAGTTAATTAAGCCTATTTACCCTTGTATGTAATTAATAAACCCTCTTATTGGATAAATTCCTCTTTCAAATGCTTCAAATCATATCAAATTCCTCCTAAATCACCTCCAAATAGCCTAAAAAGCTTATTCTAGCCTATTAATTAATCCTAATTGATTAATTAAAACACCCTCCATCTCCCATGAGTTGTTAATCCACTAGTTAAATCATCTAATCATGGTTAGCTAGGATAAATCTACTTTATCCTTTATCCCACATTCATTTGATTCAAGCTTTCCCCAAATAGAAAGCTATAAAAAGGACCAAGCTCCTACCTTCACACCTTACACCATACTTTGAATAGTATCTCATATAAAACATATGATCAAGAGCCTTACTCCATTAATGGAATAGCTTGCAACGTCTTTTGCATCCATTTCTTCAAGCTTGGTTAGTAAGAGAAGATCTAAACATGGCCTTGTATCCATTTTAGTGAGATCTCTTCACCATATTGAAGTAGCAACATCTAATTTGATTTCTTGTGATCTTTTTAGGTCCATTTTTAGTATGCAATCATATACTAAGTATAAATGTTGTAATTAGATGAAAAATTTCATGTTAATTCATTGTAGGAATTTCAATAAGCTATGATCTTGATGGTTCTATGATAAATTTGAGCTTAGCTTGTAGACACCTAAAATTGGTATATATACCCCTTGTTCACTTGCATGTGTATAATTAATTTTAAATCAACCCATCCCCTTCTATTTATTTTAAAATTCCCGTCCAAGTCCCATTAATTAATTAAGTTACATTAATTAATTAATCAATCCATTAATATCTTACCTTGCCCTAACAACCTTCTATTTCTATTGCTTTTATCCTACACACACATCCCCTTGCTTTTCTAGCTTTTATCTATTTTTATGCCCTAACTACCCATATCTCATCTCTTGCCCACCTAAATGCTTTAAATCATCCTTCCACTCTTTAAGAAGCCCAAAATCGACCAAAAGCACAAAAATAACCCTTTGGGGAAACTTTCCCCACAATCGGCGGTGACCTAGCCTAGTCATCGTTGACCCTATAAAACTGAATTTTTCCTTTCTACTCAAGGGAGAAGAATTAAAAAAATCATATGCATGTACACTTGTGAAAGCTTCTTCTAGTGATAGAGCATTCTAAAAGTAATTACAAACTTCTCAGACCTCCTGGGAACGTGTTTGCATCAATCGTGATCATCCTTTGTGAGATTTCTATAGTTTTGTATTGCTTTAATGATATTTTTATCATATTATCATTGCTCCACTTGTAGCTAACATTTTGCAGGCTTAGAGAAACTTCTGCAACATCCAAGGATCACTCAACACCTTTTGTTTCAGCTATTTTTTCTTACAGGTCGTCTTTCCCATCCATTTAGCTTCATCCTCATCACAGTCTACCAAAGTCACCGTCAATCCCTTCTCGTCTTTATCACAACTGTGGTCTTGTTCATCTAATAGCCTATCCAAATGCTTTTTCACTACCTTTTTGTCTCGAGATCGCTTTTGCAGGTCATCCTTCATCACCCATAGGTCCAACTTGTCGCCCGGCCTCTCTCGCTACTATTTTCTATCATCCTCTAGTTTTTGTTCCTTCAAATTCCCTCTAAATGTTGACTTCAACATCTTCATACTGCTACAACTTCTAGATTGTACTCGGATCCTACACATTCTACATATTTCTCTTACATTCCGATCCGGTCTCCAAGGTTTCCATCGACCTTCCCGTGTAGAATCTGGTCATCATCGACCTATACTAGGTAGCCTTTAATTTTTAATTCTTTCAATAAAATATGTTCTTATATCAAATCCTCATTATTTTTAGACTCGGTATTGCTTTTTTTTCTACATACAGTTCTTTTATCAATCCCTTACTCTAATATTTCTTTGAAATGGGGTTGACATCTCCAAGGAAGTTAATACTTCTTCGGTTTGCTTTGTGGTGAAAACCTTGCACATCTTATCTAATCAATTTTCTTTAGTGTATTTGAGTTACGGGTTTATCACTTGTAATATTAGAGATCAATCAATTTGCACCCCCATCCATCACATCACATCCGAGGTACCATAAACCCTCCATATTCGAAGTTTTCCGCTTTCTTTAGTACTAGATCATTTAATTGAAAGGGGATGAGAAATTTGGTAAACATTCCTTGCACACCCAGTGGGACCACCCTTTAGGTGATCCCTTGCTTTTTCTTTCTATATCTTGTTTTTGTCTTCCACTAACATTGCAGCATAAGGTGTAGACACTAAAATTAGGTCACACTCCCCTTAGTCCCCAAATCAAATAAACACATTGAACACATTTAACAAACCGTCGCCCCTTTCATCCCACTCTAATATTAATTTAATTAATTTAATTTAATTAATTCATTATCTTACCATATTTATTATTTAAATATCCTAATTGGGATAATGCCCACATATCCACCTCACCTGACACCTCATCTAACCACCTCACCCTAAGACCTATTCTTAGTAAGTTGCCATAACTAACTAAGACCTACCCAAACCCTAAAAATCAATGTCCACATTCTCTCTAACCACCTTCCCGCATGTTATAAGGAAGCTTCCATTCTAATCTGTGAGGCAAAACAAATGAGATCCCAGAAAATCAAGGGGATCTGCCTAGTTTAGTAAACCTAGGAAATCCTGCCCTAATTAATGTCGGTTACCCTAAACCGCTACCGGTTAAGTCAAAACCACTGTCGGTTACCATTTAACCCCCAAAACAACCTTATTTTGAGGTTTTCACATTGTTGAGAGGTTAATACATCTTCTGAGAACAAGTGACGAAACCAGAGCTACATGTAAGTAGAACCAGCATCCATACATGCATTAGAACATCCATAGCCAGCACTGGCAACCACGAAGCCATTTTCCTTCACAGAGCATCTCGGCAAGTGCCAAAGCACCACACCAAGTTCCTTCCATTTGATCACCCACCATTTCCAACTAGACATTAAGCTCATAAAAATAGTAAGTTTTGTTAACTTGCACTGGTTCATTATCGTTTTGGCAGATCCTTTCACTTATGTTGTTAGTTTCTATTCCCATTTCATTCCCCACCATTTTACCTCCATGCAAACTTGACCATCCCTTTACCCACACCCTTGAACTACCCATATCCAGACTTTCATCATTCCATGTGCATAGCTAAGACCCACACGAACCTTGTCATTCCCCTTCCCTTTTCATCTAGCCTCATATCTATCACCTTGCCAAGTTTTTATTGAGTTTTATGTACCCCAACCATACCGTCGGTGGTTAGCCACAACCATCATCGGTTAACCTAAACCAACATCGGTCTCTATGTGTCTTTTACTAGAAACCAAGAAGAGAGCTTCTAAACCAAAGCACCCAAATACTTAAAATTACCCGAACCTCACCTTGACCGATACAGTGCCTTGGCGGTGACCTTGACCTTCAAATTCAATTATAGCTTAGCCTTATTATGAATGAATTTTCTTATTGTATATGAATGAGATACCTAAATAATTTTAACTACGGTAGGATTTCCTTTATTGTAAGCATTAAGTTGTTCTAAATAGTGGATTGATAGGTCATGCAGGAAGTGTCACACTTCCCGGGTCTAGCACACGCTAGGTAGTCCACTACATATATTGTTTAAATTTTATTCGGTGGTCTTGTTTTCCATTTTAGGTAGTTCCTCTAAGCAAAAAGGAAGCTCTCATGGTTAGTTAGATCCGAAGTCATACACGTGCAACAACCTACAACTAGCATTTCAACAGGTATTCCTCCTAGCCTTTTACCCTTATTTATTTTGTCAACATTTGAACAAAAACATCTAGAATCAGGTGAAACATTTTGGCATGCCTTGTGGGACCCATTCGGGGTTCTTTGCATTCTTTCATTTCTAGGTGAAAATGTTGTATGTTTGTTTCTTTTCTAAAAGTTCTTACATTAAACTTTCTCCTCTAGAACCTTCTTCTCTTCTATTATCTAAAAGTAATCTTATTTTGGTGCTTAAAACAAACATTTATTCCCTTTCATTAGTATCACATTAGTGAAAGAGCATCCCTTCTCATGTTCATCTATTTGTGGCATCAAATTCTACATTTCAATTTGGGTTTAAAAATTATTTCATTTCATTCTACTTTTCTGCATTAGCTCACATTAATTGAGGGCAACCTATACACTGGAAGTCATTCCTAACTAATGGTTGATAAACGAATCATAGAAAAGCACTTCCTTTCTTTTTCTCTCTCTGAGTCTTACCCAAACATCACAAATTTAAAATATATACACATTCTTAAACAACATCTCACCCGGAAGAAGCTGTAGGTGATCACACAATCACGGCACAGTGGGCACCCCGCTAGTTATCTCTATCTAGTACCCCATCAGAGGATGGCCCGCCCCACCATAACATACCTGAAACCTCTCCTTGTAGATCTCCTTCTTCGTAGGAAGCCATCCTCACCAAAAAATTCTATTCTAAAGTTCATGAGTCAATCCTTAAATAGCATAAGCTAAACAAACATAATAGAAAAAGCACTCTTAGGATCGTATTTTTCTTAGTGTTTTTTCACTTGGCTTGTGTTTTGAGGTGAGAGGTCACATTCTTCATTTTTCTTATTTCCCCTTTGCATGCTCCTCATCATAGTTGGAGTATTCCAGCTTCATCTGAGTGTGTCTGGACCATATTCTCATCATTCTCGAATTATGGGTTTGATTCCACATCAAATTTTAACTCACAACCACATTTTCTTCATCTCTATTTCAATTTCATAGTGACCAGTGTCGGTCCAGTGACCATCGTTGGTTACCTTCTGACTACCATCAATTTCACTCAACCATTGTCGGTTCATTGTTCTTTTGGTTAACCTACCCAAAAGGACACCTATTCACCTTCTTTGACTGTTCAGAGTCTCTATCACTATTATCGTATTCACTCACCTGGTAATTCCATTAGCTTTTTTGCATACGTGGAAAATTTGGCCTTATACCTTGTTTTTGACCAACTATCCACTTTCCACAGTGACCGACAATGGTTACCTATGACTGGCATTAGTTTAACCTAACCGGCATTGGTTATCCTATGTAATTTTCTAGTTGACATTTTAACCCCAATTCACCTACCACCACCTATTTATCCTATCTCTGCTATATTTTTGTTTCATTTACAAAAAGTAGTATTACCACATTAGTACCTGTTCACATGGTACTAATGCGTTGACAAGCAAGTGCCCTCGTATTCCATGCCAATTATCAACCACTCCTACCTAGTCCTTCACCACCTTCCATTTTATCACTAGCCATAGAACCTATCCAACCTATCTCTATCACTACCAGAGATATGGAGTTCACATGACTCCTTGACCAAAATCTTGTCGCCTTTACGCTTTACCTTTCCCACTCATCCACTTGAGATGCCTCGGGTTAGTTGATATACGACATGCCCATATCTATCCCCGAATCTTGTTCCTAATCCTTCTTAAGCCCCATTTGGCTCTGTCTACCCACATCTACCTTACCCCCAATCATTTCATAGCGAGGCCTTATACCAACTATGATGTAGCGTCTCGCTACTTCATTACACCCGCCACATCCACTATACCTTTGCCAATCACCCATAAAATCTCATCTGTGCTATTGTCTCACATATACCCATAGCTACACAACCACCCCCGGTGTTGGTGACCCCTACCCCTTTTCAAAACATCGTTCTTTCTATTCCACAATCTTTATCCCCCATTACCACCAGGGTCACCACAACCCTTTCACCTCCATATATGTACTATCAGCATCCTCTCATTTCATCTATCGTTCATTATGGGTACATACCCCCTATTTCATTCTCTCCTTCTCAATCTACCTACATGGTAGCACCATATAATAGAATGCCACCTTTGTCATATGCCCAACACCAACCCTCTTACACTACAGAGTCACCCAACCATCACAACCTACCAACGACCTAATCAAGTTAATGATGGATAAGATGCAAACATTGGAAGCATCGGTTTCTGGCTCCCACAACACTCTCACCTATGATGATATTTGTAATGAGCCTATACACCCATCCATTACTATCCATCTCTATCCCATGCATTGGGAAATTCCTAAATTTAATCAAGCTTCAACAAAGCAATGAAGGAAGACCCACAACAACATTTGTGGTCTTTCAAACATGGGTATTATCTGATCGCCCATGATGACACTTTGCTTCTGAGGACCTTTCCCATGTCTCTCGATGGACCCGTGTTAGATTGGTATAGTGGGTTACCTAGACACTCTATATTCTCATTTAATCAGTACCCCAAGCCTTCTTGGATCACTTCTCCATTAATATCGTCAAGAAGGTTACCATGATGACCTATACTCTACGTGTCGTGATGACAATGAATCTATCACAAATTTTATTTCTCATTTACATAACTTGATCAATCACCTCACATTCCAACTACCGCAAACCGAACTCATCGAACTCTTCACACGGACTTGTTCTAGGCATATCTCACCAAACTTGCGGGTTCAAATCTTATGAACCTTTGACGAATCATTCACCATAGCACAAAATCTAGAGATTCGGGCCATTGAAGAGAAGAAAATCCAATTACACAATAATAACTTGACATTCAAGTCGAATGATACCTCTTCTTCTTTAAAACCACATAACAATTATTCAAAGGCCAAGGGGACCACTAACACAATGGTACTCAAAGCCAGCCCAACTCATCCATCAAATCAGCTAGCCCCTCATCTAATCTCTCACCCATTCAGACTTTTCAATTCAGATGGGAACAATAGAAATATACCCCAATTGGGGAACCTTATTCTTCTATCTTAGAGAAGCTCATCAAAGTTGGGGCCATCACCCTTCCTCTCATGAAACCACACACTAGTTTTGACCCTACTCACCCCACACCCGCATGGTATAAAGAGCACGATTTCTACAATTATCATCGTGTAAAGGGTCATAGTGATGGCAATTGCATCACTTTCAAAAACATTGTCCAAGAAATGCTCGAGAAAGGTGAGCTAACCTTGGATAATCCTAACGCACCTACCAATTAGAACCTACATATCTTCAAGAAACCCTTTCCTAATCATGCCCCTTCTTTTGATCAAACTGGAGAGACCTCAACTCATGATAGCCATACCCGTGAGGTCCATGCTATTTTCAGCAATACACCCACTACTGCCCAATTACCTCATATTCCTTCCATCAAGGAAATCCTATCCTGAAGTCCTCCACCTACACTTGAATCCACCTCACCTATTCCTCCACCCATAGAGGAACACCTTTCACCTCCTTCCTCACCCGTGGAGGAGCCTTCCGTTAATACCAAGACTATTTCACTATTGGCTTCTCCACCTAGGGAACCCATCACACCACAAGATTCTTCATTCCAGGGAGGATATTTGTTTATCTCCTCCACCCATAGAGGATCACCCATCATCTCCTCCACCTACAAAGGAGCACTGTCATCTCTTTTTCCTATCAAAGACCCAGTGAAGAGAAATGCCTTTACCTCTAGGTGACCATTCTCCATCGATTACCCAAGATCATATAGACTTAATTTTGGCTCTCTTACCTGGAAGCTGAAGCTAGAAAATTATCCATCTCTAAGACACATTTTACAGGAATTTCCATTAGATCCTCATCAACCTCACCTACAATAATGTCATTTTCACGCCTAGCCGATCGCCTAGATTATGTGGATAGAGCCTTACTTTGGGGGCATCTTCTGCTTCCTGTCTCCACACAAATGCAAATGTCACTTACTGACACTTCCACTATCTACCCAAAAATATTTTGGCCAATCGAACCAAATACAACTACAACTATCACAAATTCCACCATGATACCACTCATGGCTCAAACCACACCCCTACCCATAACCCAATGTGCATCTACACCCAAGCCTACACTTACATCATCTTCTTCACCTAAACCAAGCACTACCTTAGGGGTCATCCCAACCACCAGCCTTACTCATCCACCCATCAAATTAGATTTAGCTACATCCTCCAAGGCCAATACCAATCCTACTCTGACACCCAAATAGAAGAACCAACCCCATAAATCTCATACTCCAACCTCATTGATCACACCTTCATCACCTTCACCCTTTTCATCCATCTTAGGACCTCACCCTTCTAACATGGTTAAGAAACCTCCACCCACCGGTAAACTAAAAACACAGCAACCCATTCCACCATTGCAAACCTCAAACATACCCAAGCACCCGCCATGACTTCCACCCACATTTGCAACATCTTTACCACCCATACCTCTAATACCATTGATCACTCCTTCACTACCCACGACACTTCAATCTCTTTCCCTCACACCTCTGGCATGACCTGCACCATCTACCTTCATAGCACCTCCATTATCCCCGTGGGTAACGCACCCCCTTCCACCATCTGCCTTTCCCTCTAGATCTCGTGTGCTTATATCACCTTTACCCAAGAAGGTACAACCTAAGGACAAAAATCTGCTACCCTCCAATAAGGTAGTCAAAACAACCACACACTCTCATGCCGGTTAAATTCGCCATACCCCTACCCAAGAAAACATGAACAATACCCAAGATCACAAGCGAACCTAAAATTATGGCTCGATCCACTTTACCTCATGCAAGGATTGTTCCTCTATAATCAGCCGCACCTACACCCAAACCCACTTTCACTTCCCATTGTGATCCACTAGCAAGATCCTACGCCAAAATTTTAACCAACCTCCTTGAAACTTCTATCATCACATTACCACCTCTTAGACCTTATGACCCTCTCAAACCCAAACCAAAGGGGTTTGATGACACCAAAATTTTTTCCTACCATCATGTGCCAAGGCACAATGTAGAGAACTACAAAGCTTTAAAAACCACTCTTATCCAGTGTATCCTCCCGAATAAAACTTTGACGATGATGAAATTCTTGATGAGGACCCCATTTCACCAACACCCATTCCCACAGCTCTTCCCTCACTGCCTACTCAACGACCCGAACCTTTACCCCCATAGCTCCTAGAACCACCTCCGAGATTTGAAATTAACATGGTTTACATCAACGATCTTGCCAAACCTCCACCCAAATGTTGATGTGCCCAACTCATCTCACAAGGTTCCTTCCCGCCATTAGGATTTTTCCCTTCATGTCACTATACCTTTCATGGCTCACCTACCTCACCTACCTCCCCACCTCAGATCAACATGATCCACGTTTCTACCCATGCTTAGAAGGACAAAGGTAAGGAAAAGGCAACTAAATCACCAACCAATCCTATACCCAACATACCATCTGCACCCACACCTAAAATCACTATCCGCGGCCCCATATATCATATTTCTAATGGGCTCACACACCGCGCGATGCTCAAACAACTACACCAATCCCCCCTCAAAATTTCCTTGTATGACCTCATCCAAACCTCAAAATCCCATCGTCAAGATCTTATGGATGTTCTTTAACCTATTGAAGGTTTACCCAATGATCTTCCACCCATGTCCTCCATTATTACACCCCATCATGTAGCCTCTCTCACCAAATTATCACCTTTATCCAAGCCTCCACCTACTCACCAAATAGCCTCCCTTAGCTTCTTAGAGGAAGATATCGCACCACACCAAACTCATGACCCAAACCCAACTCTCTTCATCTCTATCCACATCGATGATATACGTGTACATCATGTTATGATCGATGGGGTGCTAGTATTAAAATTATATCAAATCCAAGTTGATTATTAAGTGCAGGTCTGATCTGTACATTTTAATTAAATTTACTTACCAGCTTTTAAAGTTTATAACAGAGAGATCTATTTCTTTTAAATTTGTAAATCAAATTTTATGCTTCAAATGTGGCATTTCATTCCTAAACTAATCTAATACATTTAGTTGTTTATAAACAACCATTCTAAATCCAAAGCACATTCTAAATTTCATTTATACACATTCCCAAAATACAAAAATATAACATTATTTTAGGTACATTTTCTCTTTCCCAATAGATATCTAACTATCTATTTTGTCATACAATCAAACATTGAATTCAATCCAACAATGCATATGAAAAGGACTTTCAACTCTTTTATTAATTCCAATTATATAACTTACATATTTTAATGTTGGAAAACAATAACAACATTCAATTTATTTCTTTCCAATGTATAGAGCAGAATGTAAGTGTCTTTCACAATTCAAATATACAAATTCATAATTAAATTACATACGTCAATTCTTCACAAGTATACATTACAATTTCATCCACAACAAGTGGGAAAGGATTACAAATGAATGTGTTTTCACAAGGGACTATCAAACTACATTTTTCCTTTGCTCTAGGACAGCAACATGCACATTTTCTCTTTCTCAAGCTGATCACAACAAAAGAGGGGGAAAGGCAATGCTCTCCACCCAACTAAGACATCCAATGAAAGGAGAAGCCTTCCTTCATCATTGGCCCCTGAGCCCCAACCAAGATACAATAAAAGGTGTGATTCAACCCATGGCAAAAACTAGCTTCCACAACACACAACATTCTTTCAAACATGCACAATTCAATATAAAACATAGTTCAACACAAAACAACAGTTTACAACTACAATTGAAAACATTCCAATCAAAACTCAGGCTTGATCATGCAAGCCAAAGGAGAAAGGTCTATGGGGGAAGCTACTTATGCCTCCCAATTGGGAATTGGGAATCCACCAGAACAACTTGCCAAAATAATTCATCCCACACACATCCTTATGCCCCCATAAGTTCCTCCTTATGCCCCCACATATTTCATTATGCCCACCCCAAAGTAAGAAATGTAAGCTATTTATTTTCCATGGTGGATCCCAAACCCAAAATCCCTCCACAAAATTTTGATTCCAATGGAATTCCCTTATGCCCCCCCACATGGATTCCCCATAGCCTTCTCCTACACCATCCCTATGGCAGTCTACCCAACCAGCCAATAAATAAAACAAAACATGCACCATTCACACAACACAACAAGAAAATCACAGTAATAAAATAAGGAACAAACACCTACCTTTCCATGGTAGCTTTGGTTTCTAAACAGCAACTTCAAGGCTTAAAACACACCAAAATAGAAATATCCCAAGAATGCAAAGCTTTCTCCAAACTTCCTCCAAAAACAAGAGCTCCAACACAAGAAAATGTGCCCCAAAGAAGTTGCAAAATGATTCAACAACCCCAAAACAAGAAGAGAGTTTGAATTATATAGAAGAGGGAAGAGAAGAGGATGATGTGAATCCATGTAGGATGCCACATCACACATCCTCCAATCAAACACAAAATACAAAATCTAATCTCCCAAGCACAATAAAGAGGTGGGTGAAAATATGGCAAGTTACTTTCACACTCCAAAAGGCCTACACCTCAAGGGACAACAAATTAAATAAATGTAAGAGAGTGCAATCCAAAATAAGCAACATGATTAATAAAATTCATTATAAAAGTCATAAATCACTTCTCCAACCATAAGTATGGTTGATAAATTAAATTTAGAGGCATGGGACAAGTTTTACTTGTCCCATAAGCCTCCAAAAACAACTCCCAAGGACAAATTCAAATTTTTCATGGAGGTGGAGTATTTCATACTCCAAAATTGACTTACACAACCTTACATATTTAATACAATCAGTTAATAACTTCCATTATTACTTTCCCATATCCCAATTTAATTTATTTAAATTTTAATCATATGATTCTCACATTAATCTATCACAATTTAATTAATTAAAAGAAAAGAACACGTTACTAATAAAATACATACAACAATAAATAAAAGGAAACATATTAATAAAAATAGATAATACCCATGGTCACATGTAAAGGTAATTCCCCCATGGGAATCCCTAACAAAAAACACACACAACACAATAAAACAGTTGCCATGGTGACCTTGTCGAATTCACCTAGAATTCCATTGTGGTTGGTCTTTGATCCCCTGATGTTTGTTGTGATGTTTTAAACCTACAAAACACAAATACCTCCTTTGGCCTCATGGCCATATCAAAACATCCAACATGATATAAATGAAATCACAAAACCAACTATATAAATGAATCACAACAACATCGAAGTAACAACTACATCATTTGCATTTTTAATTAACAACTATATCATCATCATACAATATACATTTTCTAGATCTACTCATAATATCCAAAATCATACGTCTGAACAACATCCATAAAACATCCATGTCAAATAGTATATCATCATCCACATATGAGTGTCTCTAATAATCATCATGTATCATATTCAAATCAAGATCAACAATAATCCATGATCAAGTGTCTAACATCATACTAAATCAAAACATAATAATGTCTATAATGTGATCACATTATCTAAATAGGTATCAAAGGTGTCAAAGGGAAGTGGGCACTACATCCCCTCCCCCTTAGACTCGACTTCCTCCGGAAGTCACCGGAACAAATGTGGAAAATAAACTCGTAATGGAGTAGCATCCTCCCATGTAGCTGTAGTGTCATCATATATGTCCCACTACACCCAAACTTGATCAACCTATCTACCTTGAAGGCCCGTGGTCCTGCAATCTAAGATGTGAACAAGCTCCACCATCACCTACTCTTGATCCTACACCTGCAATGAGAAGGATCTGCAATATATCTCTTGATTATTTGAAACATGAAAAACACCATGTATGCGAGACAAGTTGGGTGGTAATGCTAGATAGTAGGCCAAAGGGTCGATACACTTCAAGATCTCAAAAGGACCAACGAATCTAGGAGCTAACTTAAAACCTTTTCCATAATGGATAGGGCTCTTGTGTGGCTTGACACAAAGGAACACCTTCATGCCCACATCAAAACTACGATCGATCCTATGTTGATCCGCATACTTCTTCTCGCCCGTCCCGTGCCTCCTACAATCTCTACTTGATTAGCACTACGTACTATTCCATTTCCTGTAGAAGAGCTAGTCTAAGAGATACTCTATCCTCTAACCTGTCCCAGCTAAGAGGTGTCCTGCACTCTCTACCATAAAAATCCTAAAAAGGAGCCATGCCTATGGAACTCTAGATACTATTATTGTAGGCAAAGTCCACTAAGTATAGGTACTCTTCCCACTTAGATTGTTGATCTATTCCATACATCCTAAGCATATCCTCTAAAATCTAATTCACTCACTTGAGTCTCGTCCATCTGTCTTAGGGTGATATGATGTGGTGAAGTTGATTCTTGTCCCGAGGACATACTACCGTGTAGTCCGAAATGTGAAGTATACAAAGGATTGTGGTCACAAATGATCTTCTATGGAATCCTGTACATTCGACAATCTCATCTAAGTATACTCGTGCCACTACTTTAGCTATATAATTGGTCTTCCTAGAGAAAATTGAGCCACTTTTTTCAATTTATCAATTGTGACCATGATGGCATCGTGGTGATATCTTGACATCGGTATCCCAACAATGAAATCCATGGAAATGGTGTCCCACTTCCATTTTGGTATAGCATGAGGATAAAGAAGGCCTGTTGGATGCTGATGCTCAGCCTTAACTCTCTGGAAATTTAAATATCATGACACAAACTAGGCCACATCTCTACGAAGTCCTTTCCAATGATACAACTTTTGTAAGGTGGTGTGCATCTTCTTCACCCCGGGATGGGCTAAATAGGGTGCATGATGTGCCTCTACCATGATGTCCTACCTCAAGCCTCCATGTCTAGGAACATATATCTCGGCCTCTGTGTTCTGAGAAGACCATCTGTCTCTAAGTAAAATCCATCAAACTTCCCCTCAAGGGGTCTCGTGACTCGATCTCTGCTCGTATTGCAATGTAGAAGCTGTCAAGGAGGAAGCTACTAAAGAATCCTACTCCACAAATTTGTGCTCACTGAAGTGGCCATAGCCACATGTCTCCATCTACTGAGAGCATCTACTACCACATTCTCCTTCCCCTTCACATGCTCGATCTCCATGTCATACTCACAAAGCAACTCCATCCAACGCCATTGATGAGCGTTGAGATTGGGTTGCATGAAGAGGTGGCGAAGACTCAAATGATTTGTCCTAAGTGTGAATCTCTGACCAAGAAGAAAATTCCTCCATCTAACCAAAGCATGCACAACTGCCACAAGCTCAAGATCATGGGTAGGATAATTAAGCTTGTGATCTTTGAGTTTGTGAGACTCAAAAGCCACTACTCTACCATCCTACATCAACACACCTCCAAGGCCTACCAATGAAGCATATGTGCAAACAAAGAACTCACCCTATGGATCTGGCACTACAAGAATAGGTGTTATAGTGAGGCACTCCTTTAGTGTCTGAAGGCCTGCTCACATCTGTCTGACCAAACAAACTTATTCCCTTTCCTTTGAAGGGAAGTGATAGGGTGCATAATCCGAGAGAAGTCTTAAACAAATCTCTGGTAATAACCTGATAATCCCATGAAGCTACGCACCTCAATCACTGTATTGGGTGTTGGCCAATCCATAATGGTTCAAATCTTGGAAGGATCAATTGCGATACCTTCCCCAGAAATGATATGACCCAAATATTGCACCTCTGTCTGAAAGAATGCACACTTCTCCAAGTTCCTGTAAAGTTGTTGTTAGTGCAAATTCACAGCACCCCCAAAATGACCTATGGATATTCTTTTCTAAGGAAATGTCATTTGGTGTGAATGCACAACATTGAGCTTTCCCAAAGTGTGGGACCTTTGCAAATGGGGAAAGCTCTCCAGAGAAGGTTGGTTCCTCTTCCTAAACTACACCTTACAAGCTATTCCAGGTGTAGGCAATCTAATCTAATCCTAATCTAAATATCCCAAGGGAGAGAGAGAGAGAAAAGAGGAAAAATAGAGCCTACACTAAAATGGTGATACACTAGAGAAGGAAAATGTTGAACATCTATCAAAACTGCCATGGAACAAGAAGAGGTGAGCAATGGAAAGGATGGACAAGTGCATCACAAAACCAAGGATGGATTTCACACAAAAATGTCCCAAAATTCATGAACATAGCTCCAAAACCTGCAATGAACATCCAAACATGCACAAATACCTGCAATGAAGAGAGGTAAGAAGAAAACAAAGAAAAACAAGCAAGGATGGAAAAATGCATCACAAAACATGTTTTTATTGCTCAGAAGTTTACACAAAACATCATTTTACTGGTAAGAGGAAAAAAATGCCATTACAAAGTAGGGGAGGAGGTTCTAACTCCATTTTCAACCCTAGGGAAGAAAAGAAGGGAGGGAAGAGCAGAAAGAATGAACAACTTTTTACAAATGAGCCAAAACTAGCTTTTAACCATCGAATAGAATGAAAGAAATGTGGAAAACACGGAAAATCAAACTGAAACTCCAACCACCAAAAATCCCTCCAATCTCACCTACAAAGTGATGGGCTTCATGGACAAACCCATACACCAAAGTACATTTCGTTGTAGAGCAAGAAAGAGGCCCATACTTCATTAATTTTTGTGGTTGGGGGCATTTTCTGTGTTTTTGCATGTCAAAGACATTTTCCTATTTTTCTCCTATAAATATCCATCAAAAATAAAATTGAAGATTCCATCATGTAGAGTATCTCAACAGCTTTCCATTGATATAAAGAACGTTGAAAATACAAGCTTTGGATCAAAATATATGGCCCTCTAAAGATTTATGGAAAAACTAGCAATTTTAGGGAAAAAATCAGGTTGGTAGGCCGAAACTCGAACATTTTCCCCTCTTTTGAATTTGGGAAAAATTCCCAAAAAATCTCCGCACCCCACCGCTCTACTTTGCCACATGTCACTCTTTGATTCATCGATGGAATCGCGAGGCTCAAATGTTGCCCTTTTCCTTTTGATTTTCATTGGGAAAATTTCCCAAATTCTCCCCACGCTCTGCTTTCCCGGTGACACATGTCACCCTTTGGCTCACTCGGCGAGGTGCACTTTAAATTTTCCTTTGTGCCTTTTTTAGATTTTGGAAAAAATTTCCAAACAGCTCCGCGCCTCCACCCTTCCACCATGACACATGGCAGCTTCAAAATGGTCCGTGGGCCTTGACCACTTTTCTCCATTTTCTTCCTTGTGGGCTTGCGGGCCAATTTTGGATTTTTTGACTTTCGCCCCAAAAGGGCTAAGTGCTCAAATTTCTCCCTACCTCTACCGACGTGCTTCCTTCCCCTCCACGGGCTTGTGGGCCAAAATTTTCCCCTTGCACCTCTACCAACCTTCTTGGCAATTTCTCCAACTTTCCTCTACCGCCCGACCTCCGCCGCCACGTGGCACCTTTTCATTGTTGCGGGCCTATCAAGGGAAATTTTCCCTAAAAAAACTCCGCCGAGCCATAACTTTCAAAATATTTGGAGTTAGGAGGAAAATTTTACCTTTCTGGAAAGGGGAAGAAAAATCCTATCGATGAAGTTATTTCTAGAAACCTTTGAGACCACCGAAGCATGCCAAAAATTCATTTAAGTTCCAGCAAAGGAAAAGGAGGAGGAGTTAGCCAAAAATAAGCATGGGCTTATTTTGGATAACAGTCTTACTACTCATGAAGACACCAAGAACCTAGTGAAGGTGCCCCTCGTTCTCCTCACATGTATGTGAGTATATCAAAATGTCATCCAAGAAGATGAGCACAAAGTGATCTAAGAAGGTCTGAAGACCCCATTCATAAAACTCATGAACATTGTGGGGGCATTAGTCAAAGCAAAAGGCACCACCGTGAACTCATAATGCCCATATCTCATGTAGAAGGTGGTTTTATGAATGTCCGCCTCCAAATCCTCAACGATGGTACTATACAATGGAAAAGTGACATGCGAGCATGGGAATCTACAAGTACCTCTTCCTCATAACCGACCTCCCGAGGTCATGCCGAGATGGCTGGTGAATGTGGAATATAAATGGATACAGAAAAACTAATTAGGTAATCTTATATCCTCAATACGCAATAATGGAATCTGTGAATCTAAGGCAAAAAAATCCATCCTAACCTAAATTGGTGTAATGGATCGTTCGGATATAATAGTTGTTCGAAGGCTTCAATCAATGTCAAGCTCTACCAAGATCATGTTTCTTAGTTGTTGGATACGTGGGAAGTGACCTGTGGGAGCTTCGTATATATCTCCAGACAAGGTCATGAAAATGGTGATAGCAGGTGTAGTGGATTTGTAGTGAACTATGGGTGATTTTCTGGTCTAGCCCAGAAAATATTAGATTGATTGGCTTCTATATTTAATACGGAGAATTGTGTTATGATATCTGGCGGGAGTGGTGAAGATCTACATACCAACGTTCATAAGTTTGGTATCAATACTTAACTAATTTGCGCAGCACGTTGGGTTGTGGGACTTGGGGATTACAATCGTGAGTTCGTGGTTGTTGTGGACCTATTATGGTTATGTGAAGAATCAATCCCTTCTTCCAAATATCCAGTAATCGTACGCCTTTTCAACCTCTATGTTTAGAACTAGAAGTTGTATAATCTTCTCAGAATACCTTACGGTGTTACAGCAACTTGAATGTGTAAGCTAGTATCTATGTCAACAAGGAGGTCTCTGCGTGATCGGGTTATGGAACTAAAGGATCGTAACCAAATACTTGTTCTCTTTTAAATCCTTGTACAATCATTCAGATATTTTATCAAGGTAGTCTATAGTTAGGATGGTTTGACCAAAATGTGTAAGCTTTGTCGTCTTCAATATTTAACCCTCTCAGTTGTTCACTAATTGCTTGTAGATTTGTCATTGCTCGAAAGACCTGTATCCTAAGGTATTGATCTATATCAACTAATGTTGTGGGTAGATTTGGTTGAGGCACTATTGGTTCAAATATATATTCTCTAGGCTCTTTAAGTCCCATGATTGTCATGTAAAATGATTCAATTTTTAACTAGAATTAATAAACTAGTTGTGATAGATGTATCTACACTTTGTGAATATATCTTTATCTTTTTGTGTTTTCTATGAAGTATTTTGGCGAAATTAAAGATCAAATTATTCTAATATATTTAGAAAATGGACAACTAATCTAGTAACATAATTAAAATAAACAAAATAAATTGGTATGGTAATTTGCACTGTGCGGTTGTGAATTTATCTAAATATCTAAGCAACTAATTGTTTTAAATTGAAAGACTCTCGATCCTACCTCGAAGTGAGGAATGAATCACGATTTCTCGAGAAGTATCAATCCCCACAGCTTCCTAATGATATCAAGAGTGAGCTTTGACTGAAATGAAATAATTTACTACTCTATTGGATACATTGTAACTAGAACTTTGATAGCTCAAACCTGGCATTTACATAATAATGGAAAATCCAGTTGAGTGTGACTTTGTCCCCTTAGTGTGATATCCTCATTCCTTCGTGTTCTTGTGAATCCATAAAATCATTTATATGATAGTATCGTGAGAATGAGGAACTTGAACAATGGCAACTCTTGGATACTGATAGAATACAATGCGAGTAAGAGAGATAGTACAAGTGAACAGAGCTTGACAATGTAATTCCTAGCGGGATTTATTGCATGGGAATACAACACAAATGTGCAAAGATTTTTATAATCTATCCTTGTGACAAAACAAAACCCAGTAACTCTAATGGATTCTAATCTACCAATGAAACTACTTTACTCTAAACCGATTTGCATGGAATAGTAATGAAGCAAGACCGCAACAAGAAGATCAAATGACCTCTAAATAGCAAAGAAAGACCAATAATGGAAGAAAAGCATGAAACTATGGGAATTCTAATTGAGAAATTCAAAATACTAAATAATAGAATTGAGAAGGATAGGGGCCATTTGTTTGAAAACAAGCTAGCTATTTATAGCAAATGCATTTACTAGAGGGTAACTCCCAATTGAACTCTTTTACTATAAACAAAGGGAAAACACTATTCATAGGGTGGCCAAAACATAAATGCAAAGCAAAGTAGCTAAAGAATGCGGGTAGAAATTGAAGATTTACGTTTGATGCAATCATCGAAAGAATCTAGAAAATGTAAACAAGACCACTACCTATGTACGGTGGTGGTTACGGAACCGCTGCCTGTCCCAGGCGGTGGTCACGAGACCGTTGCCTTGTCACGGGTGGTGGTCACGGGACCGCCACCTAGGCAGGGTGGCGGTCTCATCATTGAAGACCAAAATGTAAGAAAAAGGGGGCAGAGGGCAAAACAAAGCATGCAGAGGCCGAGTGGGGCATGTGGGATACAAACGTATACTTGGCGAGCTTTTCTAGATTCTCGAACACCTTACAAGGAGACTTGTATCATCATTGGGGTATGTGTAACATCTTTCCAGTGGTGTAGTACCCTACAATTTTGGGTACGTACATATTGCCCCCTCGGAGAAGCATCTTAGCCATGAAGAGGTGTAAAACAGTGGATCTAAGTATGGCGGTCCCGAAATGGGGAGTTAGGAGTTATACCCAACACACTCGTGTGTTAGAAAGTCACCATCCAAAATCCCACTATCTGCAAAATGAAAAAGGGGACTCAAGTGCAGCTAGATAAAACAATTTGAGAAATAAGAGTAAACTGATATGAAATGAGGACTTACCATCTACACGAGGTTTAGAACTTACCTCCGTTGACACTCCGACCCTATGAAAGACATTCAAAATCAATTTAAAAGGCTATATATATAAAATGAACTCATTTCACTATTCATTTATGTGGATTGATTTGACAGTTTTTGAGCTCTGGGACCCACGGTGACGGTTTTTCGACGAGAGTATAGTCAAAATGCTCATGGTGAGATAGTGATCATGCCTCCGAGAGTGGAACATCGACCCACGAAGTCTCAGGTTAGTTCTTCTCAATTTATTGTTTTTGAACCTAAAATGTGGAAATGATGAAATCTTTGTCTCGGGGGGGTTATTTTTGAAAATATTAGTTTTAAATGAGTCTCTAGGGGGCACCCATAGGGTAGGTCCTTATTTTGGTTAAAATGGCATCTTTTTCTTGTTTTTAGGTGCTTTTAGGGCTTCCGAGCCGTTTGTGTTTTTGGGATAGGACCGTCACCCCCGCACAGGGTGGCGATTCTGAGACCGCCGCCTTAGAAGGTGGCAATTCTGAAATGGCTGCTTTGCACGGGCGGTGGTTCATGACAAAAATAAAAACAATGCTTTCCTTTACTTATTTTTGCATTTTTATCATTTTCATTTGTTTTTGATAGTTTTTCCAATCGGATTTTGATACTAACTTACTCCTTTTTTGTGCTTTTAGGTGTATGCAGAAGAAGGAGGAATACATTAGATGGAGCCAAGAGAGGGAGTGTGATTATCTCCTAGCAGTGTTAGAGGCACTCACTCAGGTAGACTGAGATACTCTTCAGAGGGCTGGAATTTGGAGGATTGCACAGGTCCCTCACATTGCACCTGCTAGCCACATACTATGTGACTTATTTTCATATTGGGATGCGGATCGAACACCTTCTGATTATCAAGAGTTAGGGGTGAGTGCACCATCACCCTAGAGGATGTTTACCATATACCGGGGGTTTCAATCCTTGGGTGGTGGTTGTCTCTTAAGACAGAAGTATCGAGATCTCAGGTGGTTCAATGGGCCACCTATATGGGGATGCAGTTGTTTTGATGGGGTCAAAGAAGGGAGTGAGGATCCGCTCCATTGTTGAGATAGACATTCCTGTGCTCTGTAAGGCCATCATGGGCATCCTTGCTTCGAGATTGATTGGGGACAAGGGAGGAGACACTCTCTTATATTGTTGGGCCCCCATTATTGCATAGATTGAGGGCCATGGACACATTTATGCTTGGGGAGCAGACATCCTCAAGACCACCTACCATGATTTATACAAGGTGGTCCGACTACAAGGACAGTCATTGAGCCACCCCACTCTTATCATGAGTTGGGTGTATGAGCATATCACTTCGTATGGGAGAGGTGTAGAGGCGGAGGATCCCGAGGCCGTCAAAGCAACAAGGTGGATAGGGATGACCATTCTTAGAGCACCTCACTAGCCAATGGCCTCTTTGACCACTGCAGACATGGAGGCCACTCCTTATCAGGCCATGGTAAGGTTATGGGGAGAGGAGACTGTCACATTGATTACTTGTCAGACTACCAGTCAGCTAGTAGACAGGGCTGGGGAAGTTAGAGATCCACCCCTTTGATAGAGTACCACAGTAGTTCGGCCTCCCCTATATTGACATGCTTCCTCTAGTGGGGCTAGTGTATAGATCTATTCATGAGGCTCGGGAAATCCTAGAGGTAGGGGTCGACTATTGTTACCGTTGGTGCTCTATCACATCCGGGAAGGGTGATATGTGCTCGAGGGGGAGCCGATGCTCCTTAGGCACCTTTACTTCGGATTACCACCGGTCCCGCCCATAGCAGCGATGAGCCCATTGACATGGACTCTAAGTCTGAGGAGTTTACTGGGGGAGAGACAGAGGAGGAGATAGAGGAGATGGAGATCGGAGGGACGAGCAGGGAGGATGATAGTGATTCTGAGTGGCATGACACTCAGGCTATCCTACGGGCCGAGCGCACGGAGCGGAGCACGAGAGAGGTGACTCTAGTCTCGGAAGAGTTACTCTCTCGGGATTTAGGGGGAGATGGTAAGTCCGTTGTAGGCCGTCACATTGCCCCGGATGTGTGAGAGGACACCGGTCGGTGGTGACATCGGTGGCGGCGCGAGATCCTATAGATCCTTCCCCGGAGGCACGGAGATCTCGAGTGAGTTGTCACTCTTCTCTTGACTTTGTTTTAGTTAGAATTGTCTTAGTTGTTATTTCTTTTTGTTTCGTTTATTCTTGGTTTTATTTTTGATCATTTTCTAACTTTTTTTCTCCTTTATTTGTAGTGAATGTTGATGAGTGGCGAGACTTCATTCACCGAGTATGCACAGATACCTTATCTGCTCCCCTCGAAGAAAACTCGTGCTTGAGCTTTCTATGGATGTGGGGAGCCTTGATGCTCAGGTAGGCATACTTGATGTTTTCACCTTTTTCCTCGGCGGCAAAGATCATGACTTCTCTCCATGCTGAGGTGGCTAGATATAGGACGGTTTTGATCATTTGATGAGGAGGAGTCATTCTCATAGTGAGACGGTAGCTTTACTTGCATTTGTGACCGTGATCCTCAATGCATTCGAATGGTAACATAGCCGGAGTCCTAGACATGGTTGTGTGCCTTCTGAGGGATCCCATAGGGGTTGAGAGGCCATTTTTGTAGTGTTTTGTCATATATTTATATGAGTGTTTTTGTACTTTTCGGGCTCATTGAGCATTTTGACCATGCCTAGTGCATGATGATTCTATATAAAACTTGATTTATATATATATCTCTTTTTGGATATAGAATTTTGGTGCCTAGATGTTTGTATGTCATTGCCCGTTGATATATCTATTTTGTGACTTGTTTCCACATGTATACTAGATGTTTTTAGAGTACTTGTTTTCATGTTTTTTAGTATGTATGCAATGGATGACAAATGATAACAAATGTTGAGTAGAATGTTTCTCTTTTTTATGCTTTTGTAATGTTGATATGTGATGATTAACACATTGTAGTATTGAACTTTCAACCTCTTTGGGAAATGTCTGTGATTTCTTCTTATATTGGAAAAACGTGATGAATGTATAGTGATAAAGAGATGAACTTGCCCCATTCCTAACTCCACGCAACCAGTAAGATGCGAGGGATCTACACCAAGAGTTAGGAATGACACAAATTGTATGAGTTTGGTGAATGGAGCGATGAGAGATAGAAAAACCATGAATGAAACAAACTTAGACCTACACACTTATTCTACTCAGAACTACCACCAAGCTTAGAAGGCCACTTACTTTCTAGTTTATCTAGACTTAGATTTATAAATGGCAACCTGGTTGAAAAAATCTGGTTTTGAGGATTTGATCTCTTTAGAATTTGGACATTTGTTTTCTCTTAATATAATTTGATTTTTGATTCTAGCATACCAAGATTTGTTAACTTGTGTGAATGGACCCCCATATCCTACCCCATGCCACTAGTAAGAAGCACGGGTTTGTCACCAAAGGCGGGATATAGGCGAGTAAGGGCACTTCTTTCCTTTCCCAACCTCGCACCACTAGTAAGAGATGCGGGCTTATCACCAAAGGTTGGTGGGGTAAAGAAGTGTGTAAAATAAAATATTATGTTTTGATTGGCACTTTGATTCTATTTGATTTTGATATTTCTGATCTATGACTTTGGGATATACTTTCTTTAAAAGATACTTAAGAGGGATAGATGTGACACCAAGAAGCTTCTAGAATAGACCATAGGTAAGGACAACTTCACCTAGTAGAAAGAAAGAGCAAAACCAAGTATTCAGGCCTTGGTATGGTTTTCATCAATTCTGGTTTGTCAAACTTGATGAGAAGATTTGAAAATACTTGATGATGTTTGAAGAGATGTGTTTTGAATTCTTTTGCCAATACTTTGAGAAATTTGTAATAGATTGCTTAAGAGTATGCTCCTTGACTACAATTTTACAAAATGAGAGGACAAAATGAAACAGCTAAATGACTAATGCAATGTAGGTAACTATAATGTACAAGTGGTGATTCCGATGTCTCATGCATAAAACCATTTAAGATGGAAGGAATTGACAATTTCATTGAATTCCTCACCTTCTAGTGTGCACAAAAGATACGCACCATTTCCATAGTCCTTCATGAATGAGTATGGACCCAACCACTTGGGCTAGAACTTCCTTCCTTTGCCGGTTTTCTTATCGATCCGGCTGTCTAGCCTTAGAACTAGATCTCCCTCATATATTTCTCACTCATATTAGTGTCCCTCACATTCGTTTTAGGTAACACGGGGCACGTTCACGTCACCAACTATCCCCTTGGGATATTATCCAATTTGTGATTTAATCACTTACTCTAAATTTAATTCATCACATCACATCTTACCCATGAGTAATTAAATAATTAAATATTTAATTACGCTTCTTCCCATGCATCTTAATCACTTATCTACCCCAAATTTATTCTACCCATGTATCACATCCATTTTTAAATCTTCCCTAAGCGGGATATTTCCCGTGGTCGGGATAAGTCTTGTCTTTCTCGAATCGATCAATTTGGCCATCTCGGGAGTCTTCTCCGCGATCGGCGCCGACCCATTTGGTCGGCGCCGATTTTATAGGAGCGGCGCCGATTATAAAAGCAGGTCCATAGCTCAGTTCGAAGGACCGAAAAAAGAGACGAAAGCGACGAACGAAAAAAGCACTTACGCACTACGCAGAGAGAGCGAAAAGATTCGGGGTTGCGAAGAAAGGAGATCTTTTTAGCATCAATTGTCTCAGTTAGGGCAGATCCTGTCCTAATCAATCCCTGAGAGGAGCACCGTTACTCTGCCCGTATCATATCAACATCATACACCACCATCTATCATCTAGTGACTCTGTTCCAGCGTCTCTCCATCTTCGGCACATCTTGCAGACTACATTCACCTTCCAATCCCCGAATCTCATCGCGCGGTCCACGATTGGTCGATCGCCTTGATTGACACCGATCTTATCCGATCGGCGCGATCCGTCGATCGATCGACGCCGATCACATCAGTCGCCGCCGATTCTACCCAGTCGACGCCGATTTCACTGCAGACAGGTAAAAGGTCACAGGTAACACAAATCCAGCATTATTTCGAGTTCCTGTTTTACTGTACTTTACATCTGCTTGTTGGTTTTTTTTTTTACTGCAATCAGAAAATCTAGTCTTTATTTACATCTTTTATCATGTATGCTTCTTTTCTTTATTGAAAACGTGGACTGACATCCGCCAAGGAAGTTTATCACTTCCCGGACCCGCTTCTCGGGCAGTCCACCCAAATATCTTCTAACGCCATCTTTTTCTGTCAAGCACCGGTGTTTTGCAGGTTACTTGGATCTATTGTGTAAAGTGCTCGTGTGCGCCCGTCTTGTCTACATCAGCTTCCTCATTTGCCTACATCTTCATCAGGTATCGATTTCATTGAGTTTTCGGGGTTTTGTGCTTAGTTTGGTGCATTAACTTGGACAGGTAACAAGCGCGAAATTCTTGATCTACATTCTGGCACGCCCGGTGGGACCCAACCAAAGTCCCTTATTGGTAAGTTCATTTCTTTTCTAGTTTTGAACTTTGTTCCTTTTCTTCACTGATTTCTATCAGTCCTATTTGAGCATTTCTGTTCATCATTTCAATCTTGCTTTTTAGGCGAAATCATTATCTGGAAATTTTTCTATTTTTAGAAATTTTTTCGTTTCACCATTATCTGGATGTATCTTTCCGGATCTTGTTTGTTGTTTGCTTGATCTTTTCTTGCGGAGCACTTTGCTTGCTCGTGGGATTGTTCGAGGGGAAGAGCTCAACAACGCGCTTTTTGAAGTCCACACACCTTGGAGAGCTAAACCTACAGGTATTCCTCTTTTTCGGTGTTTTCTCCTTTTTTAGGATTTCTTTGTTGGTTATCTATCACATCCAAATACTTCAGTTTTTTTTGGTGCTTAAAAAGAACTTAATCGCATTTGGGAAAGAACTTGTTTGACTTGTCTTCATCGAAATCAAACATTTCGTTTTAAGTGCTTAAAAAGAACCTTTTCTTTGTCATTGCTGCATGCTTTTTCATCTAGTCTTAATTAGGTTGGAGAATTGATCAAAATCGGTAGTGACACTATTTGATTTTTATTTTTCACCCTTGCACACAAAGCCAAAATCACTAGGTATAAAGCATCTAAACAAAACTCCTTCCCGGCCTCGCTACTTGGAAGTGATATCCAAGAGGGAAGAGCTCTACGCGGTACTCGGGTCGCGCTATAAATTCACGGAAGATTTTGGTATATATTGGCAAAGCACCCGACTCCCTTATCGCAGCGGTGTGTGAAGTGCGGGGGTAGGCCCCTATATCAAGCCACGTACCGGTCTTTTACTGAAGTGCCTTCGGGACTCCTTACCACACATTACCCAAACCATCCTTAGTTTGGCTATCTGAGTAGTTCCTGTTCTAAAAAGCCTTCCCTAACATTTTCTTTTCTTAAAAGCATCAAAATTTAAAGGAGATAATCACTTGCGCTGCTTGAATTGTTTGTGCATTAGCTAGGACAATCTTCTTTCTTGCTTGCTTATGACGGTTATCACCCGGTCACAATCTAGGAAAATGGCCCAACAGGTTCCTTCTTCCTCCGAAATCACCACCAGCGTGGATGTTTCGGCACCCCTCCAATCTTCCTCGGGACCACTGTTAGTGGGTTCCCCCTCATGGTCGTATAATCCTTTCCATCAAGCCAAAACAATCCCATCACGTCCAGCTTCTCCTAGTCCATCAGAAATATCTTCTGACTTGGAGTCTATTCCTCGCGGGGATCCTGAATTTCAGGCTCTCCTTGATCGTAATCCGGTAGCCCTCATGGACTACCTAGTACACAAGTCCATTCGAATATCTGATCAAGGACCACCAATCCAACAAGTGTACGATTATCCTCGTGGTTCATCCCAGGCCTATGTAGAACAGTTTTCATCCTCTCTCCCGTCTCGAGCCACGGAAAAGGGGGAGGTTCTTGTGCCTCCTTTTTCTCTTCCACCAACCATGTTGACTAGTTCTCAAATTGCCTTACCTATTCCTAATACTGCAGTTACCTCAACTATTCCTCAACCTACCTTTGAGAGGTCTTCTGCCTTGGCGATAACGAGTGCGTCTGTGCACCCGCATATCGCTGTTAATTCATCTATGCCCTCTATTGTGTCTCAAGGTCAGTACCTCTTCATGAGCCAACCCCCTTCGGCTAGTCAGTTGGTTCCTACTTCTCGTCCTCCGGTCAATCTTTCTTCCAATATTCCAGCAACTGTGACCTTCGCCCATCCCCTAGTATCGGCACCCTTGGTACCAAATTCGGCGGTAGAAGGCCCCTTTCAGGTCTTGTTCCCCAACATGTCCAATCTAACCAACACCCATATTCCTCAATCTGTCCCTATTCAATCAACAAACATAGGAGTCCACCAATCACAGGCTCCATCCGTCACCCAACCTATATTTTCTCAACCACTTATTATCTCACAGCCTGCCTATACGCAAGCTACCTCACAACAAATACCTCACCAGGCGTCACCCAAAACACCTGGTTATTCCTCTTATCATCCTATCCAACAACAGATGAATCCCCCATTGACACCTCAACAACACCCACTACTTGCTTCTTATGTAGGACATACCAATGTACCTCCTCCCCAATCGGATGTAGTTCAAATTCTCTTCAAGAAAATTGCAGACTTGGAAGCCTCCACAAAAGGAGCCCGTCCTTCATACTCCTTTGAAGAAGTGTGCAATGAACCCATTCATCCTTCGGTGGCTTTTAAGCCTTATCCTCCCCAATGGGAACTTCCCAAATTCTCAAAATTTCATAGTCGGGAAGACCCTCAACAACATCTGCGAGCATTCAAACATGCTTGCTACCTTATCGTCCAGGACCAGGAACTCATGCTCCGTACCTTTCCTATGTCTCTAGCGGGTCCCGCTTTGGACTGGTACAATAACATCCCTCAACATTCTTTGTTTTCTTTCTCTCAATTGGCCCAGATGTTTGTTGAAAACTTCTCAATAAATATCGCGCATAAGATCTCAATCACAGATCTTTATAACATTCGCCAATTCGACGATGAGTCTATAGCAGACTTTGTCGCTCGTTGGAGAGGGATAATCAACCAATTGTCTTTCTCCCTTCCTCAATCCCAACAAATCGAGTTGTTCACCCGATCTTGTGCTAATCACATTTCTTCCACTCTAAGGATCCAAACTTTTCATACCTTTGAAGAGGCCTTTACAATGGCACGCAAACTTGAATCTCGCGCCATTGAACAAGGGAAGCTAAAACTTCGCTCCAAATCTAAACCAGATTTCTCTCGCTTTACCAAACCAAATTCTTTCCCTCCTAAAGATAAGAATCAAGGGTCCACAAATGCTATCGTATTAAAAACACCAAGAACCGATAGTACTCCTAATCAACCATCACGAAGAGACCCTTCATCTACTCGAAAAGGGCCTTCATCTTCTCGATCCTTCGCTCCATTGGGGGAATCATATGCCTCTATCTTAGAAAAAATGTTGGAAGTTCGCATGATCGAACTTCCACCCATTAGGGATATTGATGAAAGTCGAGAACGTCCTTTCTGGTATAGGGAAAACGATTTTTGCCACTATCATAGAACCAAGGGTCATGACATCGAGCGATGCCAGACTTTCAAAAACCTTGTCCAAAAATTCATTGATAAAGGCGAGCTTATTCTAGATAACCCAAATGCTCCCCCAAATCAAGCACTGGACGTTTTCAAACAACCCTTCCCCAATCATGCCCCAAATCATAATTCTTCGGAATCTCAAAAACCAAACACCCACACTATCAATTTCATCTCTACCGAGGAATCTTCTTCTGAAACCAATCTATCCGCAAACACATCAATCGAATCAGATCCTCCTTCCTCTTCATCAATCACGGGAGTTCCAATATCTTTAGATAGTCCACCTTTGAATATCCCTACATTGCTAAACACGGAGTCATCTCTCTCCGCTCCTTTGTCCGATCTCCCATCCATACCCGAGACAGTGTCATCCTCATCTGTCTCATCATCAGACATTCTTTCAATGCTCGAGGCAATCACATCCCTCCGAGTTTCCACTACGGACACATCTACTTCCGTTGCTCCCATTCCCGTCGCAACTATGCCTTTGGTGAATGTACCCATAATTGTGCCGACTTCGACGGAAGTGTCTTCGATCTTGACCCTTCCTATCTCTTTTCCAACTACATCAGAAGTTCTCCCTCCGCAAGGCACTCCTTCTTCATCACTCCCTTCTCCCATCAATAGTGTTACTTCACCTATTAAGGAAAAATCAAAAGAAGTAACACCAACACCTGCACACTCGATTCCTCAACCTAAACCGCGACAACCAAAATCTAACACTACACCATCAGTACCATCCCACTTGCTTCCTCCGAAAAGGTTACAGTCACCTTATGCCGTGGAAGTTGTCACCATCCCTGAAAAAGGAAAACCCATATTTCGAACCATCAAGACCCTTGGTGCTCTTCCACAAAAATCTCTCTCCACGCCTCATAAACGATTGGATTTGCCCGTTGAGAAGGCGTCTTCTTCTACACATCCATCAAAGTCATCATCTTCTTCTTCATCAACACCCCTAAAAGTAGACTTACCTACCAAAAAGATGCCACCTCTTCCATCAAGATCCTCATCTTCGTTACCAACAACCAAAGCACCCTATATTCCTCCTATTACACCTACCTTGAGGACTTTTCCCTCACCTAAATCAACATTATCTAAATCATCCGTAAATCCGACTAAGCAACCCCCTTTGTCTCCAAAGACCGCAAAATCTGTCACACCTCCATCCTCCTCAAAATCTATCTTAGGGGCTCCCCCTCCACCAAAGTCAATCATGTCTCATTTACTCCCATCCCAAGCACCCAAGACTGCTCCTCCAAATGTCCAAACAAATAAGAGGATCCCTAATAAAACTGTTAAACCTAACATGCAAGTTCTTTTACCTAGGCAGTCGGTTAATGTAAAAGAACCATCTTCATCATCTCCATCCTCATCTTCGTCTACCGGATTTTACACCGAAATCCTTCATCAACTTATCCAATCTTCATCTATAACCCTTCCTCCGATTAAACCATATAACCCGAAAGGAGTGAAACCGGCTTGGTTTAACTCTGATTTGATTTGTGCCTACCACCGTACTCCGGGTCATGATACTGAGGGATGTAAAGCTCTCCAAGCCGTTATCAAGAACCTTCTAGAAGAAAGTGACCTTTTGCTGGAGGAGGAGGAACAAATACCTCCTGTCACCCTAGCCTCATCCGAACCTCAACCATCCATTCAGACCTCTAGTGGTTCCACGCCGCCCGATCTTCCACCCTCTCAAATTGACATGATCCATATCGCCACTAGAACCCAACGTTATCATAACCCATCTTCATCTTCAACATCTAGACCACGGGTTGTCATTTCTGCAGCCCCTGAAGGCGTGTCTCCTTCCTCATCAGCCCCACGACCCAAGGTCTCCATTCGTGCTGCACCTCGGACTCAAGTTCCCGTATCCGTTGAGGAGAGTGTCATGAAGCAACTCACCCAAGCTCCGGTCAAAATGTCTCTTTTTGACCTCATCCAATCCTCCCCACAACATCGCCAGGCTCTAATCGATAATCTGCGTCGCATCGCAGTAAATTCCGATGAGCCCCAGCCCTTCGAGTTGGTTGTTGGATTGAATGGTCCATCGACCGCCATTTCTTTTGAGGATTCAGAAATTCCTCATCTTTCTTCAGAGGATTTGGAGGCTCCCCTCTTCATCACAGTCCAAGTCAATAACACTGCCTTAAAACGTGTTATGATCGATAGTGGAGCTGCTCTCAACGTCATCTCCTCCCACACATTCGAACAACTTAAGTTACCAAAGAATGTGGTGTCACCTCCACCCTTCGCCCTTCGATCATTTAACGATCAGCTAGCAGTCACTCTAGGAACTGTGGTCTTACCCATCCGAGTAGGTAAGAAGCTGCTCCATGAACTCTTCTATATTGTCGAAGGAAAATTCCACTATAACATGATCCTCGGACGCTCCTGGATTCGCGCAATGCATTGTGTCCCATCCACCCTCCATCGATGCCTAAAATATCAATATGAGGGCAAAATATACACCCATCCAGGAGATCCTTTTCCTTCTGCACAATGCGACATGACCATTAGGTCCGCCCCTTTAAAAGAAAATACATCTTCTCCAAATGGGGCCTCATCTTCTTCCATACCTGCAACCAAACTACCGGATTTACAAAATCTGGAAGAGACATTGCAGCGTTTCTCACTAGGAGAGCTTCCTCTCTTTTCTTTCGATGCCCATCTCAAACCTAATGAGTATGGTAGACCAGACAAACAACCTGAATATCAACCAGGTCTCGGTCGCATCGTCACCATTGGTTTGCCCAATCAACAGACCAATTTCATCTACGGTGGTCTTGATACACCTCATTATCGCCCGGATTCTCCTCCTAGAGCCAAACCTTACCTAACAGGGTTTGATTATCTACAGAATCCCACGTTTGCAAAAACTTATCTATATCGATGCGCGTGGAAAGGCTTTGGCCTTGGAAAATATGAACAAGGTATACATGATCTCAAATCCATTCCTACTCTCATGCCACATCAAAAATTTGGGTTAGGATTTAAACCCCTTTCAGAGGCCACCGTCACTATTCTTGATGAACCTCTTCTTACTAAGGAACCATCTTCTCCCACTAAATCAGAAGCATCACTTGATGTGGATGACGACATTTCCATCCCACCTAACTTTTTTTTTTGATCAATACCATTTCCTTAGGGCCGTTAGTCTATGAGACTAACAATCGGTCCGCTTCTATACCATTAATCTTTCCTGAAATAGTTGGAGACGACTCTCCTACTATCAATACTATCCACTGTGCGGATGATGATTCTGTCCTCACCTATCTAGGGGCAGAGGATTCATATCTCCCCAAGACTATTCCTTCTGACACGTCTACCCTTCTCAACGAAGCCACTGTCGACCTTAATATAGGGACTTCTGAAGACCCTCGCATCATTAAGGTCGGCCAATCCCTTAATCCACAGGAGTTAGGGGACTTTACCGCTTTTCTCTCCAAACATCGTCAAGCCTTTGCTTGGTCATATGAGGATATGCCAGGGCTCGATCCCGATATTGTGGTCCACAATATCGTTACCCTTCCCAACATCAAACCAGTCAAGCAAAAATTGCGTAAAATGCACCCTAGAGTAGCCCTTCTTGTCAAAGAAGAGTTACAGCGCTTGCTCTCGGCTAACTTCATCCAACCCATCGATTATCCGCAATGGGTGTCGATGTAGTACCCGATAACTAAGGCTCTTTGGAAGATTCGAATTTGTACCGACTTCCGGGATCTTAATCTTGCCTGTCCAAAGGATGATTTTCCTCTTCCTAATATCGATCAACTCGTAGATTTAACTGCGGGTCATGAGATGCTTTCTCTTATGGATGGTTTCTCTGGATATAATCAAATCCTCATCGCACCAGAAGACCAACATAAGACTTCCTTCATAACTCCTTGGGGGACCTTTTGCTATCGTGTCATGCCTTTTGGCCTTAAGAACGCAGGAGCAACCTATCAACGAGCAATGACATACATCTTCCATGACCTCTTACACAAAACTGTAGAGGATTATGTTGACGATCTCCTCGGCAAATCCAAACGCCGTCAGGATCATCTTTTCATCCTTGCACCTCTCTTTGAGAGGCTTATCCGCTTCTGTCTTCGTCTAAATCCAGCTAAGTGCGTATTTGGCGTTCTCACTGGTAAACTTTTAGGTTTTATCATTTCCATCAGGGGCATTGAAGTCGACCCCGCGAAAATAAAAGCTATCCTTGAGATGCCTCCCCCTTCTAACCTAAAGCAACTCCGCAGTCTCCAAGGACGTCTTCAGTCAGTGCGTCGCTTTATCTCCCAATTGTCGGACCGTTGTCAACCTTTTCACCATCTTCTCCGTAAGAATGTTCATTTTGAATGGGATGAGCATTGCCAAAAGGCCTTTGATAATCTCAAAGCTTATCTTCTTTCTCCACCTGTGCTTACACCTCCACGCGAGGGGGAGCCTTTCTATCTTTATATCTCTGTGACTGACCATGCTCTGGGAGCCATGATCTCGCATCGGGACACTTGTGGTAAAGAACAAGCTGTCTATTACATCAGTCGCACCCTCCATGAGTATGAGACACGTTACTCCGAAGCTGAAAAACTATGTTGCGCTCTCTTCTTTGCAACTTCTAAGCTTCGTCACTATCTCCTTAATCATAAAACTTACATTGTCACAAGTGTCAATCCACTTAAGACAATCCATGCAAAGCCTTATCACAATGATCGTATCACCCGTTGGCTTATGCTCATGACAGAGTTTGACCTCGAGTTTATCCCGCAAAAGGCTATCAAGGGTCAGGTTATTGCAGATCAATTAGCTGATGCTCCTCTTCCGGACACTCGTGACCCCCTTGCTCAATTCCCCGATGAATTTATCCAACAAATTGATTTTGGTCTATCTCCATTTAAAGTAAAACTCTTCTTTGATGGATCCAAATGCCAGCAAGGGGGAGGTGCGGGTTTCGTGATGATTCCTCCTTGGGGTATGCCTATCCCAGTCGCACACAAATTAAACTTTGAGTGCACCAATAATATGGCTGAGTACGAAGCTCTTGTCTTAGGTCTTCAAAATGCCATTAATCTCGGCGCTCGTCATATTGACATCTTTGGTGATTCTGAACTCATCGTTAACCAAGTCACGGGTGTCTATCAATGCAAGAATGATATCCTTCAAAAATATCGCGACATCGTTCTTGCCCAACTCCAATCTTTCGACAAGTTCACTATCCAAGCCATTCCGCGTACTGCAAATCGATTCGCAGATACCATGGCCTCTTTAGCCTCCCTTATCCCGCCTTTTACCGAAGACTCGCGTCTTTATGTGGCTGTGCAACGATTGGATCAACCATCTTATCTTGGGCAACTAACGTCAATCAATGCTGTCACAACCCATACTCAGGATGAGTGGTATCAACAGATAGTTGATTATCTATCTCATTCGGTCCTTCCTCCAGATTTGTCTCCCAATGGTAGAAGGTCTTTTGTCCAACGCGCCAATCGCTACACTATCCTAGGCGGGATTCTTTACAAGCGCGGCTTTGATGGTATTTTGCTTCGATGCCTCAAAACCCATGAATCATCTAAAGCTATTCAGGAGGTCCATGACGGTATCTGTGGTGGACATTTTAGTGGCTTAGCTGTAGCCAAGCGTATTTTACGTTTGGGATATTATTGGCCTTCTCTTAATCAAGATTGTTGTGAATACACTAAGAAGTGCATCAAGTGTCAGCAACATTCCAATCTCACGCACATCCCTAGTCAGGCTTTGCAACCTGCGGCGGATTTGTGGCCTTTTTCGCAGTGGGGTCTTGATCTTATTGGTCTCATCAATCCTCGTTCTTCACAGCGTCATCATTCTATCATTACCGCCACTGAGTACTTTACTAAGTGGGTAGAAGCTATCCCCCTTTCTTCAACAAAGGCTAAACCCATAGTTGATTTTGTCTATCAACACATCATTTGTCGCTTTGGCGTTCCACACAAGCTAATCACAGATAATGGTAAGTCTTTCAAAAATGCTGATTTGCAGAATCTCTGCAATGCTTTCAATATCAAGCTCGATTTTCTTCTCCATACTACCCTCGAAGCTAATGGTGGGCCGAAGCTTCCAATAAAACTTTGCGTAATATCCTCGCAAAGGTAACTAGTCGAGCTGGTAGGGATTGGCATCTACATATCCCTTTTGCTCTCTGGGCTTATCGGACTAGCATTCGTACTCCTACTGGTGCTACTCCCTTCTCTCTCGTCTATGGGTCTGAGGCTGTCCTTCCTTTGGAAGTCCAAATCCCATCTCTCCGTGTTTCTCTCAGAGAATTTATCTCCGATGAGAATTATCGTCAAAATCGTCTAGCACAACTTGAACTATTAGATGAGCGGCGTCTTAACGCTCTTGATCATCATCAGGTTTATCTCGAGCGTGTCAAACGTGCTTATAACAAGCACTTGCAACATCGTGACTTCAAAATTGGTGATCTTGTTCTTAAGGAAAATCAAAATGTCACTACACTCGAAAGAAGTCAACGTGGTAAGTTTGCTCCCAACTGGATGGGCCCCTACATTATCACTCATAAGTATGGGTCTGGGGCTTATCGTTTATCTTCCATGGATGGTATCCCTGAAGCGGAACCTCTTAATGCCTTGCATTTGCGGCCCTTCTACTGTTAAAATCTATCTTACACAAATCTAGTCGCAACTCAGATCTTCCATCCGTCCTAATAACCAGTCATCTACTTTCGTGGTGATTTGAAATTGTGTGGTTCTCCGCCTATTGCCTCGTCTACCTTAAGTATGAGTATCGCGGCTCTACTCATTGCACGTTTCTTTTGGATATGTTCCTCCTCATGGTAGGAATACCTTAATCACCACTTCATCTGTCCCAAGTACTTATCTTCATCGGATCTACTCGGGTCATGAGTGCATGTTCTTCTATGTTCTCTTCCCCTCCATTTGATCTATCTAGGTCTAAACTCAGCTTCTTCCAAAAAGTTTCCAAAAAAAAAAAAAAAAAAGATGCTATCCAAAAAGATAGACTGATCCCTCGAAGGACAGCTATCCATACATTATCAAGTGAATCAAAAAGAAAATAGACCATACCCTCGAAGGATGGCTATCATTAAAATTCACAATACAGACCGCTCCCTTGAAGGACGGCTGTTTCTCAAAGAAAAATTCAAGGCTTCTTGTAATTAATCAGCCTTCCAGTCAGTTTATAGCATCACTGAAAGACTTCCCGCATCGATCAGTCTTTCCATATCAAGCAAACTTCCCGCATTGATCAGTTTGCTTTTCTGTCAAAATCATGAAGCTGAGATTTGGGACCTTTTGTCGATCATATGGAGAATCCTATTGCCCCACTATGGACATGTATTCTGTCCCTTGTAAGTTCCGACAAGATACTTACTTTTCTTTCCATTTTTATCCTAGATCTGGTTTGCGACTAGTTAGTGTCAGATTTATTTTAATCTTATATAGGGCCTTGTATGCTTGGTCTTTTGGTTTCCTTTCTGGATTTTATCTATGGTCGGTTGGGAGTCCAACTTATCATTTTCTTCTTCTCCGAGTATCTTCTCTTCTAAGTCACAGTTGTTTCCGCTTTCATCTTTGGCTCTTGTAAGGAGTATTCTCCATTTCTTTGTCTCGCAACCCTGTCAAATTGGCATTTCACATGTTAATTCAATCAAAATTTCTCTTCTATCTAGGTTCATCTTATCTATCAAAACATCTATCTGTATTCATTTCTCATTACAATTACATCCATATATCAAACACATTTGTCTATCTATCCATCAAAATATCGAAAAATACGTACATCTAAGGTACATTACATCTATCTATATCTCATCCATATATCAAACACATCTGTCTATATATCCATCACAATATTTAAACACATGTACATCCAAGTTACATCACATCATCTATCAGTCTATATCTATCCAATCACATCTATTTTATCCACATTTCCATCTATCTAATCACATTACATCTATCATATATCAGTCTATATCTATCCAATCACATCTATTTTATCCACATTTCAATCTATCTAATCACATCTATTTCTATCATCCATCAGTCTATATCTCTCTAATCATATCTATTTTTCTATATCCATATATCCATGTATATCAAAATTACAAACATGAGTACAATCATATGACCAATAATATGATGAATCTATATATATACATGTGTGTTTTTACAAAAAAATGGGTGGCTTCCAATCGAGCCATCTATACAATGCCTTCCAATCGAGGCTACATCACTATACAAATACACAATCTACCAAGTCTCTATATGGTGAAATCAGAAGCGTGGAGGACACTATCTCCTCCACCCTCCTCTGCACCCGGCTGTCCCTCCTGACCGCCGCCTATCGAGCTCGAAGCACCTGCATGGAAAATCAAACAACAAAAAAAAAAAAAAAAAAAAAAACTAAGAAAAGTGGGTTCAACAGTGACTACTTACCCCAGGTCGTGTCCTCCTGCGCTTCTGTCCGCTCCCAGAGGCTTCCATTGTGTTCAAATCACAAATCTATCTCTGTCTGAATCAATCGTCACGTTGCAAATTAATCGTTTACGTTTTCCGTCGCATATTTATATGCGTCTGGATTGGTCGGCGCCGATTTTTTGGGTCGACGCCGATTGTTTTGGTCGGCGACGATTAGTTTGATCGCCGCCGATTTTCCATGTCTGTTTGCCATAGTGTTGATACTTGGCTTTCTCATCTATCTGATCATTGTTGTGTGCTGAATCTTGCCTTTTGGCACATCTTTTAGATGTCATTGTCTATTTCGGGTTTGTTCCCTTTGCGTGGGACACTCGTATCTTTCGGCAGCTTAGAGTTAAACGGGTCTGTAGGCACTAACGTCGTCTGATTTATCGACCGTCTAGTTCTCCCTACCAATGTGTCTCTCTTTAGATGCTGACTATTTTGCAGTTCTCCTTACACTCATGGGTCTGTAGGAACTAACGTCGTCTCACGAGGAGACCGGCTAGTTTTCCCTACCAATGTGAGTACCTTCGGTTGCTGCCCTTGTGTTTATTTTTATGCGTCCTCAATGGTCAGTTCTACTCCAGCTATCCGACTGGGGCATCCTGCATTTTCCATCTACCTCTTTCAAACTCGGGATCGTCTGTTCTATCATCCATCCCATCCCTAGTTTGAGGGGGATCACATCACCACAAGTTCTTCTCTTCTTCCATCTCCTTGTTTTTGTCTCATAACCTTGCTTATCGCAAGTTACTTGACAAAAAGGGGCAAAATGTAGACACCTAAAATTGGTTTCTCAATTTAGTGTCCCTCACATTCGTTTTAGGTAACCTGGGGCACGTTCACGTCACCAACTATCCCCTTGGGATATTATCCAATTTGTGATTTAATCACTTATTCCAAATTTAATTCATCACATCACATCTTACCCATGAGTAATTAAATAATTAAATATTTAATTACGCTTCTTCCCATGCATCTTAATCACTTATCTACCCCAAATTTATTCTACCCATGTATCACATCCATTTTTAAATCTTCCCTAAGCGGGATATTTCCCGTGGTCGGGATAAGTCTTGTCTTTCTCGAATCGATCAATTTGGCCATCTCGGGAGTCTTCTCCGCGATCGGCGCCGACCCATTTGGTCGGCGCCGATTTTATAGGAGCGGCGCCGATTATAAAAGCAGGTCCATAGCTCAGTTCGAAGGACCGAAAAAGAGCGAACGAAAAAGAGACGAAAGCGAAAGCACTTACGCACGAGCGAGAGCGAAAAGATTCGGGTTGCGAAAGGAGATCTTTTTAGCATCAATTGTCTCAGTTAGGGCAGATCCTGTCCTAATCAATCCCTGAGAGGAGCACCATTACTCTGCCCGTATCATATCAACATCATACACCATCATCTATCATCTAGTGACTCTGTTTCAGCGTCTCTCCATCTTCGGCACATCTTGCAGACTACATTCACCTTCCAATCCCCGAATCTCATCGCGCAGTCCCTGATTGGTCAGTCTGCCTTCAGTTGACACTGATCTTATCCAGTCGACGCCGATCAGTCCCGGTCGACGCCGATCACATCAGTCGCCGCCGATTCTACCCAGTCGACGCCGATTTCACTGCAGACAGGTAAAAGGTCACAGGTAACACAAATCCAGCATTATTTCGCAGTTCCCTGTTTTCTGTACTTTCTGTCTGCTGTTCAGTTTCTGTTTTATTACTGCAATCAGAAAATCTAGTCTTTATTTACATCTTTTATCATGTATGCTTCTTTTCTTTATTGAAAACGTGGACTGACATCCGCCAAGGAAGTTTATCACTTCCCGGACCCGCTTCTCGGGCAGTCCACCCAAATATCTTCTAACGCCATCTTTTTCTGTCAAGCACCGGTGTTTTGCAGGTTACTTGGATCTATTGTGTAAAGTGCTCGTGTGCGCCCGTCTTGTCTACATCAGCTTCCTCATTTGCCTACATCTTCATCAGGTATCGATTTCATTGGAGTTTTCGGGGTTTTGTGCATTAACTTGGACGGAGTAACAAGCGCGAAATTCTTGATCTACACGGAGATTGGGTATTTCAACCTCAAGTAGGAGAACTACTTCTACCCCGAATACCAAAGTGAGAAAGGGGTTGCTCTGTTGGTGTTATTATTGAGGTTCGATGGGCCCATAAGGCCGATATAGTTTCAAATGCCAATCTCACTTGTTCTCCTCGACTGTTTTGAGGAGAATAGCTTTTAATGTTTTGTTTGTTGCTTGACTTTCCCATTAGCTTGAGGGTAGTAAAGAGAGGCGCGTGATGGTTTATTTTGAATTTTCTACATAACTCATGGACCTTGTAATTTTTAAAGGATGTGCCATTATCTCGAGATAATGACTTGTGGGACACCATACTTGCAAATGATTTGATTCAGAATGAATTTGGAAATTACCAAACACATGCTTGTGGTGAGATGCATGGTCTCTACCCATTTGGTAAAATATTCCATGGCTATAATTATAAAATTATGGCCATCTATTGATGAGGGAGAGAATTTCCCTATCAAGTCCAGGACCCCATGTGGAGAAGGGCCACTGGGGGTCGCTTATTGGTCACGAGGATTGTGTTGGCATGTGAATATCATGAGATAATTCTTGGCATTTTGGAACTTACGTACAAATTTCAACGCATCATGTTTGAGAGTGGGCCAAAAATAGCCCATCCGATGTATTTTACAAGTAGTGGCGTTACCACCGAAGTGGCCTCCACATATCCCATTGTGGGATTCATGAAGAATCTTCTTGGATTCTTCTATGTCGATGCATCTTAGAAGCATGTCGTCACAGGATTTTACAATACCTATTCTAAAACAACATATTTAGCAAGGCTGATTAAGTATCGCCTTCTTTTTTATGATGTGGCACCTTTTGGATATGTGTGGTCTATGATAAAATTGATGATATCGGTGTACCGGGGACATGTAGAGATGGGGACTGGGTTTCGACAAAGTATACACACTCATCGGAAAGTCTAGATTTACCAAATCACATCCATCTAGTGGATTGTCATTCTAACCATCTGTAATGATTTGTCCTTTAATGGACTTTTGGTTTACGAATGTCAACTCAAATTCACCCATTAAGGTTATGAAATGTCCACCTTTTTAGATAAAGACCCTTGCATGAGAAATGTTCGTAAATGATCTGTCTTTGATGACCCTTGTTTCTTGGTTTAACATGTACTTGTCTTAAACGTTTTGTTACAAATACTATGGCAAGGCATTCTCTCTCTTCCTGTGTATAACATGTTTCATAATTGAGCAACATTCAGCTAATGAAATAGACCACATGGTCTTGTTTATCATTGTCTTCTTGAGCCAGCATGCAGGCTAACGAGACATCAGTGGCCCGTGAGTATAGGATCAAAGGGCGGTCCGGTTTGGGAGGCATTAGCATGGGTGGATACAACAAGAAGCGTTTAACTAATTCGAAGGCCTTGTTGCATTCTTTAGTCCAATCAATGCTATAATATTTCTTTAATATATTGTTGATTGGATGAATGGAAAAACTTAAATCTAGGATGAACCTTCGGATTGCACCGAGTTTCCCAAGAAATGCCCTGATTCCAAACTCGTTCGATGGTTCGATCATTTCTAGAACAGCCCAGATTTTGGCTGGATTGACATCAATCCCTCGTGAAGATATAATGTAGCCCATAATTTTGCCTCCTATCACACCAAACACACACTTCTCTGGGTTTAATGTGATGCCATATTCAATTAATCATGAGAGGATGATACGGAGCACTTCTGGATGATCACAGCACTTCTTGGCCTTGGCCAACAAGTCATCCACATAGGATTCCACAATTTTATGGATAAGATCGTGGAATATATATGTCATTTCCCACTGATACGTAGCGTCGGTGTTCTTAAGACCAAATGGCATGACAACGTAGCAATAAGTTCCCCAGGGAGTTATGAATGTAGTTTTGGCTTGATCCTATTTAGATATTTTAATTTGATTATACCTTAAGAACCCATCCATGAGGGAAAAAAGTTCAAATCTAGTTGTTGCATCAACGATAACGTTAATGGATGGTAATGGGAAGTCATCCTTGGGACAAGCTTTGTTAATATCCTGAAAATCTATGCAAATGTGTATCTTCCCATTATTTTTTAGAACATGGACGATATTAGACACCCATTGTGAATAGTCAATGGGTTTGATGAATCCCACTTGGAGAAGCTTCATTACTTCCTCTTTTACCATGAGAGCCACTTTTGGCTTCATTGGTCTTGACTTCTGTTTAATTGGTTTTGCATCTAGTTTAGTGACAAGATTATGTACCACGATATGTGGTGCAATGCCCTTCATTTCTTTATAGTTAAATGCGAAAGCCTTTTGATGTTCTTTGAGGATTTGGGTGTGTATTTCTATTTCCTCCGGAGTTAACGAGGATCCCAACTTCAAAATTTTTGGTTCTTCCTCCGTTCCAATGTTTATGTCAATGGTTTGTTCTATTAAAGAAGTGTTACCCTCTTCAAATTTAGGTGGGGCTAGAGGTAGTTCCAAGCTTTCTCCATCTTCTATTTCATAGATACCGAGATCCTCTTGTGGAGGAGACTCTACCATGGGATTTCAAAAATAGGAAGAGGAATGTGGTATTAGGGAAAGATCCACTATGTGGTGAGCAAGGTGTAGCTCCGCATAGGTGTTTAGATATTTGAGAGTGACCCTATTATCATCAAAGTGATCTATGATAGAAAAATCATCTTCAAATTCTCCATGAGTCGAGAGTGAGTTTGTTGATATTTTACGCACTAATGGTTAGGTACAAAGTGATACCATGATATTTGTATCTTCCAACTCACTATTTGAAGTGAAACGGAAGCCGAGGTTGTTATTGAGTCTCAGTGAGAAGGTAATGCTCTCGTGGGATTGCTTCAATTGATATGAAGTTAAATCCCTTGCTTAGATCTCGATACCGTTATTTTATAGAGTTGTAAATTCTCATCCCTAGTTTCATATATTTCAGAGACTTGGTTTACAACTAGTTGCGAGTCTCCTAGCACTCTAATGTTATCGACACCCATTCTTTTTAATAGGATGAGGCCAAGGAGGAGAGCTTCATACTTAGCCCCGTTGTTTATACATTCAAGGTTTAATTTAAAGGTGAAAGGCAGGATCTTTCCCTCGGGTGAAGTAAAGATCACTCCCCTTTGACTCCAAAGTGACATCTAGCTCCATCGAAGTGGACAGGTCCAATAATTGCTTGGAAAAATGGATGTTGGGATATCTCGTAGTATCTATTTCTTTTGCTTTGATTACTTCTACCATAAAAACTTTGTCTGATGGGAGATAAGCAATTCCCAAGGTGTGTCCCATACCCATAGAATCAAATGGTAGGAGAATAGGCAAGTCTTTCTCTAGCAACTCGACAATTTTTGTGGTAGTCCCTATTGACACTATTCCTATAACATTGGTCTCATTTTTGAGTGCTGGAATGTCCTTGGCTAGATTTGTAATTTCTAATTCTGTGGTGGGTATCAACTCCTCTTTTGGTTTCGAATTAATTGGTTTGATGATTTGATTTGTTGGGAGTTCAAACTCAGAGTGAATACCTAGTCTTTTTGTAGTTCCCACTCTCCTTTGACAATGTTGAGATACTGATCCTGACACTATTGAACATATTTTGGATATTATTATGTTTTGATGTAGTATGATGTATCAGGGATTATTATGGACACTATTATGTTTTGATTAGTATGATGGTTAGATGTTAGATCCTGGATTAGTATTGATCTGGATGAAGATATTATGCTTTCGATGATCATTGATACATTATTGTTATTTTATGGATGAGGATATCTTTGGTTGACATGGTTATCATATTGCTTTTGATTTTAGACATGTGACATTGATATTTTAAATAGATCTAATATGGAGATCTATTGGATGATGATATAGTTGCAATTGAATTTAAATGATAAATGTTAAATTCTTGATATTGTTGTGATTTGGATTTAATAATTGTATGTTGCTTATATCATTTGGATGTTCTAATATGGCTAGGAGGCCGAAGGGGTATTTTACATTTGACAGGTTAAAAAATCACAACAATGTCGGGAACTGGAGACTAACCATATTGGAATTCAATGTGAAATCAACAAGGTCACCATGGCAACTATGTTGATTTGTGTGTTGTGTTGTGTTAGGATTCCATTTTTGTGACCATGGGGCATATGTGTGTGTGTTTATTATGTGTTCCCTTTTTATTTATTGTTGTGTGTATTTTATTTTGTAATGTGCTTTTATTTTAATTATTTAAATATGATAGTATTATGTGGGAGTCATATAGTTAAAATTTAATTAAATTAAATGGGATGTGGAATGTGAAATTAAATGTTTTTGCCTTGGTTGAAAATGAAATTTGATTTATATATTTTATAACCTTATGGTAATTAAATAAATCTTATGTCAAAAGGTTGTCATAAATAAATGTCATAGAAGTTAATGCATTTTAGAAGAGTGTGTAAGTTACCAAGTATGGGTTGTGTAAGAATTTGTAAGAGGTTGTAAGGCTGATTTTGGAAGGTCAAACACTCCTTCCTCTTTGAAATTCGAATTTGGCCTTGAAGGACAAATTTGGAGGCTTGTGGGACAAGTTAAACTTGTCCCACACCTCTCAAAAACCTCCACCAACCATGATTATAGATTTAGATTCAAAAGCAACTTATTGTATTATGTTTTGACATGATTTTATGAAAGAAGTGGTTGCACTTGTCTTACAAATTTTAAATGCATTTTCCTTTTTGGGTATGGGTTGAGTTTTTGTATGAAAGTAATTTTGTCATTTACATTTATTATGATGTATTTTCATTTGATGTGAGTTCATTTTGAGATGAGGAAAAATGATGTGGCATCCCACTTGGAATCCACATCATCATCCTCCATCCTCTCCTTAAAAATTGAATTTCTCCCGCATTTGGAGGTTGTTGAAACTTTGCCATTTGCTTCTTGGGGTCAAAATTTCTCTTGCTTTGGGAGCTTGTCCTTGTGGAAGGAGCTTGGACTGATTTGCATGCTTACATTGTTGTTTTGGGACTGATTTTTGCAACAAAGAACCTGTTGTTTGAAAGCAAATCTCCATTATGGAGAGGTAGGCTCTCATTCCTTTAAATTGTTGTTTTTCCCTTCTTGCATGCAAAATATTGAATGGTATTGTGTTTGCATTCTTTGAGGGATGGGTAGAATGCCTAGGACATGGTGTAAAAAGAGAAGACTATGGGGTTTCAAATGGGGGGGCATAAGGGATTGCCATTGGCATTGGTTCTTTATGGAGGGAGTGTTGGTTTGGGATCCACCTAGGAAAGGAAATAGCTTGCATTTCCTACTTTGGGGGCATAAGGAGGGGTTGGGAGATATAAGGTTTATGGGATTTGATTGTGTTTATGGCGGTTTGCTTTTGGTGGATGCCCAATTCCAACATGGGAGGCATAAGGAGACCCCCATAGATCTTTCTTTTGTTGGCTTTCTTGCTTGGAGAAGGAGCCTTTGTTTGATTGGAATTGCTTGTTATAGTTGAGAACTACACCTCATTGCTGTGTTTCTTTGTGATTGTGAAAATATATGCTTGTGTGTGGAGAATCCTTGTTGATATGTGTTGATGTTCATGATCCATTCCATTATGGTTGGGGCTCGGGGGCCAATGGGGAAAGATGGCTTCTCTTTTCCCATTGGATGTCTTGGCTGGGTGGAGAGTGTTGCCTTTCCCCTTCCTTGTTGTGATTAAAAGTTAAAGGGTGAAAAAATCAGCATGTTGTTGTTTGGAGCTTGGAGAAATTAGTTTTGACAGTCATTCCTTTGAGCAATTTTAATGTAATCCTACCCACTTCAAGTGGATGAATGTAATTGATATAGATATGTGAAATGTTTACCTTGTTATTGAAAGATGTAATCAAAATTTAGGAATGTAGAGAAGAATTGTAATTCTCTGTTTTACTTGTAAAAAAAAAAAGAAATTGAAATGATATACTTGTATTCTTTTGAAAATTGAAAATTGAAAATCCAATCCACTGGAAGGGAGTTAAGTTGTAATGTGTTGTTTGAAATCAATGAAAGAAATATATCCTTCTCTCAATTGCATTGTTTTTTTGAAAACCACATGGCTGTTATATTATGCAAATTTTGTTTTAGAAAGGAGAGTACGTATAAAATAAATGATGTGAAGCTTTATATTTTGAAATGAGTTTTTGAACTAGAAATCAATCTTGCATATTGAATGCATAATCTAAGGAGCATTGTATTTATCTGAATTAGAAATTTATGCACATTCAAAGACAAATGGCTAAATCAATTTAAAAGGAATAACTCAACTTGTTTCAAAGTTCAAATCGGCATCTTCCCTTTTTAAATAAAATGAGCGAGTTCAACTTTATACTCAACAATAATTATGAAACTTTAAATTTATACTTAGGAAGACTTGAGGAATCCAAATTCACCAAAACAGTCAAGAATAAATCTCTAAAACTCAAAGAATTTCAATTCGAGCTTGCGGGGGTGGTTTTTTCATCAATTGTCGAAAATTGCAAACTTGTATAAATGAAAAATTGACTTCACTAAAACACTCTAAACATACCCTAAACTATTCCTCCATGTCCGTTTATTATGTTGAGGGAAGGAGGAGTTCAGATTTAATCAAATTGATAGTTGGAAAAAAAATTTGCCAATTTTGAATTTAAAACCTGCAGATCGTTTTCTTAAAATTTACCCTCAAAACCCTATCAAAAATCAAAATTTATGTTTTATTTACAAAGAGGACTCTGAGATCTTTCCAGAAAGTCCTTGTTTTCCTATAATGGAGCTTCCTTTCAAAAGTTATGGCCATTTGAAGTTTTACTTCAAAATGGCCATCCCAAACCAAAAATGAATTAATTCGACCTTAGAAAAATTTAAATTTTGAACTTTAGAAAAATTTCCTGAAAAATTATGCTGCCCCACAATGTGGCATCTTTGAGGGGTGGACTTTTGAAACTCTATCTTTTTTTGAAAATTTTGCCTTGGGAAAATTTTCCCAATTTTCCCCACAAACCCCTCAACCAATCAGAAGTTGCCATGTGGCACTTGGGAGGGCGGACTCATCTTGAAAACTTATTTTTTGAAAAATTTCCTTCGGGAAAATTTCCCAATTTTCTCTGCATCCCCACATCCTATGCCAATCACGTGATGACACATGGCATGGCGGGTGTAAAAGAAAATTTGAAAACATAACTTTTTGCCTTTGGGAAAAAAATTCACTTTTCCTCAGTCAACCCGCATCCCCGCAGCCAATAGGGTGTTGAAATGTGTCCCCATGGGTGTGAGGGTCTATGCAATTCTTTTAACCTTTTAACCCCTTGGGTGAAAAATCAAAATTTCCTTCGTCGGCCCGTGGCCAATCACAAAGTGCCACGTGGCCATTTGGGCAAGCGTGGAGGCACGGAAGAAAATTTTCCTTTGAAAATTGAAAACTTGGTTTTGGGAAAAATTTCTTGTTTTCCCCTGCGACCCACTGGCTTGGACCAATCACGTGATGACACATGGCATTTGGGGCAACGGCGGGGGTGCGAGATATTTTCTCCTTAACCCCTTGAGACTTTCAAGGGAAAATTTTCCCCTAAAACTCCACACTGGCCATAACTTGAGTTTTACAAGGAGTTAGGAGGACTTCTTTATATGGTTGAAAGGTGAGAAAATTTCCTATCAATGAGCCTAGTTTAAGAAATTTTTATAACTCTAAGTGTGTGAAAAATCTAGTTGAAGTTTAGGGCTTGTTAGAGAGCAGGCCTTGGGATAAATTTCTCCCTGATCCTTAGTAAAACTTGTAACCTCCGAATTAGAACCTTGTAAACTTGTTAAAAGATTAAAAAAAAAAAGGAAATATTGTGTTTGGTTAATCAGAATCTATTTTGGAACCTATTTATTTTGAAACTAGAATCTTGCTACTTGTTTGTAGACCCTTCTTATCAAAAAAAAATTATTCCATAATTTTTTCCTAGTTTGTTTCTTGGTCTCAAGTGGTTGTTGAAGCAGGCATTGCACTTGGTATCGTCAGTGGGTTCAAGAGCTTGGACCATTGGGCACACTAGAAACATTGAGACTTGGAACCTAAAACTAGCAGACTTGTTAATCTAGAAGGCAAAACTGTTTGAAAATTGATCATGTTAGTAATCTAGAAAATTAAAGGAAACTTGGGGTAATGAACTAACTCCCACTCTGGTGTGTGTAGGGAGCCTAGATGGAGGAGGATAAATATGCACCGGGACCCGAGTCACCCCCCACCGCCACCATCACCACCACTAGATCAGGGTTTAATAGTTATTCTACCACAGATTTTACAAACCCTCCAGAATGGTAATGCTGCCCTACGTGGAGGATCAGTGGGAGGGCATTCAGATAGACATGACAGAGCTACATCTATAGAGGGACATGCTCCTCCTTCACTCGGTGAGGAGTATGGGGGAGAGAATTATCATGGGGAGTCAGATAGAGCAGAGTCTCCTTTGAGGGGACATGGTGACCATATTTTAGGACAGAGAGATAGGTCTCGGAGCCCTGACTCGGGGGCGACAGCAAATAGAGAGGCCCGAGAGGCCGTCAAACCATAGTTACGGATCACATCAGGGAGATCCTGAACCTTAGGCCAGCATAGTATTCTGGTGACACAGGGGGATTCTAGGTAGAGGCCTGGCTAGTTAGCTTGAGTGGTTGCTTCAAGATTTGTCCTTGTTCTAGCAACACAAAAGCTCGTGTTGCGATCCATCTACTGAAGGATGGAGCTAGAGTATGGTGGAGGACAGAGGAGCAGAAGCTCCATATAGATTCGAGACCTGTCACTTGGGAGCTTTTTTCGGAGAGATTTAGGAGCAGATACTTGCCACGAAGATTCATACAACGAGAGGATCGATGAGTTCCACGATCTTTGTGAGCTTCCCTTACGGTGGCCGAGTATGAGAGTAAGTTCCTGACCTACTTGATACATCGACTACATGTATGATGAGCATGTGCAGATTCATAGGTTCATCTGGGGCCTTAATATAGACATTGGAGGTGCAGTTCGGATCCACTACCCACAGACATTAGCGAGGCCATTGAGAAGGCCTACATTGCAGAGGAGACTCGGGGTAAAATCCAGCGAGGCTAGAGACTAAGTCGGGAACCATATTCAGCGTTACATGATAGCAAATCTGAGGGGGTCAGCTCCTCCTACTCGTGGTGGTCATCATCCTTTGCGTAGTCACCTTTCGGACCACATCGCAGCGGCAATGCAGCAATAGCAACAACAATAAGCGTAGTTCCACCCACCATATAGGCCTCCTCAAAGAGCCGATGCACATAGGGGTTGTAGTATTGGGCCTCCTAAGGGACCCACCAGACACAGGGTGGAGCTAGAGCTCAATCGATAAGAGCTCGACCACGAGAGCCACAACAGACTATAAGCTGGACCATCAAGATCCACAACACCTACCTCTAGGGCACCTTACGAAATGTCGCTCCTTGGAGAGGTTTAGGTGGTTGTTTCAGATGTGGAGCAGTGGGACACTTTTAGAGATATTTCCCCATAACCCTAATAAGGGTAAGGCACCCATCTCAGATCCTACAGTCGGATACATGGGATGGAGTCATAGGATCTATGAAGCGGTTGAGAACCGTCAGGCTGAGCACCAGAGCACAGTCATTGAGACCACAGGTAGTATTGGAGGTGTTCCTTCCTCCATATTGTTTAACTTTGGTTCTTATGATTCATTTATTACACCATCCTTAGTAGAGCGATGCAAGCTGGTGGTTGTTAGACAGGGTCATAGTTGGGATGTCGAGATGGCTTTGGGAGCCAAGGTCTCTGTAGACTCCTTAGTAAAGGAGTGTGTTGTTAACTTGGGACCTTTCACCACCACTTCAAATCTCCGCATACTTCCTTTGGGCTTGTATGGAGTCATTTTAGGCATGGATTGGTTATCTACACATAGGGCCAAGATGGATTACTATCACAAGACTATATCTTGTGCAGATGATCTTGGAGTTGAGTCGGTGATTTTTGGGGTCAGGAGACCCGTTTCTATTTGCACTATCTCCGCTATGCAGCTCAAGCGGTGTGTGCGACGGGGTTATCAGATGTATGCAGTCACAGTCAGTGATAGGGTAGAGGATGGGTCTAGTGGGCCATCACTAGATGACCATCCCATTTTGAGAGAGTATGCAGATGTTTTTCCAGGGGAGCTACCGGGGATGCCACCCCCACATGAGATTGATTTCCATATTGATTTGGTTCCAGGAGTAGAGCCTATCTCACGAGCTCCTTATCGGATGACCACCCCAGAGCTCTGCATGAGCTCAAGTTACAACTGGAGGGCCTTCTAGAGAAAGGCCTTATCCATCCTAGTGTATCCCCTAGGGTGCACCGGTTATATTTGTTAAGAAGAAGGATGGATCCTTACGGTTGTGCATAGACTACCACCAACTGAATAAGGTAATGATCAAGAATCATTATCCCCTACCTCACATTGATGACTTGTTTGATCAAATGAAGGGGGCCACGGTGTTCTCTAAGATTGATCTCAAGTTTGGGTACCATCAGTTGAGAATTGCAGAGGCATACATCCATAAGACTACTTTTCGAATGAGGTATGGGCACTATGAGTTCACAGTGGTGCCTTTTGGTTTGACGAATTCCCCCGTAGTGTTTATGAGTTTGATGAATGGGGTATTCAGGACCTTTTTAGATCGCTTCGTGCTCATCTTTCTTGATGACATTCTGATTTACTCACGTACGCATGAGGAGCACAAGGGGCACCTTCGTTAGGTTCTTCAGTGTCTTCGTGAGCAGTAGCTTTACGGGAACTTGGAGAAGTGTGCTTTCTTTCAGTCAGAGATTCAATACTTGGGTCATATCATCTCAGGTGAAGGTATCACAGTTGATCCTTCCAAGATTAGAGCCATTATGGATTTTCCAAGCACCCACTACTGATCACGAGAGGTGCACAACTTCATGGGGTTAGCAGGATACTATAGGAGATTTGTGTAGGATTTCTCTCAGATAGCACACCCCATCACCTCCCTTCAACGGAAAGGGAAGAATTTTTTTGGTCAAACAGGTGTGAGCAGGCCTTTAAGACCCTGAAGGAATGTCTCACTTCAGCACCCATTCTTGTAGTGCCGGATCCACATGGTGAGTTCTTTGTATGCATAGATGCTTCGTTGGCAGGCCTTGGAGGTGTTCTTATGCAGGAGGGCAGAGTTGTAGCCTTTGAGTCTCGCAAACTCAAAGATCATGAGCTTAATTATCCGACTCATGACCTTGAGCTTGTGGTAGTTGTGCATGCTTTAGTTCGATGGAGACACTTTCTTCTTGGTCAGAGATTCACACTCAGGACAAATCATTTGAGTCTTCGCCACCTTTTCACGCAGCCCAATCTAAATGCTTGTCAGAGGCATTGGATGGAGTTGCTTTGTGAGTATGACATGGAGATAAAGCATGTGAAAGGGAAGGAGAATGTGGTTACAGATGCTCTCAGCAGACGAAGGCATTTGAGCATGGCTACTTCAGTGAGCACAGAATTACGGAGCAGGATCCTTTAGCAACTTCCTCTTGATAACTTCTACATTGCAGCTCGAGCAGAGATTGAGTCCCAGAGACCCCTGGAGGGGAAGTTTGATGGTTTCTCACTTGAGGCAGATGGCCTTCTCAGGAATATAGGTTGGATTTAAGTTCCCAGAGATGGAGGCTTGAGACAGGATGTCTTGATAGAGGCACATCATGCACCCTATTCAGCCCATCCTGTGGTGAAGAAGATGCACGCCACTTTGAGACAATTATATCACTAGAAAGGTCTTCGCAGGGATGTGGTTTAGTTTGTGTCACACTGTTTAGAGTGCTTGAAAGTGAAGGCCGAGCATCAACATCTAGCTAGCCTTCTCTTTCCTCATGCTATACCGGAGTGGAAATGGGACACCATTTCCATGGATTTCATTGTTGGGTTACCAATGTCGAGATATCACCACGACGCCATCATGGTCACGATTGATAAATTAAAAAAATTAGCTCGCTTTTCTCCGATGAAGACCACGTATATAGCTAGTGCAATGGCACAAGTTTACTTGAATGAGATTGTCAGGTTGCACGGGATTCTGTAGAAGATCATTTGTGACCATGATCCTTTGTACACTTCCCATTTCTGGACTACCATGCAATATGTTCTCGGGATGAAGATTAACTTCAGCACAACTTATCACCTGGAGATAGATGGATAGACCGAGAGGGTGAATCAGATTTTGGAGGACATGCTCAGGATGTACGTGATGGATCACCAAGCGAGATGGGAGGAGTATCTGTATCTTGTGGAGTTTGCCTACAATAATAGCTTTCAGAGTTCTATAGGCATGGCTCCTTTTCAGGCCTTGTATGGTAGGGAGTGCAAGACACCCCTTAGCTGGGACAGGTTGGAGGATAGAGTATCTCTTGGACTAGCTCTTTTGCAGGACATGGAGCAGTAGGTAGTGTTGATCAGGCAGAGATTGCAGGAGGCACAGGATAGGTAGAAGAAGTACGTTGATCAACATAGAACCGAGCATAATTTTGATGTGGGCATGAAGGTTTTCCTTCATGTTAGGCCACATAAGAGCCTAATCCGTTATGGAAAAGGTTCTAAGTTAACTCCTCGGTTCGTTGGACCTTTTGAGATCTTAGAGCGTATCGGCCCATTGGCTTACCGTATAGCATTGCCACCCAGCTTGTCTCGCATACATGATGTGTTTCATGTTTGTGTTTTTAGAAGATATATCACATATCCTTCTCATGTGTTGGATTGGACATCATTACAGGTGCAGGATCAGGGACAGTTGATGGTGGAGCCCATCCATATCATTGATCACAGGACCACAGGCCTTTGAGGCGAGAGATTGACCGGGTATGGGTGGAGTGGGATAGATATGATGAGATTTTAGCCACTTGGGAGGATGTTACTATGTTACGAGTGTAGTTTCCACATTTGTTCTAGTGACTTCCAGGAGGAAGTCGAGTCTAAGGGGAGGGGGATGTAGTGCCCACTCTCCTTTGATAATGTTAAGATGCTGATCCCGACACTATTAAACATATTTTGGATTTTATTATGTTTTGATGTAGTATGATGTATCAAGGATTATTATGGACACTATTATGTTTTGATTAGTATGATGGTTAGATGTTAGATCCTGGATTAGTATTGATCTGGATGCAGATATTATGCTCGATGATCATTGATACATTATTGTTATTTTATGGATGAGGATATACTGGTTGACATGGATATCATATTGCTTTTGATTTTAGACATGTGACATTGAGATTTTAAATAGCTCTAGTATAGAGATCTATTGGATGATGATATAGTTGCAATTGAATTTAAATGATAAATGTTAAATTCTTGATATTGTTGTGATTTGGATTTAATAATTGTATGTTGCTTATATCATTTGGATGTTCTAATATGGCCACGAGGCCGAAGGGGTATTTTGCATTTGACAGTTAAAAATCACAACAATGTCGGGAACTGGAGACTAACCATATTGGAATTCAGTGTGAAATCAACAAGGTCACCATGACAACTGTGTTGATTTTTGTGTTGTGTTGTGTTAGGATTCCATTTTTGTGACCATGGGGCATATGTGTGTGTGTTTATTATGTGTTCCCTTTTATTTGTTGTTGTGTGTATTTTATTTTGTAATGTGATTTTATTTTAATTATTTAAATATGATAGTATTATGTGGGAGTCATATAGTTAAAATTTAATTAAATTAAATGGGATGTGAAATGTGAAATTAAATGTTTTTCCTTGGTTGAAAATGAAATTTGGTTTATATATTTTATAACCTTATGGTAATTAAATAAATCTTATGTCAAAAGGTTGTCATAAATAAATGTCATAGAAGTTAATGCATTTTAGAAGAGTGTGTAAGTTACCAAGTATGGGTTGTGTAAGAATTTGTAAGAGGTTGTAAGGCTTATTTTTGGAAGTCAAACACTCCTTCCACTTTGAAATTCGAATTTGGCCTTGAAGGACAAATTTGGAGGCTTGTGGGACAAGTTAAACTTGTCCCACACCTCTCAAAAAACCTCCACCAACCATGATTATAGATTTAGAGTCAAAAGTAACTTATTTTATTATGTTTTGACATGATTTTATGAAAGAAGTGATAGCACTTGTCTTACAAATTTTAAATGCATTTTCCTTTTTGGGTATGGGTTGAGTTTGTGTATGTAAGTAATTTTTTCATTTACATTTATTATGATGTATTTACATTTGATGTGAGTTCATTTTGGGATGAGGAAAAATGATGTGGCATCCCACTTGGAATCCACATCATCCTCCTCCATCCTCTCCTTTAAAAATTGAATTTCTCCTCATTTGGAGGTTGTTGAAACTTTGCCATTTGCTTCTTGGGGTCAAATTTTCTCTTGCATTGGGAGCTTGTCCTTGTGGAAGGAGCTTGGACTGATTTGCATGCTTGCATTGTTGTTTTGGGACTGATTTTTGCAACAAAGAACCTATTGTTTGAAAGAAAATCTCCATTATGGAGAGGTAGGCTCTCATTCCTTTAAATTGTTGGTTTTCCATTCTTGCATGCAAAATATTGAATGGTATTGTGTTTGCATTCTTTGAGTGATGGGTAGAATTCCTAGGACATGGTGTAAAAAGAGAAAACTATGGGGTTTCAAATGGGGGGCATAAGGGATTGCCATTGGCATTGGTTCTTTGTGGAGGGAGTGTTGGTTTGGGATCCACCTAGGAAATGAAATAGCTTGCATTTCCTACTTTGGGGGGGAATAAGGAGGGGTTGGGAGATATAAGGTTTATGGGATTTGATTGTGTTTATGGCGGTTTGCTTTTGGTGGATGCCCAATTCCAACATGGGAGGCATAAGGAGACCCCCATAGATCTTGCTCTTGTTGGCTTGCTTGCTTGGAGAAGGAGCCTTTGTTTGATTGGAATTTCTTGTTGTAGTTGAGAACTACACCTCATTGTTGTGTTTCTTTGTGATTGTGAAAATATATGCTTGTATGTGGAGAAGCCTTGTTGCTATGTGTTGATGTTCATGATCCATTCCATTATGGTTGGGGCTCGGGGGCCAATGGGGATAAATGGCTTCTCTTTTCCCATTGGATGTCTTGGCTGGGTGGAGAGCGTTGCCTTTCCCCCTTCCTTGTTGTGATTAAAAGTTAAAGGATGAAGAAATCACCATGTTGTTATTTGGAGCTTGGAGAAAATAGTTTTGACAGTCATTCCTTTGAGAAATTTTAATGTAATCCTATCCACTTCAAGTGGATGAATGTAATTGATATAGATATGTGAAATGTTTACCTTGTTATTGAAATATGTAATCAAAATTGAGGAATGTAGAGAAGAATTGTAATTCTCTGTTTTACTTGTAAAAAAAAAGGAAATTGAAATGATATACTTGTATTCTTTTGAAAATTGAAAATTGAAAATCCAATCCACTGGAAGGGAGTTAAGTTGTAATGTGTTGTTTGAAATCAATGAAAGAAATATATCCTTCTCTCAATTGCATTGTTGTTTTGGAAACCACATGGTTGTTATATTATGCAAATTTTGTTTTAGAAAGGAGAGTACGTATAAAAGAAATGATAGAAGCTTTATATTTTGAAATGAGTTTTGAACTAGAAATCAATCTTGCATATTAAATGCATAATCTAAGGAGCATTGTATTTATCTGAATTAGAAATTTATGCACATTCAAAGACAAATGGCTAAATCAATTTAAAAGGAATAACTCACTGTTTCAAAGTTCAAATCTGACATCTTCCCTTTTTAAATAAAATGAGCAGTTCAACTTTATACTCAACAATAAATTATGAAACTTTAAATTTATACTTAGGAAGACTTGAGGAATCCAAATTCACCAAAACAGTCAAGAATAAATCTCTGAAACTCAAAGAATTTCAATTCGGAGCTTGCAGGGTCATTTTTTCGTCAATTGTCAGAAAATTGCAAACTTGTATAAATGAACAAATTGACTTCACTAAAACACTCTAAACCTCCCCTAAACTAGTCCTCCATGTCCATTTATCATGTTGAGGGAAGGAGGAGTTCATATTTAATCAAATTGACAATTGGAAAAAAAAACGGCCAGTTTTTAATTTAAAACCTGCAGATAGTTTTCTTAAAATTGACCCTCAAAAACCTATCAAAAATCAAAATTGATGTTTTCTATGCAAAGAGGACTCCGATATATTTCCGGAAAGTCCTTGTTTGCCTAAAATGGAGCTTCCTTTCAAAATTTATGGCCATTTGAAGTTTTACTTCAAAATGGCCATCCCAAACCAAAAATGAATTAATTCGACCTTAGAAAAATTTAAATTTTGAACTTTAGAAAAATTTCTGAAAAATTATGCTGCCCCACAATGTGGCATCTTTGAGGGGTGGACTTTTGAAACTCTATCTTTTTTTGAAAATTTTACCTTGGGAAAATTTTCCCAATTTTCCCCGCAAACCCCTCAACCAATCAGAAGTTGCCACGTGGCACTTGGGAGGGCGGACTCATCTTGAAAACTTAGTTTTTGAAAAATTTGCCTTCGGGAAAAATTTCCCAATTTTCTCCACAACTCCATGTCCCCGCAGCCAATCACATGATGACACGTGGCATGGCGGGTGTGAAAGAAAATTTGAAAACATAACTTTTTGCCTTTGGGAAAATTTTCACTTTTTCCTCCACCGACCCACATCCCCATAGCCAATAGGGTGTTGACATGTGTCCCCATGGGTGCGAGGGTCCATGCAATTCTTTTAACCTTTTAACCCCTTGGGCAAAAATCAAAATTTTCTCCGCCAGCCCGTGGCCAATCACAAAGCACCACGTGGCCATTTGGGCATGCGGAGGCACGGAGGAAAATTTTCCTTTGAAAATTGAAAACTTGGTTTTGGGAAAAATTTCTTATTTTCCCTACGACCCGCCAGCCGGACCAATCACATGATGACACATGGAATTTGGGGCGATGGTGGGGGGTGCGGAGATATTTTTCTCCTTAACCCCACGGACATTCAAGGGAAAATTTTCCCCTAAAACTCCACTGGCCATAACTTGAGTTTTACAAGGAGTTAGGAGGACTTCTTTATATGGTTGGAAAGGTGACGAAATTTCCTATCCAATGATTCTAGTTTAGGAAAGTTTTGATAACTCTAAGTGTTTGAAAATCTAGTTGAAGTTCAGGGCTTGTTAGAGAGTAGGCCTTGGGATAAATTTCTCCCTGATCTTTAGTAAAACTTGTAACCTCCGAATTGGAACCTTGTAAACTTGTTATAAGATTAAAAAAGGAAATCATGTGTTTGGTTTATCGAATCTATTCTAGAACCTATTTAGTTTCAAACTAGAATCTTGTTACTTGTTTGTAGACCCTTCTTATTAAAAAAAAATTATTCCATAATTTTTTCCTAGTTTGTTTCTTGGTATCAAGTGGTTGTTGAAGTGGGCATTACACTTTTCTTCAAATCAGCTAGGTGTATATCGAAGGGTTTGTGGTCACCTTGTGCCACAAATATTTTCCCTAAGTGTAGAAATCTTATTTCTTGGAATAACGTGGAAGGGAATGCCTTCATGTGGTGTATCCATGGTCGACCAAGGATCATATTATAGTTGGTTTCTGATCTATAATATAAAATTCAGTGAGGACCATCTTGGGTCGTAAAGTGACTGGTAAAACTATGGTTCCAATTGAAGTGGCCTTGAGGCTATCATAACCTCTTAGCGTATTTCGTGTTGTGGAACAATTTTTCTCCATATCCTAACTTTTGAAGAAAAAGCGAAGGGGACTATGTTAAGCTTCTGCCCCATCGTCAATCATTACACGTTTAACAAAATTATTGTAAACCCATACTTGTAAATGTAAATTTGGGTCACCTCTTTGTGCAATTTTGGCATTTGTTGGCATTTTTCTTATATCAAATATAAACTCGGTATCCTATCGGCTGCCCTAGAGGATAAACATCAAAGTCTACATGGTTTACTTGCATTTCCGGAGGAGGAGTCATGTTGATTAAATGACCAAGGCCTAATGCTTCTAAGAGGGCAGCCTTGTGGGTGGGAGAGTTCTTTAGTAAATCCAAAAAGGAGATGTGAGAGAAGGTTTTAGTTAAGTCATTAATTAAATCATAGGTGCCTATGGGTTTTACTAACATTTGTTGAATGTTGTCTGGCTCTAATGGATAACTTGGAGTTGGTTGAGAATAATAATCACGTGTTCTTTTTATGGTTTCTATGGGTAGCTCGGTGTCTAACTCCACCGGACCAACTATCTTGGTTTGGGGTCGAGTTCCTAGTTGGGTGTGGTACCGGTGGATTTAATGAATTTGAAGCTTCATGATCATTGTTTCCCATTATAACACCCTTGTTTGTTACATTAGGATCTAACTTTGTTATTGTTAGAATAGTTTGGGAGTGGATCATTAAAGATCTTTAGGGGTGCACTTTGAGGGGAAACGCACTGTATAAGGGTTTGGCATAGGTATCACAGAATTTGCTAAAAACATATCTACAAAGAGTTACTTTTGATCTTCTAGAAAATGTTGCATGAATTTATTGTAGTCACGACAAGTCCTAGTATCGTGGCCTTGAATCTTGTGGAAGCCGTAATACAAATTGGGATTATAATTTCAAGGATGTTGATTTAAAACTTGTTGTGGCCCAAAATTCTTATAAGGTTCTTGGTTGTTAGAGTTAAAATTTTCAGGCTGTTGCCTTTGGTTTTGACTTTGATATCCAATTAGGTTTTGATTTGGACCTTTTGTTTGGATTTTTCATTATCATTGTTGTTGTTGTGGTCACGGTGGATGATTAAAATCCACTGCATTGATTGTTGGAGTAAAATTGTTATTTCACCGATTATTGATAGGCAAAATGTTTACAACATTTTCCCTTTTAACTTAATCGATTAATCCATCTATTGTAATTCTGTAGTTCTTGTTAAGGATCTTAGGTCCTTGATTAGCATTCCCGATATTAGGATAGGCCGCGGTGTTTTGATTGGGAGTGGTTAATTTCCCATTTGTCCCATATGTCTTACGACCACTATCTATCGCTACTTGGTTGATTCGGAGAGCACTCTCGAGTACCTCATCGTAAGTTCTAAGTGGGAACTTCTGGACTTCCTCCTTTATCTCTCTATTGAGAGAATGAAAGAATAAGTTACATAGTTCCATTTAATCCATGTTTGGAGAACTTGCTAGATGAGTAGAGAACCATACGCCATCTTTGAATAAAATGAGCAGCGGATTCATTATGTTCTTGTTTAATATGCAAGAATTCCATGATTCCTATTCTTAACAATTTGTTCATGTCAAAAGCTTTGATAAACTCTGACACGAGTTGTTTAAATGAGTGTATCGAGGCTTCAGTGATACGTAATACCAATAGAGGGCAATACCTTTTAAGGTCTTAGGGAATATCTTAGCAACAACCCCATCCCAAGGGAGTAATTCCCGTATGGCTGTGGCATAGGCCTTAATGTGTGCATTTGGATCCCCTTCCCCTTTATATTTGGGTAAATCGGGAAGAGGTCTTGGAAGCATAACACTTCGTATGGTGAAGTCTAGGGGCTCTTTTAAATATTCTGAATAAGTCCCTACTACATAGGCATTGACCATCGATGGTGCTTGTTGAGGGGGTGGGGGTGGCAAGGTTTGTTGATATGGCATAGCATATGTATTTGCGAGGGCATGAGGAATCCTTGTGGTTGAATGAAAATATCGGGAGAAGAGAACATGTCTCCTTATGGTGACTTTGAATAAATGTTTAAGTAAGGAGGAGCGTTGTTCTAGTATTGGTTGTTTGGTGCCAAGCCGAGAGGTGTCATGTTTTCAAGCTGGAGCGGTGTTTGAAAATGCAATCTGGGCCGGCGTTTGTTGTGAATGCTAGCTATCTGATTTTGAGGAGGCATGCCTAATTTTCCTGTTCTGTAAGGAGGTCAACTTGATTTGGGGTGATGTGGAGGGTTGGGGATTTCTTCTTGCCTAAAATATACATTTTGGTTTGCTTGCTCAAGTTCTAGCCCTCTAACCTTTTCAACTAAAGGCCGAGATGGCCTCTATTGGTGAAGACACGGTGCTTTGCCTTAATGGTGTTTTTGTATACTTTGAGGTTGTAAAGGGGTGTGATACCTGCTATGAATTGATCATTACCCTACCAAGCTTCACCGAGGGCATTTCCCATAGGTGGAGGAATGGGGGTGTTTTTTTGGAATAGGGTATCAGATTGTGTTTGTAAACTCCTATAGGTGGATACATGTTTTGGAAATGTTGTTCACTTTTAGCATAGCTTGCTAAGTACTCCTCATCCAAAAATGGGAGTGGATCTGACTATCTACTGATCTCGTAGTGCAGAACAAGACCCGAGGAGATGAAGTGGATTCTCTAGTAAATGTCATATTGTTAGAGCCTGATGGCTCTAGTTGTTGTGTTTGTGCAAGTTGATCAAACTCCTTAATTTGGAATGAAGAAGCTGGAGCTAGTTCTTTGAGGGGATTTTGAGATGATAAGTAATTACTTGAATAGTTATCAACCCATGCAGAAAGCAAGGGTGATGGTTGTCTACTTGTTTGACTATAACTTGCTTCAAGACCTACGAGAGGTCTACCATATGCATCGTATCCTGACATATTCAGGGGGTATATGAATACCTGTAGAATAATGGGAAAGAGAAAAGGTTGGGGAAAGAAATGAAAAACAAAAGAGGAAGAATTGTTTGTTTCACATCGGTTTCACTAATTTTGTACGATGGAAAAGTGACATGCAAGCATGGGAATCTACAAGTACCTCTTCCTCGTAACCGACCTCCCGAGATCATGCTGAGATGGCTGGTGAATGTGGAATATAAATGGATACAAACAAACTAATCAGGTAATCTTATATCCTCAATACGTAATAATGGAATCTGCGAATCTAAGGAAAAAAAAGCCCTCCTAACCTAAATTGGTGTAATGGATCGTTCAAATATAATAGTTGTTCGGAGGCTCCAATCAATGTCAAGCTCTGCCAAGATCATGTTTCTTGGTTGTTGGATAGGTGGGAAGTGACCTGATGAAAATGGTGATAGGAGGTGTAGTGGATTTGTAGTGAACTATGGGTGATTTTCTGGTCTAGCCCAGAAAATATTAGATTGATTGGCTTCTATATTTAATACAAAGAATTTTGTTATGATATCTGGCGGGAGTGGTGAAGATCTAAATACCAGCGTTCGTAAGTTGGTATCGCATTACTTAAGCCGATTTGCGAGGCACGTTGGGTTGTGGGACTTGGGGATCACAACCATGAGTTCGTGGTTGTTGTGGACCTATTATGGTTATGTGCGAGAATCAATCCCTTCTTCCAACTATCCGAGGTAATTGTATGCCTTTTCGGCCTCTATGTTTAGAACTAGAAGTCGTATAATCTTCTCAGAATACCTTACGGTGCTCGCAACTTGAATGCGTAAGCTAGTATCTATGTCAACGAGGAGGTCTCTGCGTCGGGTTGTGGAACTAAAGGATTACAACTAAATACTTGTTCTCTTTTGTATTCTTATACGAGTCATTTAGATATTTTATCAAGGCAATCTATAGTTAGGATGGTTTGACCAAAATGTGTAAGCTTTGTTGTCTTCGATATTTAACCCTCTCAGTTGTTCACTAATTGCTTGTAGGTTTGTCGTTGCTCGAAAGACCTATATCTTAAGGTCTTGATCTATATCAACTAATGTTGTGGGTAGATTTGGTTGAGGCACTATTGGTTCAAATATATATTCTCTAGGCTCTCTAGGTCCCGTGATTGTCATGAAAAATGATTCAACTTTTAACTAGAATTAATAAACTAATTATGAAAGATGTATCTACACTGTGCATATATCTTTATCTTTTTGTGTTTTCTATGAAGTATTTTGATGAAATTAAAGAGTAACTTATTCTAATATATTTATAAAATGGACAACTAATCTAGTAACAAAATTAAAACAAACAAAATAACCTGGTATGGCTATTTGCCTATGCAATTGTGAATTTATCTAAATATCTAAGCAACTAATTATTTTAAATTGAAAGACTCTTGATCCTACCTCAGAAGTGAGGAATGAATCACGGTTTCTCAGAAACTATCAATCCCCATAGCTTCCCTGGTGATATCAAGAGTGAGCTTTGACTGAAATGAAATAATTTACTACTCTATTTGATACGTTGTAACTAGAACTTTGATAGCTCAAACCTGGCATTTACAGAACAATGGAAAATCCAGTTGTGTGTGACTTTGTCCCCTCAGTGTGATCTCCTCATTCCTTCGTGTTCTCGTGAATCTAGAAAAGTGTGTATATAATAGTATCAGTAGAATAAGGAACTTGAACAATGGAAACTCTTGGATATAGACCAAATACAATGTGAGTAAGAGAGAGATAGTACAAGTGAACAATGAGCTTGACTATGCAATTCCTAGCGGGATTTATTGCGGGAATACAACACAAATGTGCTGAGAGTTTTAGAATCTATCCTTGTGATAAAACAAAACCTGTAACTCTAATGGATTCCAATCTACCAATGAAACTACTTTACTCTAAACTGACTTGCATGGAACAAAAATGAAGCAAGACTGCAACAAGAAGATCAAATGACCTCTAAACAACAAAGAAAGACCAACAATGGAAGCAAAACATGAAACTATGGGAATTCTAATTGATAAATTCAAAAGACTGAATAATAGAATTGAGAAGGAGAGGGCCATTTGTTTGAAAACAAGTTGGCTATTTATAGCAAATGCATTTACTAGAGGGTAACTCCCAATTGAACTCTTTTACTATAAACAAAGGAAAACACTATTCACAGGGCAGCCAAAACATAAATGCAAAGCAAAGTAGCTTATGAATGCGGGGAGAAATTAAAGATTTACATTTGACGTGATCGTCGAAAGAATTTGGAAAACGCGAACAAGACTACCGCCACATGCGAGAGTGGCGATTCTGGGACGCCACCCTTTCCTAAACGACATCTCATCACTGAAGACCAAAATGTAAGAAAAAGGGGGGGCAGAGGGAAAAACAAAGCATGCAGAGGCCAAGTGGGGCATGTGGGGTACAAACGTATACTTGGCGAGCTTTTATAGATTTCGAATACCTTGCAAGGAGACCTGTATCACCATTGGGGCATGTGTAACATCTTTTCAGGTGGTGTAGTACCCTACAATTTTGGGTATGTATAGGTACCCTAACTTAAGATCAATCTTAGAGAAAACTATGGCTCCCTTCATCTAATCAAACAAGTCATCAATACGGGAAGAGGATAATGATTCTTGATCGTTACCTTATTCAAATTTGGTGGTATTCAATACACAACCATAAGGATCCATCCTTCTTCATAAAGATCACGGTGCACCCCAGGGGATACATTAGGAAAGATAAGGCCTTTCTCCAAAGGCCCTCAAGCTGCAACTTGAGCTCGTAGAGTTTTGGGGTGGTCATTTGATAAGGTGCTCGTGAGATAGGCTCTGCTCACAGAACTAGATCTATATGAAAATCAATCTCACGTGGGAGTGCTAACCCTAGTAGCTCCCCTAGAAAGACATCTACAAACTCTCTCAAAATGGGATGATCATCTAGCGATGGTCCACTAGACCCATCCTCTAATTTGTCACTGATTATAACAACATACATCTGAAAACCCCATCACACACACCGCTTAAGCTACATAGCGGAGATGGTGTGAATAGAAACGGGTCTCCTGACCCCTAAAATTGCTTTGCCTCAACTCCCGGATCATATGCACAAGATATAGTCTTGTGGAAACAATCCATCCTGGCCATGTGTGTAGATAACCAATCCATACCCAAAATGACTCCATACCAGTCCAAAGGAAGGATACAAAGATTTGAGGTTGTGGTGAAAGGTTCCAAATCCACTACACACTCCTTAACTAAGGAGTCTACAAAGATCTTGGCTCCAGAAGCCATCTTGACATCCCAACTAAGACCTTGCCTAACTACCACCAGCCTGCATCGATCTACTAAAAGATGGTTTGATGAAAGAATTAGAAGAACCGAATCAAACACTACGAGGTAGGAATACCACAAATGCTACATGTGGTCTCAATGACTATGCTCTGGTGCTCTTCCTGGCAGTTCTCAACCACTGCATAAATCATGTGGCTACGTCCCATGTCACCAATAGTCGGCTCTAAAATTTGTGCCTTACCCTTATTGTTAGGGTTATGTGGGCAATCTCTCCAAAAGTGTCCAACAACTCCACAACCAAAACATCCTCCCCAATGAGTAGCACCTCCAGTAGGTTCCCTAGAAGTTTGTGGCATGGATCCTGATGATCCGGCTACAGTCTGTTGAGGTCTCTACTAGCGAGCTCCCACTAACTAAGCTCTAGGTCCACCCTATGTCCTGATGGGACCCCTAGGAGGAGGCCCCATACTCTGACCTCTCTGTACATCATCTCTCTGTGGAGGTCTATGAGGTGGGCAGGATTTTTACTACTACTACTCCTATGGCTTAAGGATGACTGTGTTGTACCCTGGCCACCACAAGGAAGGGGTACTAACCCCCTTGATCTACCATCATGCATCTGTTGTATGTGGGTCCGGACTCAATCTCTAGCCTTCTGGGTCTTTCCCCAGTCTCCTCTGTAATATAGGCCTTCTCGATAGCCTCGAACTAATGTACGTGGGTGGTGGAGTGCACACGGCACCTCCAATATCTAAATTAAGGCCCTAGATGAACCTGTGAATATGCACTTGCTCATCCTACATATACTCTACATACTGGAGTAGATCCAAAAATCTACTCTCATACTTCACTACAGAAAGAGATGCCTATTGGAGGTCATGGAACTCATCAATCTTCTACTATATGAACCTTTGTGACAAATATCTGCTTCTAAATCTCTCCTCAAAAATCCCCCAGGTCATTGTCTCTGAATCTACATGGAGCTTCTACTCCTCTTTCCTCCACCACACTCCTGCTCCATCCCTCAGTAGATGGATCACAACATGAGATTTCGTGTTGCTTTAGAACAAGGACAAAGCTTAAAAGCAACTTCTCAAGCTCACTAGCCGTGCCTCTACCTAAAATCCACCTATGCAACTTTGAGTAATGTGACATCGAAGCTTCAAGATCTCCCATATGTGATCTCGTAGCCGTGGTCAGACGGCCTCTAGGTCTCTCTGCATGCTCATCCCTAAGCCTAGGGCTTCGAGACCTCTCTTTATGCTCTAGAACTCTGTCACCCTGTCTCCTAGGTGGTGACTCTACTATGGATGACTCTGTATGGGATTTCTCTCCTTTATGCTCCTCATTGGGTTGAGGAGATACTTGACCCTCGATATAAGGGGCTCTATCATGACTGGCTGTTTGTCCTCCTCCTAATCCTCCGTGTAGAGCGGCATTGACATCCTGAAGGGTTTGTAAGATCTGGGGTAGGATAGCTACTACACCTTGATCTAGTGGTGGTGGTGGTGGTGGTAATTCTGAGTCTCTGTGAAGGTTCCTCTCACTCCGTCTGAGCCTCCTACATAGACCAAAGCAAGAGTTAGTTTATTTTGCTAAGTTTTACACAACTTCCATGTTTACTAAAATATACAAATTCTAGCTAAGTTGTTTTCTAGATTTAGAAGTGTGCTAGGTTTAAGTTTCATGTCCCAAGTTTTATAGTGTGTCCAATGGTCCAAGCTTTTAAACCACCACTCTGATACCAAGTGTCATGCCCGGTTAAAACAACCCACTTGAGACCCAAGAAACAACCTAGGGTTAGTTAGAAAATTATGGAATATTTTTTTATTAGAAGTGTCCACAACCAAGTTGCAAGACAACAATTGACCCTATTAGGTTCGGAACAAATCTAAATTACTAGAACATATTTTTCCTTCATTAACAAATATCAAGTTCACATGGTTCAAATTTTAGGGTTAGAAGTTTCAGTTAGGTTTAGGGAGTAATTTACCCCATGCCCACTCTCTAATAGGATCAGAGTTTCACTTCATTTTTTCTCACACTTAACATAGTCAAAATTTCCTAAATCATTCCCATTGGATAGGAAATTTTATCACTTTTACTGGTGATATAAAGAAGTCCTCCTAACTCCTTCAGAAACTCAAGATATGGGCAAGCGGACTTTAGAGGTCAAATTTTCCCCAAGGGGACACATGTCAAGCAGGGGTGAAAAGCAAATTTCATGTCGGCGGGTCACGGGGTGGCATTTGGAATTTTTCCTTGTGTGGGAGAAAATTCCCATTTGTGTCCGTGCCTCCACGGGTCCTCCAGGGACATGTGGTGGCCTCAGATTCATCGCTAGGAAAACAAGGGAAGGGCGGAGCGCGGCGGTTTATTGGACATTTCGCCAAAGGGTAAGAAAAGCCAATTTGGCCTCCACGCACCCATGAGTCTGCTAGGGTCATGTGGCACTCCATCATTTTCCATGAGGAGAAGAGAGACAAGTGGAGTAGCGGGGAGATTCGGTGAATTTTGCCTAAGGGGAGAAAAAGGAAGAAGATTGACGCATGGGTCCGTGCATCCGTAGAAGGATCTTCTCCGAGGCAGGGTGGGAGTGCGGGGCTATGGAAGGTTTAAGGGAAATTTTCCCAAAAAAATCTCAAAGGAAAAAGGTCACACTGGTTCTGCCCCCTCCACCAACACACCATGCTGCCACGTGGCATCCTGTGATAGGCCGAGGTTGGCGGGCAAAAAGGTAAAATTTTCCAAAATTTTAAAAAGTCCTAAGGAAAAAATAATGTTGCGCCTCCACCGCTTCCCCTTGACGACACATGGCACACATGTACGTACCCAAAATTATAAGGTCTGTCTTGCGGACAACATAATAAGTGCCCCAATGATGATGCAGGTCTCTTCGCAAGGTGTTCGAGGTCCAGAAAATCTCTCCGAATATGCATTAACATCCCGCATACCCCACTTAGCCCCGTGTGCTTTGTTTTCCCCTTTTTCCCTCTTTTCTTGCCCCTTTTCTCTTTAATAACAAACCGCCCGCACTTGGCGGGCGGCGGTCCTATAACCGCCGCCCTGCCAAGGCGGCGGTGGTCCTATAACCGCCGCCCTAAACAGGGCGGCGATCCTGTAACCGCTGCCCTGAGCAGGGTGGCGGTCCTTTACATGTTTTCCAGAACGTTCTTTTGACGCGAATCACGTGAAATATCAACGTTTCACCAGCTTTCCTTGCCGACTTAAGCTTGCATTTATGTTTTTGGTCCCCTGGAATAGTGTTTTTCCTTTGTTTATTGTTTAGGAGTTCAGTTTGATTTTGATCTTTGGGTGATTGAATTCCTATAAATGAATTACTTGTGCTCAAGCAAATGGCCCTGAAGTTTGCCTCTGAATTTCTCTTTGCTGTAGATTTAATTTTCATTGTTGCTTAGAGTTCTTAGTTCAGTTCTTTGCATGCTTAGTTAGCATTGTCCAGCTGTTGGTAAGCCACATATCCAGCTTGTGCAAATAGTGTTGCTGTTCTATCTAATCCATTAGAAGTAGAATAGCTTAGGAAGCCATTAAAGTTGCAGGTTTTTCTCTTCAAACAGGATAGTTTCAGGTTCTGGACGCATTATGTTGCATGATTCGTAAAATCCCGCTAGGAATTGCATAAGCCAAGCTCTGTACTCTTGCGCTATCCCTCTCCTACTCGCATTTTCAGTCTGCATTCTGAGTCGTCCTTGTCCCAATATCTATTTCTATCGATGCTGGCATTACATGCTTTTCTGGATCCACGTGAACACGAAAGAATGAGGAGATCATACTGAGGGGACAGATCACACACACCATCGGATTCGCCACTGTTTTGTGGAATCCAGGTTCTAAGCTTTCAAAGTTCTAGTTAGAATCATATCAAATAGAGTAGTTAATCGCTTTATTTTAGTAAATTCTATTCTCGACATTGCCAGGGAAGCTATGGGGATTGATAGTTTCTGAGAAACTATGATTCACTCCTCACTTCTGAGGTAGGATTGAGAATCCTGCAAATAGATTAGTTATTTCATTGTTTAGAATAGATATACAAATTGCACAGACAAATAGCTACACTCGGCTATTTTGTTTGTTTTAAATTATTAGTTTAGTTGTCAATTCTAAATATTTTAAATAGCTACTTTCTTAAATTCTTATAAATCATCAAAAAAATACAAAAAGAAGTCATATATGCTTAAATATATTTCGTATACTTAGAGTTCACTTTATCACAGTTTGTTTATATTATTGCGTTTGTATGACAATTACGGGACCTAGGGAGCCCAGAGAATACGTTTTCGAGCCAATCGTGCCTCAGCCCAATCTCATAACAGCAATAACTGATATTGACCAGAATCTTAGAATCCAAGTCTTCCAAACAACAGCAGACTTCCAGCAGATCAGATCTCAGTTAGAAGGATTAAACATAGAAGACGACCAAGCACATACATTTTGGTCAAATCAGCCAAACTACAGACTACCCTAGAAAAACATCTATATGACTGTAGAAGGGTTTGAAAGAGAACAAACATTCGGGTGTGACCCTTTAGTTCCACAACCAGACGCAGGAGACACCATCACAGACATAAATACCGGCCTAAGAATCCAGGTTACAAGAACGCACATGAGGTATTACGAGAAAATCACGCGATTGTTGGTCCTAAACATAGAAGCTGAGAAAGCATATGATTATTGGATACTAGGAATCAGGACTTGATTTCGTATATGACCATAACAAGACCCACAACAACCAAGAGTCTACGGTTGTGACTCACAAGTCCCACAGCCTAACGCATCCATAAGTCAATCAGACATAAACACTGGCCTACGCACACTAGTATTCAGTCTACTCCACTTCCACCTATTATCATCGAACAATTGTCCTTACTAGATATAGCGGCTAACGAAGCTAGAGAATTCTGGACTAGGCCAGAGAATCGTCCATAGAGTCAATTGTTTCCACCATCCACCATATGACCTTATCTGGAGACATACAAAAACTATCCCAGGTCATTTCCCACGTATTCCACAACCCATAGATCGAATCACGCCAGAGCTCGATATTGATTAGAGCCTTCGAGTGGTCATCCTTACCGATCGATCTATCACACCAGTCCAGGTTAGAAGGGCCTTCTTTGCCTTAGATTCGCAAATTCCACTAGTGCGTGTCGAAGACATCAGATTACCTAACTAGTCTGTCTGTATACCACACATATTCCATCCCCACCGGCTGTCTCGGCACGACCTCGGGAGGTCGGGTACGCGGAAGAGTTACCTGTAGATTCCCATGCTCGCTTGTCACTTTTCGGCGTACAAAATTGGTGAACCCGACGTGAAACTAACAACTGTTTCACCTTCTCTTTGAGAAGTTTCATCTCATCTCAATCACCTTCGCTCCTTCCTATTATTCTGCGGGTATTCATATACCCCCCGAATATGTCGGGATTCGATGAATATGGCAGACCCCTCTTGGGTCTCGAGGCATACTACACCCAACAGAATAGGCAATCATCACCCTCACTCTCAGTATGGGGTGACAACTATTCAACTAATCAGTTGTCAACACAAACCCCAAGAAACAGATATAACTCGTCTTTTCAAACGGGGGAGTTAGATCAACCTCCTCGAACGCAACAAACAGAGCCTTCGGGCTCGAACAATATGACGTTTACTGGGGAATCTGGTTCATCTCCTCAGATGCTACTTAGACCACAAATTAGTAGACAATCAGACCCATATCTGGTCTTAGATGATGAACGGTCAATACGTTATCCTAGGAGTGAACAACATTCTCGGGGTATGTACCCACCTATAGGAGGTTTACAAATACAACCCGAGGTCTCTTTTCAAGAAAATACCTCTATGCCACTGCATATAGGAAATACTCTCGGAGAAACTTGGCAAGATAGCGATCAGTTCATGACGGATATCACATGCCTATCAACACCGGGGTGTACAACAAATGCCGCTCGGGCAAAATCACCGTGACTTCACCAAATGAAGTCATTTCAACGTTAGTAGAAAAAGTGAGAGGGTTAGAACTTGCTCAAGCAAGTCAAAATTCTCCGTTCATTCAAGCAGGGAGTTCCAACCCGCCATACCACCCTGGCTAGGTAGATCTCCTCACAGGAGTAGGCACGTTGGGCATGCCGCCTCACTATCCACAACAAACGCCAACAAGGCCTGTCATCTCTAACACTATTCCTCCCGGTCTAGTATCAAGTAACCCATTACTAGACAATACCCCGTCATACTTAAACATGTACTCCAAATCACCGCAAGGAGATATGTTCTCCTCTCCCGGCATGTTTGCTCAAACACAGGGACTTCCCTATGCCCCTACCAATGCATACGTTGCACCATATCAACAACCCATCCCACCACCACTCCCTCAGCAACCACCATCAATGGTTGAAACATATGCGATAGGGACTTACTCAGAATATTTAAAAGAGCCCTTAGATTTCGCCATACGAAGCGTCATGCTTCCAAGACCCCTTCCCGATTTACCCAAGTTCAAAGGCGAGGGAGATCCGAATGCACATATCAAAGCCTACGCTACAGCCATTCGAGAGCTACTCCCATGGGATGGGGTTGTTGCTAAAATATTCCCCAAAACTTTGGAGGGCATCGCTCTCGATTGGTATTATAGAATACCTGAGGCTTCCATACATTCATTTAAACAACTTGTGTCTAGAGTTCATCAAGGCCTTCAACATGAACAAACTGCTAAGGATAGGAATCAGGGAGTTCTTACACATTAAACAATAACATAACGAATATGTCACCCATTTCATCCAAAGGTGGCACATAGTTCTTTATTCTTCAACAAGTGCTCCAAACATGGATCAAATGGAACTATGCGATTTATTCCTTCATTCTCTCAGCAGAGAGGTGAAATAAGAAGTCCAGAAGTTCCCATTAAGAACTTACGATGAAGTACTTGAGAGCACTCTTCGAATAGACCAAGCAGTGATAGATAGTGGTCGTAAGACATATGGAGCAAACGGGAGGTTAATCACCCCCAATTAGAATGCTACAAATTATCCCACTACCACAAACATTAATCAAGGACCCAAAATCCTTAACAAAAATTGGGGTGTAACAACGGATGGAGTAACCGACCAGCCCAAGAAGGTAAATGTTGTCAATACTCCATCACAAACAAACAACCAACGAAACAACAACTTTACCCCGACAATCAATACAGTGGATTTTAACCATCCACAACAACAACAACAACAACGGCGAAATCCCATACAAGGGCCAAGTCAAAACTCATTTGGTTATCAAAACCAAAGCCAGAAACAACAAATGCAAAATTTTAATCCTAATAGGCAATAGTTTGATCAGAATTTTAGGCCACAATATACACCAAACCAACAAAACAGGAATTACAATCCCAATTCTTATTGTGGTTTCCACAAAATTCGGGGTCATGATACTAGAACGTGTCGTGACTACAATAAATTCATGCAACGTTTACCAGAAGAACAAAGACAGTTCTTCACAGATTTGTTTTTGGCAGATCCCGTATCATCACCACCAAACACGCTAGCGGGGCAGTTTCCCCTCAGAATGCTCCTCTCAAGATCTTTAACGATCCGCTCCCAAATCATGATAGCAATAGGCTGAATCCAACTGGAACAAACAAAAGTGCAATGACAGGAAACAATGATCATGAAGCCTCAACTTCATTAAATCCATCAGTTGCACCATAGTTAGGAAGTCAACCAAGACCCAAGATAGTCAGTTTGGTAGAATTAGACGTTGAACTACCTATCGAAGCTATAACAAGAACACGAGAATATTTCTCTCAACCAAGCCCAAGTCATCTGCCAGAAACAGATAAGAGTCAACAAATAGTAGAAAAACCCATAGGTGCCTATGATTTAATTAGTGACCTAACAAAAACCTTCTCGCACATTTCATTCTTGGATTTACTAAAGAACTCTCCTCCTCATAGAGCTGCTCTTTTAGAAGCATTAGGTCTAGGTCATCTAATTAACATCACTCCACCTCCTGAAACACAAGTAAATCACGTAGATTTTGATATCCACCCTCCGGGGCAGCCGACAAGGATGTCGAATTCATATTCAAAATAAGTAAAATGCCCACAGATGTTGAGATCGCACGCCGAGGTGATCTAGCCTTACACTTACAAGTATGGGTTTATAATAACTATGTAAAAGGGAAATGGTTGACGATGGGGCCGCAGTTAACATAGTCCCTTTCTCTTTCCTCCAAAAACTTGGATATGGGGAAACAAACTGTTCCACCACTTGAAATACATTGAGAGGCTATGATAGCCTTAAAGCCACTTCGATAGGAACTATAATATTGCCGGTCACCTTAGGGCCCAAAACAATCCTGACTGAGTTTTATATTATAGATCGGAAACTAATTATAATATGATACTCGGCCGACCATGGATACACCAAATGAAGGCAATCCATTCTACTTTATTTCAAGAAGTAAGATTCTTGCATCTAGGAAAGGTATTTGTAGCCAAAGGCGATCCAAAACCTTTCGATTTACACCTAGCTGATTTAAAGAAAAGACCAGGGGTGCACTCAGAATTTGAACTTCCAACAAACCAACTTAATAAACCCACTGACCCAAAACCAGAGGAAAAGTTGGTACCTACGACAGATCTTGAAACTATCAGCATAGCCAAAACAATCCCAACCCCCAAAGATAAAACTAAAGAAACGGTATCGTTAGGGACTACTACAAAAATCGTTGAGTTAATAGAACAAGATTCACCAATGTTCTTACCATTTGATTCAGTAGGTATAGGATATTCCCTAGGTGTTGGTTCCCTTCCAGCAGAGGACCTCTGTATGGTAGAAGTAGAGTGCGCAAACACCGCAGATGCCCCAACATCTATACTCCCGACTAAGTATTGGACTCTCCATTTTGATGGAGCTAAATGCCGTTATGGAGCGGGGGCAGGTATAATTCTTACTTCACCCGAAGAGAAAGTCCTCCCATTTGCCTTTAAGTTAAACTTTGAATGCACAAACAACGGCGCTGAGTACGAAGCCCTCCTCCTTGGCCTCACTTTAGCCAAGAGAATTGGTGTTAACAACATCAGAGTCTTAGGAGACTCACAATTAGTGGCAAACCAAGTTTCTGAAGTATACGAAACCAAAGCCAAACACTTGCAGCTTTACAAAGAAGCCATATTAAATTTAAGCAAGGCATTTAACTTCATATCCATTGAAGCAATCCCGCGAGAGAAAAATCTTCTCGCCGATTCAATAGCAACTTCAGCATCACGTTTTACTCCAAGTAATGAGTTAGAAGATACCCATTTCACGGTGTCCATTCGTGATGAACCATTGATAAAAATAACGACAAATCCCCTTTCAAGCGGAAGTGAATCTACCACCCCAGACCATGGCGATAATAATATGGCCACTTTGGAATACTTAAATGCCTATGCGGCATTACATCTCTCCTATCATATGCTAGATTTGTCCTTAATTCCACATTCGTCTTCCTACTTCGGGAATCCCATGATGGATCTCCCCTCACAAATAGAACCTAGCATATACGCAGTAGAAAATGGGGAGGATTTGGATTTACCTCCAGCACCACCTGAGTTCGAAGAGGGTAACGCCTCTTTGATCGAGGAGACAATCGATGTCAACATCGGGACAGAAGATGAATCGAGAATATTGAAACTAGGTTCTTCGTTAACCCCAGAAGAAGTGGAAATACATACTCAGATCCTCAAAGAACATCAGAAGGCATTTACATTTAATTATAAGGAGATGACAGGAGTCGCACCCCACATTGCGGTGCACAACCTCGTCACTAAATCAGATGCAAAGCCAATTAAACAAAAATCAAGACCCATGAAGCCCAAAGTAGCTCTCATGGTAAAAGAGGAGGTAATAAAACTTCTTCAGGTAGGATTCATCAAGCCAGTCGACTACTCCCAATGGGTATCTAATATCGTCCCCGTTCTCAAGAAGAATGGGAAGATACGCATCTGCATATATTTTGAGATATCAACAAAGCATGTCCTAAGGACGACTTCCCGTTACCATCCATCGATGTTATTGTTCATCAACGACTAGTTTTGAACTTTTGTCTCTCATGGATGGATTCTCGGGATACAATCGAATCGAGAATATCGAGCAAGATCAAGCTAAAACTCGTTTATAACTCCTTGGGAACCTATTGCTATGTTGTTATGCCATTCGGTCTCAAAAACGCTGGTGCTACGTACCAGCGGGCCATGACATATATATTTCACGATCTAATTCATAAAATCATGGAATCCTACGTAGAGGACTTGTTGGCTAAGGCCAAGAAGTGTTGTGACCATCCCAAAGTACTCCGCGTCATTCTTTCACGCCTAATAGAATACGAGTCACACTAAACCCAAAGAAATGTGTCTTTGGTGTAATGGGAGGAAGCTCCTAAGTTATATCATATCATCACGAGGATAGATGTTGACCCACCAAAATTCGGGCTATCCTCAAAATGGTTCCACCTTCGGATGAATCTGGAATCAGATCATTTCTCGGAAAACTGGTGCAATCCGAAGATTCATCCCGGACTTAAGCTTCGCCGTTCATCCAATCAACAATTTACTCAAGAAAGACTATAGCACTGATTGGACCGAAGACTGTAATGAAGCTTTTAACGCAATTAGGCATTTCTTGTTGTCACCACCTACACTAATGCCACCTAAGCTAGACCACCCTTTGATTCTATATTCATGAGCTACTAATGTCTCATTAGCTTGCATGTTGGCCCAAGAAGACGATGACAAAAGAGAACGCATGATTTATTTCATCAGCCGAACGCTGCTCGACTATGAAACATGCTATACACAGCGAGCGAGAATGTCTCGCCATAGTCTTTGCAACCAAATGCCTAAGACACTATATGCTAAATCAAGAAACAAGGGTCATGGTAAAAACAGACCACTTACGAACCTTCCTCACACAAGGGTCCTTGTCTAAAAAGGCTGGACGTTTTATAACCTTAATGGGAGAATTCGAATTAACATTTGTAAATCAGAAGTCGGTTAAAGGACAAATCATTGCAGATTGGTTAGCTGACAACCCATTAGATGGAGGTGATCTAGTAGATTTAGACTTTCTAGATGAGTGTGTATACTACATCGAAACCCAACCCGCTATCTCTGAGTGTCCCTGGTACGCTGACATCATTAACTATATCATGGACCATACATATCCAGAAGGAGCTACACCACAACAAAGAAGACGGTTACGCATAATCGTAGCTAAATACGTCATTATAGAGCAGGTGCTCTATCGAAAAGCATTCGATGGAATGCTCCTAAGATGTGTCGACACAGAGGAATCCAAGAATATTCTCCATGAATCTCACAGCGGAATATGTGGAGGCCACTTCGGTGGCCACGCCACTACTCGAAAAATACACCGAATGGGCTATTTCTGGCCCACTCTAGAACATGACGCAATAGAGTTTGTACGCAGGTGTCGTAAGTGCCAAGAATTCTCCCATGAGATCCACATGCCGGCACAAGTCCTGCAACCAATCGCTACTCCATGGCCCTTTTCTACATGGGGCCTAGACTTAATAGGGAAATTCTCTCCCTCATCCACAGACGGCCATAATTTTATAATCACAATGACCAGAATATTTCACCAAATGGGTAGAGGCTATGCCTCTTACCACTGTACCTGGTTCTGTAATCGCCAAGTTCATTTTGAATCAAATCATTTGCAGGTACGGTATCCCGTAAATCATTATCTCGATAATGGAACCTCTTTTAAGAATGAAGAGGTTCGTGAGCTATGCAATAAATTTAAAATAAGCCATCATACGGCTTCCTTGTATTATCCCCAAGCCAACGGGCAGGCTGAAGCAACAAACAAGACACTGAAAGCCATTCTCCTTAAAACGGTAAAAGAAAACAAACGAGATTGGAATTTGAAGTTATATCCGGCCTTGTGGGCCCACCGAACCTCAATAAGAACACCAATGGGAGCAACTCCTTTCTCGCTAGTATTCGGGGCAGAAGCAGTTCTCCCACTTGAGGTCGAAATACCCAGTCTCCGCATTTCATTACAAGGGATTCTGGATGAAGACGCTTATAGAGAAGCACGTCTTTCTCAACTAGAAAGCCTGGATGAAACTAGGTTAGATGCTGAGCAGTGACATAGAGCTTATGCTGACCGAATGTGCCGGTAGTACAACAAGAAAGTCTATGAACGTGATATATACGAAGGTGATCTAGTTCTAAGACTAGACAGCCGAGATCGACAAGAAGACCGGTGAAGGAAGGAAATTTTGGCCCAAATGGTTGGGCCCATATCGAGTCATGAAGGACTACGGAAATGGTGCTTACCTCTTATGTATGCTAGAAGGTGAGGAATTTGGTGAAACAGTCAATTCCCTGCACCTCAAGTGGTCCTACGCATGAGCAACTAGCACTACTTGTATAATTATCTACATTGCATCTTCATACAGATTAAGATCATTTTGTCCACTTGTTTCTTACATAAATTGTGATCAAGGAATCTATTCTCAAAAGTAATTCACTACAAACTCATGATGTTGTTGGCATAAAGCTCTTCAATCATACCTCTCCATCTTCATATATCATCGAATCATCTCGGAATCTTTTATCAAATAAAGATAGACATGACAAAGTCTTAACGGTAACCATACCAAGATCTACAAGTTTATTCTCACTTTGATTTCTTCTTAGGATAGGTGTCTTGCCTATGGTCTGTTCTAGAAGCTTCATGGTGTCACATCTATCCCATATGCATATCTCTTTGGGAATAAGCACATACTGACATTTTACTCAAGAAAACAAGTCAACAGGTAATTAAACAGAAAATTTTAATTTTACACATTTCCTTGCCCCACCAACCTTCGGTGATGAGCTTGCATCTCTTACTAGTGACGTAGGGTTGGGAAAGGATGGAAATGCCCTTACTCACCTATACCTTGCCCACGGTGATAAACCCACGCTTCTTACTAGTAGCATGGGGCAAAGTGTAGGGGGTCTTCTTAACAAATAAGTACAAATGGTCATACACAAACAATTCAAATTTTCAAACTTTGAGTCAAAAACAAATGAAACAGATGTTCAAAATCCCAAAAGAGTTAAAATCCTAAAAACCTAGATTTTGTCTACTATGTGGCCATCTACGGGTCTAAGTCTGGATAAACCACAAAGCAAGTTGCATCCAAAACTATGAAGTCACTCGAGTGGAGTTGGCTTGTAGCTTCCAATTTGGTTCCGCCAAAGCTTTGTCTGTCTTTCATCACTATCATTTCACCACATTTCATAACTTGCGCCCTTCTTGGCTCTTGGTGATGAGCCCTCGCATCTTACTAGTTACGTGGAGTTGGGAGTGGGGCAAGTTAATCTGTTCATCATACTGGTTATTTTCATCACTTTGCCAAAACAAACATGAGGTATCCATATTGCTCACAGAAGCTAAAGATTCAAAATCACAATATATCTACATTATCATGTATCAGCATCATGAAATACAAAAAGAAAGCAAACATTTGCATCATCTGTTCTCCATTGCATACATTCTAAAAAGCATATAAACATACATCGTAGTATACATAAAGAAGCTGGAAATAGAAAGGAAAACATGAGTGACAAGCTTTTGATCCAAAACAAATGCATATATATAAATAATCAATGTTTATATACAATGCCATCATGCACTAGGCATGGTCAAAACGCTCAAAGAGCCCGTGATACACAATAGTACAAAATACACAAGGACCAAATGGCCTCTCAACCCCTACGTGACCCCTCCGAAGGTGCACGCCCTCACCTAGGACTCCGGCTACGCTGGCGCTCTGAATGTATGGAGGGCTCAGGGTCCCGAGGGGCAGCCGCGGTCTCACCACGAGAATGGCTCCTCATAAGGCGCTCAGCCATCCTGTAGCCCGCTAACTCTGTGCACAGGGTCGACACCATCCTGGCCACGTGCCAAACGGGAGCGAAGACATCGGTATGTCTGCCAGCTGCTGAGGGCTCCCCGGCGTCTACGGACAGCTCCGCGTGAGTCCTATCCATGGGGATCATCAGGGAATCGGTACATACCCTGCGGATCAGATCCCACCACTCGTCAACAGTCTCTGCAAACAAAGAAGAAAAACAAATCAGAAACCAAGCAAGAGGCTAAAAGATACAAGATAAAAACACAAGGAGAGATAGCAATTAAAACAAATCCTAAATTAAACAAGCGTTAAAGAAGGAAGAAAGGATAACTTACTCGGATCACCGGGCCTCCAAGATGGGTCGCTGGGACCGGCACCTGCCGCGGATGCCGGCTACCGGCGAGGGCTGCTCTGTGATAGGGGCAACATGTTGCCCTGCTGGCCCGACTCATCCTCTCCACCATGGCCACGAGAGAGTGGCTCCTCTGAAACTAGAGTGTCCTTCTCTGTGCTCTCCTCAGCCCTCTCTGCCTGCATAATGTCCTGAGTGTCATGCCACTCAGGATCACTGTCATCAGTCTGCTTCTCCATCCCTCCCTCTGTAAGCTCCTCGTTGAGTCAATATCTATGGGGTCATTGATACTTATGAGCAAGGACCCATAGCAATCTGAAGTAAAGGTGCCCGAGGTGCACCAGCTCTCCCTCTAGCACGAACTATCCTCATGGCTCTGATGGGAATGCCGGGAGTGATCAGCTGTCGACCACGGCCTCTAGGCCCCCTGCGCCTCGTGGTGATCTGTAAGGCTGGCACCAGGGGAAGCATGCCCATATATGGTAGGCCAAACTGCTGAGGAACTCTGCCAAAAGGATGCACCTCCACTCGTCCCACTCGATCAATGAGCTACCTGTGGTGGAGCAAGAGATCGGGGTAAGAGTCTCCTCTCCCCATATGTCGGCCATGGCCGTGCAGTGTCGCCTCCATGTCTGCGGTAGTAAGGAGGAGGCGGGCGGTGAGGTGCTCTAAGCACCAACATATCTCCCATCGGCTGCCCTCACAGGCCCAGGATCTGCCACCTCCACGCATCTCGCCATAAGGGATAAAACGCTCGTACACCCAACTCATGACTAAAGTCGGGTGGCTCAATGATTTGTCCACCTGTAAGCGGACCACCTGTATAAATCATGGTAGGTGGTCCCGAATATTTGCACCCAGGCGTATATCCGGCCATGCCCCTCTATCTCTCGCAATGATGGGGGCCCAACAAAGTATAACAATGTATCCCCTCCTTGTCCCGATCGGTCTCGAGGCAAGGATCCCCATGACGGCTTTGTCAAAGTACGGGGATAGGCAAAGAAGGAATGGATCGAACTCTCACTCCCTTCTTGACCCCGTGGAGATAAGCGCATCTCCCATATATCTTTTGCTCATTGTGTAATCTATGCACTGTGAGTTTCTTTGTCTCTAATGTAAGTCTCCTCCCAATGTTCGGGACCCCCAAATACGGTAGACATCCTCGAGTGTGATGGTCCACTCACCACGGACCCACAGCGATCGGAAGGTGTTCCATCTACATCCGAGTAAGAGAATAAGTCACAAAGAATGTGACTAGATGGTGCAACATGAGGCACACACGATATATGCAGTATACCAGCCCTCTGAAGTGTGTCCTCCTCGTCCTGCGAGAGGGCATCCAATACTCCTAAGAGCCAATCACACTCTCTCTCTCTGCTCCATCTAATATACTCCTCTCTCACCTGCATACACCCAAAAATACACAAAACAGAGCAAGTTAATATCTGAACAATACCAAGAAGGTCATAAAAATGCGTAGAAGTGTAAAAAAATACAAACACAATCTCAAATATAAGTTCTTTTACATTCTGTGCAAAACCGCCGCCCTGAGCAGGGAGGCGGTTTTGTAACCGCCACCTTAAAGGTAGTGGTCGTGTAACCACCACCCTAAGCAGGGTGGCGGTCGCGTAACCGCCGCCCTGTCCAGGGCGGCGGTCGTGTTCAAAAACCCACACGGGTTTTTAATCTTAAAAAGCCTAAAACAAGCAAAAAATGACCATTTGACCTAAAAATGGAGCCTACCCAGTAGGCGCCCCCCCTAGGTGGACCTTTTGAACCTAATATTTTCAAAAATAACCCCCCCATTACAACAAATTTAACATTTCAAATTTAAAGGGGGAAAAACACAAAATTGAAGAAAACCAACCTGTGATCTAGCAGGGCGGTGTTCCGCGCGTGGAGGCATGATCACAATCTCACTACGGATGTTTTGACTATACTCACGCAAGAAACCGTCGCCGTGGGTCCCAGAGCTCAAAAACAATCAAATCAACTCGCGCAAATGAATAGGAAAATGGGCCCACTTTCATATATATAGCACCCTGATTCGTTTTAAAAGACTTTTTCGTAGGTTTGGAGCGCTGATGGAGGTAAGTCCCTATCCCCATGCGAATGGTACATTCTCATTCCCTATTATTTTAGCGTTTATTTTCCAAATTATTGTATCTATCTGCACTTGAGTTCTCCTTTCGTTTTGCAGATAGCGGGAATTTTGGATGGCATAATTTCAACACACGGACGTGTAAGGTATAACTTCTAACTTCCCATTTCGGGACTGCCATACTCGGACCCACCATTTTATGCCTCTTCATGGCTAAAACGCTTCTCCGAGGGGGCAATATGTACGTACCCAAAATTGTAAGGTACTGTACTGCGGAACAACGTAATAAGTGCCCCAATGATGATACAGGTCTCTTCGCAAGGTGTTCGGGGTCCAGAAAAGCTCTCCGAATATGCATTAACATCCCGCATACCCCGCTTAGCCCCCACGTGCTTTGTTTTCCCCTTTTTCCCTCTTTTCTTGCCCCTTTTCTCTTTAGTAACGAAACCGCCACCACTGGCCCAGGCGGCGGTCAGTAACCGCCGCCACAGAGCAGGGCGCGGTCTTATGCCGCCACCACCACTGACGGGCGGCGGTCCTTTATGCATTTTCCAGAACATTCTTTTGACGTGACTCGCGTGAAATATCAACGTTTCACTAGCTTTCCTTGCCGACTTAAGCTTGCATTTATGTTTTTGGTCCCCTGGAATAGTGTTTTTCCTTTGTTTATTGTTTAGGAGTTCAGTTTGATTTTGATCTTTGGGTGATTGAATTCCTATAAATGAATTACTTGTGCTCAAGCAAATGGCCCTGAAGTTTGCCTCTGAATTTCTCTTTGCTGTAGATTTAATTTTCATTGTTGCTTAGAGTTCTTAGTTCAGTTCTTTGCATGCTTAGTTAGCATTGTCCAAGCTTGTTGGTAAGCCACATATCCAGCTTGTGCAAACAGTGTTGTTGTTCTATCTAATCCATTAGAAGTAGAATAGCTTAGGAAGCCATTAAAGTTGTAGGTTTTGCTCTTCAAATAGGATAGTTTCAGGTTTTGGACGCATTATGTTGCATGATTCGTAAAATCCCGCTAGGAATTACATAAGCCAAGCTCTGTACTCTTGCGCTATCCCTCTCCTACTCGCATTTTCAGTCTGCATTCTGAGTCGTCCTTGTCCCAATATCTATTTCTATCGATGCTGGCATTACACGCTTTTCTGGATCCACGTGAACATGAAAGAATGAGGAGATCATACTAAGGGGATAGGATCACACACACCATCGGATTCGCCACTGTTCTGCGGAATCCAGGTTCTAAGCTTTCAAAGTTCTAGTTAGAATCATATCAAATAGAGTAGTTAATCGCTTTATTTCGAATAAATTCTATTCTCGACATTGCCGGGAAGGCATGTGGGGATTGATAGTTTACGAGAAAATATGATTCACTCCTCACTTCGAGGTAGGATCGAGAATCCCACAAATAGATTAGTTATTTCATTGTTTAGAATAGATATACAAATTGCACAAACAAATAGCTACACTCGGCTATTTTGTTTGTTTTAAATTATTAGTTTAGTTGTCAATTCTAAATATTTTAAATAGTTGCTTTCTTAAATTCTTATAAATCATCAAAAAAATACAAAAATAAGTCATATATGCTTAAATATATTTCGTATACTTAGAGTTCACTTTATCACAGTTTGTTTATATTATTGCGTTTGTATGACAATTACGGGACCTAGGGAGCCCAGAGAATACGTTTTCGAGCCAATCATGCCTTAGCCCAATCTCATAACAGTAATAACTGATATTGACCAGAATCTTAGAATCCAAGTCTTCCAAACAACAAGACAACTTCCAGCAGATCAGATCTCAGTTAGAAGGATTAAACATAGAAGACGACCAAGCACATACGTTTTGGTCAAATCAGCCAAACTACAGACTACCCTAGAAAAACATCTATATGACTGTAGAAGGGTTTGAAAGAGAACAAACATTCGGGTGTGACCCTTTAGTTCCACAACCAGACACAGGAGACACCCTCACAGACATAGATACCGGCCTAAGAATCCAGGTTGCGAACGCACTTTTGTGAGGTATTACGAGAAAATCACGCAATTGTTGATCCTAAACATAGAAGGCGAAAGCATATGATTATTGGATACTAGGAATCAGACTTGATTTCATATGACCATAACAAGACCCACAACAACCAAGAGTCTACGGTTGTGACCCACAAGTCCCACCTAACGCATCCATAATTCAATCGAGATATAAACATTGGCCTATACACACTAGTATTCCGGTCTACTCCACTTCCACCTATTATCATTGAACAATTGTCCTTACTAGATATAGTGGCTAACGAAGCTAGAGAATTCGGACTAGGCCAGAGAATCGTCCATAGAGTCAATTGTTTCCACCATCCACCATATGACCTTATCTGGAGACATACATGAAACTATCCCAGGTCATTTCCCACGTATTCCACAACCCATATATCGAATCACGCCAGAGCTCAATATTGATTGGAGCCTTGGCGGTCATCCTTACCGATCGATCTATCACACCATCCGGGTTAGAAGAGCCTTCTTTGCCTTAGATTCACAAATTCCACTAGTGCGTGTCGAAGACATTAGATTACCTAACTAGTACGTGCATATACCACGAATATTCCATCCCCTCACATTTGTCTCGGCACGACCTCGGGAGGTCGAGTGCGTGGAAGAGTTACTGTAGATTCCCACGCTCGCTTGTCACTTTTCCGGTTGTTGGTTTCAAATAAGACTTTTTAGAAGAGCAACGATCGAGGGACAAGAAGTCCCTCCTCTTTAATGGGAGAGGTTACCCTTATTACGAACTTATTTACAAATATATAGAGGATCATTTTATGGTTGAACTTGGATACCACGAAAATGTTTTCCACAAAGATCATCGGTAAAGCGGGTGAGGAAGAGAGTGCGAAGATAAGCAGAATAGCAAACGTTTGGAATTATAGATAACAGAATAATTCTTTACGAGTGCGAAGTTGCGGGAATTTGAAACAAGATTATTTGCATTAACTGAATAAGATCAAAGACACAAAGTTCTTCAACGACCTTTTTCAAATTCATTAATCAAAGACACAAAGTTCTTTCTTGGTCGTGCAAGATCACTGTATTTGCAAAAGCAATCAGCAAGACTAACGAATTAGGTACAAAATAATCTTCACAATACTAAAGGAAAACACAGAGATACAGAGATTCAGATAGAGAATGAAAAGAAAAGCCCTTTTGTATTGATACGTTCAAGATCTATTTACAATTTCGAGAGTATGCCAAGTTCTTCCTCCTTCAAAATGGCGTGGAAAGGCCATTATATAGCTTACGAGTCGGTTACGACTTGTAACCGTTTCTTTTAAATAAAGAATAGTTGAGTATTGCCGGTTGCAATACCTTAACTAATTACAACGAATACGAAAAGAAAGGAAAGAAGAGGGAAGGAGAGAGAAGGAGACAGGTGGCGGCTTTAGGGACCTCTGTCTTGAAATCCGCTGCTGAACTTCTTGATGACTCAAACTATATCTCTGCCACGAGGGACTGATGTGTTAGTTGCGGTTTAGTCAAAATCCCGAGGCATTTCTCCATCTCTTTATCAAACTCGGCGTGAGTATGATAGTCTTTGTTTGCTTCTTCAATGATAGCGGTGGAGAGAACAAATTTCTTTTATCTTGTCTTTAGAGATGGAGTCTTCCTTGAAAAGATTATCTTTGACAAAAGCTCGGCCCGAGCTTTGATTTCTTGCGAGGATGAGGGAATGCGAGTTTTCATCTGAAGAAGACAATGCATATCTTTGAAAGCGGCAATGCTTGCGTCTTGAAAGCTTCTCCCTTTTGCGGCTATTCTTCATTTCTCCTACTGACTTCTTCAGGACTACGATTTTCCACTCTACACTTTGTAGACCCGAGGATTTTGATAGATTACCTTGGCATCATCGAAAATCTTATTCGCCAAAGAAGATGTTCTCATCATGTCGTCCCATGAGGCGAAGGTCTACTGAACAAATCGCCCAAAGTTTAAGCTCCTTATTCATAACCTCAATGGTAGAGGATAGTTTATGTTGCAACTTGTCTACCTTTCCATGTAGCTTAAAAGCTTCGTCGATGAAGTTTAGCCCGGCAACAAGCATGTCATCCACCATGGCTTCGGTAGCTCTACCATAGACAGAATACTTGTGCATCTCTTTAATTTCTTGCACTTCATCTTGGCTTAGAATTACAGGAGGGGGTAGAGCAGTCAAGGGTGGGGTCTAAAACTTTGTCCTTAGACAAGAGTGACTTGATAAAACTAGTGAGAACTTGGGCTTGTTCTTCCAGCTGTTCAATCATCTGCCCTTTCTCCACCCTTCCAATGACTCTGTTGACTGTTTCCTGGAGGTTATGAATCTCACCTTCAGGAGTAGACTCTCCCATAGGGATCCTTGAGAGTTCCAAGTCGGATGTCAGCAACTCTGATTCCGATTTGTCTCCTGTGGGCTTAGCAATCTCCAGGAATTGCTGACCTCGAGCATCCGACACAATCCTGGAAGTAGTTCTGGCTTTCTTGGCACGAGAAGGAGTGGTGCCCAACAAGGCTGATACAGCATCAAAATTTGGTCCCAATCTTTGAAAGGAGGATTTTCTCTTCCTTTTATCAACCAGAGGTTGCACCCAAGCAAAAGAGGAAGAAGAATCTGCAGGAGAGGAAAGGGGACCAAGAGATAGGGAGCTCATGATACTCAAGGTGCATGCAAATTTCTTGACTCCGAGATGCGGGCGAGCAATGGAGGTAATGGCGACAGAAGAATCGATAGTACACAGGAAGTTCGGTGCTCGGACTTCTTTATCTTTATCTGCTGGATTTTCAGGAACACTTGTAGGAATTGGCACCTCACTGTCTTCACTTTCACTGAGAACGATGATGTTCTCTGGCCCCATAGGCAACTCTGCCTGTTTTCTTGGAGGGTCATCCTCTGCAGGCTCCTTCTTTACCTCTTTGAGTTTCTTCTTGTATACTTGGGTAGATGGAGAAGGAGTAGACCCTACAAGTCCCAACTATTGAGGCAGGGGTTTTCACCGTGTCCCAGGACTGGAATTGATGCTTCCCTTATGGGTGTCGAATCATCTTTGGAGCTGGATTCTCCTGAGTGCCTCTTGAATTCTCGGATCTTCTTCACCGGGCAGACCTAGTTACGATCAAGACATAATAATCTCAGCCCAGAGATCATCTCTTTCTTTTACATTCCAATCCGAGTCCTCCGGAGGGGTGTGCTTAATCACATTTTCGTATTCATACGAATATAGCTCAAGTGTCATCTGGAGACCTTCGGGAAACTTGAGTACAGTGAGTTCTTGGATCAATTGCAGGGAGAACCTGCCACAATGCCTTCTTCTGGCTTCAAAATCATCTGCACAGTCGGCCCAGTAGTCCTCTGTATCTGCCCTGTGATGATAGACTATCTTGATGTTCCTTTGATGAACTTCTTCAAGTCAAAACAGGTTCTTGGCTTGAAGAAATGAACAGTGATAGGGACCAGGGCTCTGTCTACGTTCTGAGCATCCAGGGCCGTTTTACATGTGTAGTTTCCCAGAGAGATGGGAAAATGTAAGCCAGAAATCTTCTTGTCTCTGCAGTTACATGCAACTTGTCCATTTACTGCATATCTCGATCAAGGCCATTTTGTCGTTGCAGAACATGGGAAGCCGCAGAGGAGTGTTCTCATAACCCAAACATGGCTTTGATATAAGAGAATTTCCTGAACTGAATGAAATAGGCTCCATATTGTGATATCAGGTTCATAGCTTCGTCTGAAAACCTCCTGGCAGTGTCACCTTCGAGCAATCTGACCATGTACATGGTGAAGGCATCATTGACCCTTCTGAAATTCCGATTGCTGGTCTCTAGGGTGAACTGCGGGCAATAGGCGTACACTGGATCGTCTTTGTGTGCATCGATGTAGGAAAAGCCAAACCATTGCCGTGTGTGCTTTGCTAGGGTATACATCGAATCGAAGTCATGAAGAACTTCTTTGTTTGTCGCACATTGGATAATTGCTCGGCCAAATTCATGCTTATGATTTACGCCCAATTGATGTTTTGCGTTCCCTCGCACACCATCTTTGATGGCGGGCACATCGAGTGAAACTCATTGGTTGAGGGCAAACCCATAACCCGAGCAGCGGGATTATAAAATCGACAATTCTTCATTGAAATCCATAAGAGGGTTTTGGTCGAGAGAAGCTCCTTTCCTAGGGTTCTTCACCAAGACCTCGCCACTCGAGCTTTATATTTATCAACTTTGTCTTGGTCGAACATGGCTGTGCTTGATCACGAGAGACGACTATGGCATTGTCCATCTCCGGAATCCTCGGAGCGCTCAGTGGCGGGCGCGTCTAGCAGCAATGAGTTCCCCATGTACATTTGTCAATTCGCTCAGTCGGGGTCGAAGTGAGCTCCGCGTGAAATCACCGTACAAGCATGCACCTTTGAGATAGGAAACCTCCGGCGAAAGCCAAACCGCTATCATTAATCATCTGTGCCATCGGCGTAGGGTTTGCATCTGTCATTCTTGACCAAAAGTCGCCGAAGTCGAGATGGCGGGCTTCTTTGTCTCCGATATTGCTAACTTGCGAGACTCGAGTGGAGAAATTTGCTCTGTCCTGAAACTTGATCTTCATGTTGATAGATTCGGAGAGTGCGACCCAGACTGGAAGGAATTTGCAAAGGGAACTAGGTTGCAAGGGTTTGAGCAAATGATAGCAAGAAAGCAATGTGAAAAATGCGAAGGTGGTATGCTTGGTTATATAGCCGTTTGAGGAGCGGAATGAATTTAATGCGCATTAAATACACCACCACCAATTTGAAAGAGCGTCGTATTCGGAATGAGCGGGAAAAGCTAAGTATGAACATACTTGCACGCTTGGAGCAGGTGAGACGCGAATGCGCGAGCTGTGCTCGGGCGAAATGGAGAGAGAATGCACAAAAGCTTTTGGAACAATTGGGATGAAAATGCGCGAGTACGCGGTTCGGGCATTCGGCCGAAATTGGAGCAGAGGCCCATTTGGACTTGGGGACTTTTTGGAGCAGAAAATTCGAGAGTGCGCGACTAGGAAGTTTCGGCCGAAAATGGGAAAGCTCGCCTTTTTATGGGACGAAAATGCTGCAAAGTCTGCGACTAGGAAGTTTAGTAGAAAATGGGAAAGCTCGCACAAAAGTTTTGGGACACTTGGGACAAAAGTTCCGACGGGCCCGAGAATGGGACATTTCGGGGATTTCGGCCCGATCGGGAACAACTTGCACTTTCGTACTTGGGACGGAGTGGGAAGAAAGTCCCGACAGGACAAAATACTTACAAAATGACCCAAAACTTAGATTCTTTCGACTTCACAACTGGGTATCTCGGAAAAAGCACTTAGACTCAAAATTTTCAAAATTTGTCCTTGTTAGAGAGAATTTTGAGTAGACAACACGGTGTCTGACACCCTTTGATTGGGTGTAGGCCAGCGGAGAGGAAAATTCAAAAAATTTCCCGAACCAAAAATTTAAAATTTTCTAAGGATTTTAACGGGAATTTTTTTTTTCCAAATTTTCCCGCCACTTGGCGGGAAAAATTCAAAGTGCCATAACTTTTGTTGGGAAGCTCGGTTTTGGGAAAAAGAGGACTTTTTGGAAAGCTCTCGATCTCTTGTCTTTACACAAGAAGCATAAATTTTATGTTTTTATAAAGTTTAAGGGTAAATTTTTCAAAAAATATTTGTAGGATTTTAAAAGCCAACTAGTAATTTCCAACTTTCAAATTTAATTAAATTGGATCTCCTTCTTCACTCAACATGCCAAACATACATGGAGGGTTGCTATAGGGAGGGTTTAAAGTGTTTTAGGGAAGTTAATTTGCTCAATTTATTCAAGTTGGAATTTTGTCCAATAATTGATAGAAAATGGCTGAGGAAAGGATTGGCTCAATTTTGTAATGTTCTAAATAGTTTTCTTTGTCAATTTGAGTTCCTTAATGCCTTAGCATTCTAAATTATATCAAATCCAAGTTGATTATTAAGTGCAGATCTGATCGTACATTTTAATCAAATTTACTTGCCGATTTAAAGTTTATAATAGAGATCTATTTCTTTTAAATTTGTATATTAAATTTTATCCTTCAAATGTGGAATTTCATTCCTAAACTAATCTAATACATTCATTTGTTTATAAAAAACCATTACGAATCCAAAGTACATTATAAATTTCATTTATACACATTCCCAAAATACAAAAATACAACATTGTTTCACGTACATTTTCTCTTTCCAAACAGAGATCTAACTATCTCTTTTGTCATACAATGAAACATTTAATTTAATCCAACAATGCATATGAAAAAGGACTTTCAACTCTTTTATTAATTCTAATTATATACCTTACATATTTCAATGTTGGAAAACAATAACAATATTTAATTTATTTCTTTCCAATGTATAGAGCAGAATGTAAGTGTCTTTCACATTTCAAAAATATAACTTCATAATCAAATTACGTCAATTCTTCACAAGTATAAATTACAATTTCATCCACATCAAGTGGGAAAAGATTACAAATGAATGTGTTTCCACAAGGAACTGTCAAACTATATTTTTCCATTTCTCCAGGACAACAACATGCACATTTTCTCTTTCTCCAAGTTGATCACAACAAAAGAGGGGGAAAGGCAACGCTCTCCACCCAACCAAGACATCCAATAAAAGGAGAAGCCTTCCTTCATCATTGGTCCCCGAGCCCCGACTGAGGATATAATAAAAGGTGTGATTCAACCCATGGAAACAACTAGCTTCCACAACACACAAAATTCTTTCAAACATGCACAATTCAATATAAAACATAGTTCAACACAAAACAGCAATTTACAACTGCAATTGAAAACATTCCAATCAAAACTCATGCTTGATCATACAAGCCAAAGGAGAAAGGTCTATGGGGGAAGCTACTTATGCCTCCCAATTGGGAATTGGGCATCCACCAGAATAACCCACCAAAATAATTCATCCCACACACATCCTTATGCCCACCCCAAAGTAAGAAATGCAAGCTATTTCTTTTCCATGGTGGATCCCAAACCCAAACTCCCTCCACAAAATTCTAATGCCAATGGCATTCCTTATGCCCCCACATGGATTCCCCATAGCCTTCTCCTACACCATCCCTATGGCAGTCTACCCAACCAGCCAATAAATAAAACAAAACATGCACCATTCACACAACACAACAAGAAAATCATAGCAATAAAAGAAGGAACAAATGCCTACCTTTCCATGGTAGCTTTGGTTTCCAAACAACAACTTCAAGGCTCAAAACACAGTCCAAAACAGTAGTCTCCCAAGCATGCAAAGCTTTCTCCAAAAACAAGAGCTCTAACACAATAAAATGTGCCCCAAAGAAGTTGCAAAATGATTCAACAACCCCAAAAAAAGAAGAGAGTTTGAATTATATAGAAGGGGAAGAGAAGAGGATGATGTGAATCCATTTAGGATGCCACATCACACATCCTCAATCAAACACAAAAGACAAAATCCATTATCTCAAGCACAATAAAGAGGTGGGTGAAAATATGACAAGTTACTTGCACACTCCAAAAGGCCCACACGTCAAGGGACATCAAATTAAATAAATGTAAGAGAGTACAATCCAAAACAAGCAACATGATTAATAAAATTCATTATAAAATTCACAAATCACTTCTCCAACCATAAGTATGGTTGGTAAATTAAATTCAGAGGCATGGGACAAGTTTTACTTGTCCCACAAGCCTCCAAAAATAGCCCCCAAGGACAAATTCGAATTTGTCATGGAGGTGGAGTATTTCATACTCCAAAACTGACTTACACAAACTCTTACATAACCTTACATATTTAATACAATCAACCAACAAATTCCATTATTACTTTCCCATATCCCAATTTAATTTATTTAAATTTTAATCATATGATTCTCACATTAATCTATCACAATTTAATTAATTAAAAGAAAAGAACACATTATTAATAAAATACATACAACAATAAATAAAAGGAAACACATTAATAAAATACATAATACCCATGGTCACATGTAAAGGTAATCCCCCCATGGGAATCCCTAACAAAACAACACACAACACAATAAAACAAGTTGCCATGGTGACCTTATCGAATTCACCTAGAATTCCATTGTGGTTGGTCTCCAGATAACCCAATGTTTGTTGTGATGTTTTAAACCTGTAAAATAGAAATACCTTCTTGACCTCATGGCCATATCAGAACATCTAACATGATATAAATGAAATCACAAAACCAACTATATAAATGAATCACAACAACATCGAAGTAACAAATACATCATTTGTATTTTTAATTAGCAACTATATCATCATCATATAATATGCATTTTCTAGATCTACTCATAATATCCAAAATCATACGTCCGAACAGCATCCATAAAACATCCATGTCAAATAGTATATCATCATCCACATATGAGTGTCTTTAATAATCATCTTGTATCATATTCAAATCAAGATCAATAATAATCCATGATTAAGTGTAACATCATACTAAATCAAAACATTATAATGTCTATAATATGATCACAATATCAAAATAGGTATCCAAAAGGTGTCAAAGGGAAGTGGGCACTATAGATATAGTATAGGAGATGAAGTAGTGGAGAGAAAGTATGTGTAGAAATCAAATAGTGTATGTGCCATAGTTGAAGATAGAGTGTTTAAAATTATATATTACCGTTCTAGATAAGATCGTGATCTAGATGCCTTAAATGGGGAGAAAAACAAAGTAATGAGGCTCAATATATGGCCAAACCGTGTGGTTGTATTAGTATTAAGGATGATAACAAGTAGTGACTATTGTATAAAGTAAAATTGAATTAGTATATATAGTAATGTGGAAAAGGTGAATAGTGACTTCATTTGAGCCGAGAGTGAGTTTGATTCAAGATTTGAGTTACAAGGATTCCACATGTTAGGGAGGTTATTTAGACAAGATTCAAGAGGGTAACAACATTCGTGGCTACGCGACGTATTTGGGAAGCTGGTATGTATGACTATATTTGGAAAATTTTGTTAAATATGTTTATTTTTATCGAGTTTTAGAAAAAGTTGATCTTTCGTAAAATTGGGCATTTACGACTAAGATATAATCGGATAGGGTGTTTTTGTCCTTGAGGACATAGAGCCTAGTTCATGGTGTTAGTGACATGTAATGGGGTGTTAGTCCCCAAATCCTAGGCGTTAGTGTCCGGGGCTATTTTTTTACTTGTTTGGTGAATTTATATAAGTATGTTGGTTTGCTAATGTTGTGTTTCTTTGCTTTTTATGCTCTCTAGAGAGATATACACTCGAGGAGTTACGTGCGAGCTATTATTTGAGTACATTGTTGGGTTTGGGGTTGGTTGATGATGAGTGGGATGTATTGGAACTTGTGGGATTGCGACATATCAATAGATTGGGGGAGGTGCCCCATAATATGTCATTATTGATAGCATTGTGTGAGAAGTGGTGTGCGGATACTTACACATTTAGTTGCTGATATAGGAGATGATAGTGACAATAGAGAATGTATATAGGATATTGAGGTTACCTATCATTGTTGAGAGGGTACAAGTTATGGCTGTAGTAGATGTTTGCAGCCATATGAGGGCTACATGATGATATTTTGTAGGATATTGAGTGTAGGATGAAACATATATTAGTCTGGATGTGATTGTGAGGTATAGGGTTCCATGGTTACGAAAATTCATTGCAGTATTTCTAGCTTCATCGGTGGTCATGGAAGGTGGTGGAGTTGGAATTATGAATAGGATGCATTATATTTGTTGGAGTATAAAGGAGCATAGTACTAGATATGCATGGGCACGATGTGTGTTGGCCCATTTATACATGGATTTATATCGGTTCACACAGTAGGACCATGGTGGTGGGATAGGGGAAACCATGTTATTACATATATGGGCATATGAGCATATAGCTATAATGATGCCACTTAGTAGACCACAAGGTGATTGGGCTTGACTAGAGATATTTGCGGCAAGGTGGGTGGGGACCTGGAGTAGGAGGATGGACACGACAACTTACAGTCGATGTTGGATTAGATGGTCCCTGGGTAATTATTTGGAGGCCATATAGAGATTACGGAGGATGGGTGGAGGATGATATTAAGATGTATTATATTTGGCATACCATGTGGCTAGAGGACCGGTTTAGGAGTGGCGGAGAGCTATTCCAAGGTGATCGGGTATCTCAAAAGTTTGGGATGGCTCGGGATATGCCCCTAGATCCATATGTATGATGCTTGTCTACTAGGGATGTGAGATGACCAGGATGGAGGCCAGGCCTTACAAGAGCACGGCTAGTGCCCCGAGTCCAGAGATGAGGAAAATCTAGCCATAAGGCTAATAAAGGTGGGTGATGTGTGGGTGTATGGAGGTGCATAGAAAGTGGTGGATGAAACATCGATGGATGTTTTTGTTTCCACCGGTTGTGGATCTGGCGGTGGAGGATTTGAGGGTCAAGCACCCACTCTGAGGTAGACAATGTAACAACGGCATGAGCGAGTGAAATTATCATACATTGTTATTTACTTACTTATTAATAACGTTGATGAATATGATGATGTGTAGTTTTTAATATGAGTTATGTGTCATGTGGTTGTAGGTGATGCTTATTAGACGTTGATCATGGATACATCCATATACACATTGACTCAGAATGTGCCCGTAGATGTGCTCGTGGGCGGAGGGATGCTAGAGTGAGTGGATGTGATCATGGGTTAGGATTCCCATTTGTTTGAGTCAATGACAATAGCATCGACACATGTACAGTGTTGTTGAGTGAGCGGGACAAGGTTCATGTAGAGATGGATTGGGTGAGGTAGGTGTGGGGGGGGGTTGCCTATCTAGGATGTGTTTACATGATATGTGGAGCTCCAGGGGATGATATGCAAAGCAAGTGGCATAGAATGCCTTATTACATAGCTAGCTAGAGAGATACGAGCCCAAGATTGATGATGTCGAGTTAGTTGCAAAGCTTTGAGTTCTAGAGCTCCTATAGGTGTAGATAGAGATAACGAGGAGGATATATGGTGTATTGTATAAGATGTATTTGAGGCATGGGGATTCCCCGAGGATTGCATTGTATAACTTTGATTTTGGATTATATATATATATATATATATATATATGCTTTATTTTTTTCTTATGTGGTGTTGATATATATTGTGTACTATGTGATGATTTTCACTAGCAGTGATTGTATATTTTGTTGGTTTTATATGCATTATTGGTATTGTTGATTTGATAAATAATATTTAATGTTGTAATTTGTGAAGATGTGTAAAGAAGTATTAAATGATGAGTTGAATAAGAATTACATTTGAATAACAATGAATATTATAGCATATGGTAGATAGAGATATATATGTGATGCAACATGGAAATGAGTAGTAAATAGATATAAATGGTTAGGTGATGAGATGATTGTATAAGAGTGTAAGATGATAAAAGAATGATGCAATGATAATTATATGATAATGAGGTGCATAACGTCAATAGATAATAAAATGTGATAAGGATGGAGGTGGAAAATTATGATTTCCCCTCAATGTGAGAGTAAGGTTCATTTAATGCCCTCAACAGTCATGTATGAACCTATAGAACACGAGTGCATCATTGGGTAATGATATGGAAATGGGAATCATATACCATAGGTAGAGGGGTTGGTGATGCACATCAAGATCATGTGAAATAATGAGATCATGTGGGTAGGTACCAAATTGGATGTCGAGAAAAATCATGCCAATAGTGGGAAGTGTGATGGTGGGAGATGTGGAAGTGGGTTTCTTAGGAAGCCAGTGTGGGGTGATGACAACATGGGGTGGTTGAGAGGATGTGGAAGAGGGTGGGATAGATGGAGGAGGTGGATGAATGATAACCTTAGGGATAGGATGAACTATGAACTTAGGAGGTGGTGAATAATGTTAGGAAATAAGGGATAAAATATACGAAACAATCCCACACATAACCACAATAGTATAAACTATAATACGAAAGATATTATAGATCTGAAATAAAATTGCAAAAATAAAATAACACAACACAAAGATAGTATTTAATGTGGTTCACCCAATTTGGGCTACGTCCATCAAGAATCACTTGCTCAGATTTTATTACAAACCACGTATTTCTCTCAATACAATACCCAGATCTATTTGGAGTTGTGCTCAATAAACTCTCTTGAATTCACACTTCAACTCACACACACACCTGTAATGATATTTCATCCCTACATCAATAGGTGACTGCCTTAAGCGATTCTACAATATTGTGGGTACCAAAACCATGGGCCAAAATTGCCCCATAAACCTATGGGTAAAAATCCTGCCCATATGAGAAGAGCACATTTCGTGACATATCAGATATGTTTTTCAAGGCCAAAATGAGAAAAATATGGAGAGTGTACAATACTTTTAGTGTATAATCTTTAACACTTCCACACATGAAAATAGGCTCCACAACATAACAAATGAGACAAGATAACAATTGTTGAGGCTCACTTATGAGGAGGAGAGAGAGAAAATCATGAGAGCATGTACGGAAGGCAATAACACCCTTATCTTGTAATTTTTGAGTCTATCATGAAGGTCATATCAATTATTGTCACTTTGTGGCCATTAATATGCTGAAAATTACAAAAAGATGGTCAAGATTGCGGTGCGGATGGAGAGGGGATGATGTTGTTTGGAAGGTAAACAAATCAATCACTTATCAAGTAAAGTACGTAAGACATCATGTGGTTTAACAACATGTGAGAAGTATAATAGTTCATGGATGGAAGGTGGGGAAGATCTAGGTGGATGTCAATGTGCTTTGGTGGAGGGAGGGATGATTATGTAGAGGGGAGATGGTGACTGTGAAGGGGGTTTAATAGATAGGCAAGTAGATGACTTGGTAGGAAAGGGAGGAGTAGAAGAAGTAGAAGTAGGTATTATAACATGATCTGCAATTAAGTCTTTTTCTAATTCAATAACCTTATAGAAAATAAGAGTAAAGGAATCACATGTATCATATAACAAATTTTCTTTTAAAGGAGGAATTAAGCCATGAAAAAAGATATATTGCATTTCTAGATCAATAGGCTGAAAAAGTAAATGGTGCATGCAAGAATTAAATCATAAAATATAATCTAAAATTGGTTGTCTTTCCTTGATGCAAAGAAGGTAAACATTCATATGTAACTTTAGGCCCATTATTAGAAATAAAACATCTAAGGAATGCATCCTCCATATCATAATAAGTGTTAATAGATCCATTAGGTAAATGAGTATACCACTGAAGAGAAACATCCACAAGACTATGAAGGAAATATTTTAGTAACAATCTATCATTGGAATATGAAGCCATGGCTAATCGAAAATCTTTAAGATGTAAATAAGGATCTCCCCTGACATCAAATTGTGAGAAAGTAGGCATAGTGAAACCTTAGGTGAAAAAATGTGAATTTTCTTAGGGATGGAGTTTTAAGGAAGAGTATTATTGTCAATATAAGCATAATAGGATTTTCTCTCTAGGGTAAGGGTATGAAATTTACTTTGTAGATCACTAACAACATGCATGAGAGAAAGGATATCTTGTGGAGGAATGGTTTGGGAAATGAGGGCACATTGAGGGGTTGAATTTTTCCATTATGAGTGATCATAAGGACTTGAGGAGAGGAATGGGATGCAGAAGGAGAGGATTTTGCGAAGGCTCTAAAGGTGTAGTATGGGGGATTCAATGGGTGTATGATCAACATGAATAATAGGATATGCACTAAGATTATCATTAGTTTCAACATGACAATCATTGGAAACAATTTGAAGCTAAAGAGATATGAGGTATAGATTCACATTCAACAATCTTAATGCAAGAAACATCATTATTAACATGTACATTATCATTATTAGAATCATAGTCAATATCATCCATATTTTCATAAGAAAAAAATTTAATCATGTAAAGAATCTACATTAGTGCTATCATTTACCATAGTAAAAGGAGAAGAGGATGAGGCATCATTCATGGCTGTGCAGTGGATGGGAGAGAATATTCATCAAGGTTTTGAATAGGAGAGACAAAGAAAGAATCAGGACTTGAGAGATCATCAGGAATAGATGCTTGGAATGTAAGGAGTTGTTGGATGACATGTGGATCATATTCGAGATTTTGCATGAAAGCAAGAAATTTAGATTCTTCATTGGAGTTGGAAAAAATTGGTTGCATGCTCATAAAGGTCATAGGGTGATCTGGATCCTAGGGTAAGGAGTTTGAGTAAGGATCGGGTTCACCAAATGATTTAATTTAAATTGAATTAAATCTAATTTTAAAGTAACTAATGTAATAAATGATATTCAACTAGTAAAATGTAATAATGGCATTCAACAATGTAAAAACCCTAAGCACACAAGAGAGAAATGATGACTTAGTTGGTTTTAAGTGATCTGGAAGTGATTATGCGTCGTAATGTTGGATCTGGATAGAAACAATGTCACGGTGGCTTACAGAGAGTTCTAGGGCTCAAATATGTTGGACATAAGGTCTCGGGGAGGAGAGGAGCACCTTGGGTGCTGAGTGACTGCTATGGGCACTAATGACTACATGAATATTCAAGATCTGGTCTTTTTGGGTCGGAAGGTCTTCGCTCCAATATTCGATTTATCACTTTGACTTCATTGTTAGGGTTCTAATCACACTTGTAACCTATAAAACAAATCCTAATTATCTGTGCAAGCTCATAAAAACATTATATTTGCATAAAAATGTAATATGTGAAGTCGGCCCCCAGACGGTCACCCGATGAGTGAACTTTGTACCAAGAACTGCAATACATTTCAGACTCCATGTAGTTCTTTATGCTTGTGTGTGAAATGGTGTCCTTAGGTTTTCCCTCACACACCAATGATGCTAAGATAGCGGGCTATAGATAGCTTCGATGTAAATGTTTGTATGAAAGACAACACTTCCCTTCCTATACCGTGTATGTAACCCAAAATGTAGTCCCTTTGAATGGTAGTAGTAATATGTAGATGTGATAGTCCCTCTTGAATTGCTAACGTGAATACTAGTGAGTATGTTGTGTGTGTGTGTGTGTGTGTGTGTGTGTGTGTGTGTGTGTGTGTGTGTGTGTGTGTGTGTGTGTGTGTGTGTGTGTCTATATATATATGAGTCTCTTGCTTGAGTTTAGACACTAGTGACACTAAAGGCCAACTAAGAAATTGAGATAAGAATAAGAAAAGAAGCAAGGTTAACCACACATGGCAAAAATGTGCAAAAATAACAAGCATGACAGGAGCACTAGAAGGGACACAAGCATCTAGGTGCTAGTGTCTTGTTGAGCCCCTAAAATGATCAAGTACCTGACATGTGAAGGGTTGTGTCACATAGGAATAGGGTGCGAGGGCATGCGTGGAGGTAACTTTTGGTGATGCATGAAGGCTTGTGCCCAATTAGGAAAGGTTTGGGACTTAGTCACTTTTGAGCCTTGATCAAATTCATGTTTGGAGAGTACATGGAAAGGTGACCAGATTTGGTTTGGATAAGGTTAAGCTATGAAGCCTTACAACTCAAGGAATGAATATTCTTGGGTATCATTACGATTATCATGAAAGGATCAAGGGCTAAAAGGTGGAGTTAGTTACAGATAGCTAACACCTGTATGCTTGAGGATACTCAATTGGGAAAGGAAAGATGACATTTGGCATGTTCATGAGTAATGATGTTTAGGCGGTTATGGAGGATTCCTACGGGCCCTTCCCTTGTAATGATGGATGGGAAAATGCATAAGGGGGGTAGTGCAGTAGAGTAGAAAGATATAGAGGATGGGTTCGAATGAGAGAGGGGATGAGTGGAGAGTGTAAGAGGTGGTTGTAAGCCCTGTAATGAAGTTACTGCAGAGAGAGCATGCTAAGAATTTGTTGTTGTATTATCTCTAATCATGGATACCTTGATGTATTTGGCTATTATATGTTGATGAATTAATACAATGGAGTGGTTCTGAACATCGTGTTATGGGTCTTGATGTATGTGTTTTCTTTATTATCTATGAATTCAAACCTTTGTGTTCTTGATATTATTTAGGGTTTATCTATGATATTGTTGTAATGTGATCATGTTTACTTCCATATGTGGTGCGCTTGAACCTAGATCTAGTTCTTGATTTGAATTGTAAGAATGAATGTAACTAGTTTCTATCTGTGCAAACACCTTTTCATTAATGGAGAACATTCTCATGAAGCTCATATAAAGGATGGGCTTGGCACCTACACATGCCTCGGTGAGCTCCTAGTTAGGCTGGGTGATATGCCGACGTGCTTAGGGTTTGAAGAGAAGTTAGGGGTAAACAGAGACTATATTTTGGTTCCATTGTCGGGACCTCTTTTTAAGTTGTTGTGAGAATGATGTGTGATGACAGCATCTGACCTTGGATAAGCATCGAGACCTAGCTTAAAAGCATGGAGGATGAGTTTTCTTAGAGTTTTAATATTGGATCTGATTTTGATGCACGAAAATGGGTGGAGGAGAACTTGTATCACGAACTATATGAGAAATTATTTTGTTGTTTCCTAGTAGAGTTGTATGAATGGCTCTCATCATATGCATCAAGGAAAAGTTGGTACTGTACACATCATGTTTGGACCCAGGAGGAATATTAGCAGTTGTAGGATGTTGACCTAACCTAGACTTGTGTTGTTGATCACTTTGGTGGAGAGGTGTGTTGATTAGTTACATGTTGGAGTACATAATCTCAACTTATTCTTGTCCGAGAGGTTGTTGAGTTTGAGTTCTTGTGAGAACCTAGAGGATCTTTCTTGTGTGCTTTGTCATTAGCCATCAAGATCTTGATCATTACTTTGAGTTTGGAAGCCTTCCCCATGGCTGGATAAACTCTTGCTAGGCACGGGGTGCAAAGATGGCATGGTAGAGGATGGCAGACCTTGTGGTAGAAATGGAGAGAGAGGAGAGGAAACTCAAGTATAATGAAGCATGGGAGAGGGAGTTGGCAAGACAACGTGAAGCTACATGAGTGATGGATTTATGGAGGCAGACATTGTGGGAAGGATTTGAGGTTCACGTGGAGGACGTGGAACTTGAGTAGTCTGAGCTACCCCATCTTGGAAAGTGTGGAAGAGAAACCCCCTCAACTTCTAGAGAGAGCTCATCATATGAAGAAAGGAGGAGAGATGTAGGCACACATCTTAACCCATATGGCAATCAAACCTTTGTGCTTAGTTTTCCAGTTCCCAACATAAGTTTTGATAATCCAATTGGTATCGATATTGGTAGTCGAGTGATACCTAGGAGGTATAATTTTTCATTTGGTACATCTATGGTTGCACAGTCATTTCTTGTATTTAGAGGTATCATGTCTAGTATGACATTTGGGAAAGGTGTGGGTTCATAAGGTTTGAGTATTGTGTCTAGAAGTGGTATGTGAAACACGTCTCGGAGTGGTTCGATATCACATCTTTGTCGGTGCATAGTTTAACGTGACATTGGGTTCACAGGGTGCAACTAATTCAAGGCCCTTGCGTGATGCTACGGGAGGAGGATCAAGTGGATCTGGAGGGATAAGAGCTAGTAAATCTAGTGGGTCTAGTGGGTCTAGTGGTGGAGGCAACACCGAGAGGGAATCAAGGTCCTAGATCTAGCGGACAAGGTCCACAACACCATCAACAAGTGTTTTATGAGATGTCACTCCACTTACCTGATTACAAGGGCATTGAGGATGCCACGAGAAGATGTACAAAAGTGCAACTTGTTCTATGGCATGTGAAGGTTATCACTACCCCGGAGTAGAAACCAAGTTAGTTTACAACCACATTGCGGGGCGTGTGCATATCTAGTATCGGAAATATTATCCACACCAGAGACGGTGGTGGATTATCTTTGCGTTGTATAGTGCCTTTTTGGTGGAGTTCCACATACTTGAGTTTGACCAGAAAAACATCAGCACGTTGAAGGAGATTCAACAAGGAATGGCAGAGAGTGTGTGGGAGTATGACACATGTTTCAAGACTCTCTTATCTAAGTTGTCTTATGACATTCACCCTTTGTAACATGCTCGATGGTTTGTCGGAGAGGACCGATCACACCGTTCGGGGGTGCTTTCACGAAGACTTTCACAGATCTGTGTGAGGCCTTGGAGGTTTCCTTGCATGTTGAGGTAGTAGGAAGAATTGATACAGGAGTTAGTCCATTCCTAGAAGCCCAAATTACTAGCATGGAAAATCAGCTAGAGAAATTATCTGTGAACTTGGCTCATGAGACTCGCAACGGGTTATGGTGTATAGATTATGAAGTAGAGGGTCATAAAAAGGACATTTTCTTATGAAGGTCGGTTTGTACCATGTCGATGGACTACGAGATATGCCATGGAGATCATGATGCAAATAGATGCCCATTGATATAGTGCATGATCCATAAGAATGTGTCCTGTTATTGTAAAATTTACACCTCTACGACCCGTGACACCAAGGATTGTAGATTGATATATCATATACATGATGCCATTGATACTAGTGTGTGCCAGACTAGCGTTACCAATAGTTCCAAAGATGATGGTCATCATTATCAAGGGTGCGCAGATGAAGGAGGTCATGGAAGAGAATTTTGGGGTGGATTCTGAGGTTGTGGCAATCATGGAGGAGGAAGAAGTGAATTCCCTTGTGGATCCTCTATATAACTATGGATCTACAAAACATTACAAGGGTGATTGTATAGATTTGTTGCAGTACTCTTGGTGTGGAAAGAAGCACAAGTATGAAGAGTTCCTAAAGTTAGATGAGCATATGAGCCATAAGCAGTGGAAGGATAAGGGCATTGGGATGGTGATCATAAAGCATGTTGATCAATAGTGGATATCAAGGGTGGTGAGTGAGTCAGAGTTAGAACCTGTACTGGTGACGACACAAGCTGAGGCTGCACACGTCAGGGAGATACTAAAGTAGGGACCACTTTGGTTACAAGAGAAGAAGTGGTGCATGGGAAGTATCCAAACCCTACACATCAGAAGGAAGTTTATCGGAAATCATGGATGTTATTTGAAGCCTACAAGGAGAGATCTAGTGCCTGAAGGAGTAGTCGCGGCAGTTAGAGTAGAAGAAGAGTGTTGAGGCTCCATAGAAGGATCTGGATGAAGTCAGGGAGGTATGTAAGATGTTGAGACAAGAGAATATCATCCCTCTGTTAGGAGAGTGGCTAAGAGGAAAAGTACTAAGCGCTAGAGCAGAGCATGAGAGGAAAGTCTTGCATGTTGATCTACCTCCCCGTAGTCTTGACTATGATAAGGAGATTACCTTGAATGCGTTTGTTGATGGATGGGTCATGAGTAATATTCTTATTGACACGGGTGCGGAAGTTAATGATCTCACATTAGACACATGGAATCAAATGGAAATACCTCCATTACATTCATCTTCAAATGTGTTGTATATGGCTAACAAGACAAAGGCAATGCCCATTGGTGTTTTAAAGGATGTTGTTATAACTATCCAAGGGGTGAAATTTATTGGAGACTTTGATGTATTAGTGCTTACTGAGGCAAACAAATTTCTAGCCTTACTTGGGCATCCCTAGTGCTATAAGAACAATGTTGACTTACGTTTCAATAAGGGATATATAAGTTTTGAGACCAAGGAGGAATGTTTCATCATTCCTCTAATGAATGGGAATTTTGCGACCTATACTCAGCCCTTGGGAGAAGAAGACCTACATAGAATCTATGTGCACACTATCAAGGACCCTGAGGTTGTGCAACCAACAAAGAAAGGTGTTATTCAGTGGGAAAATGTTCAATCTATACGTGATACAACTAGTATGGCATGTGATAATTGGGTGCATGGGACATATGAGTTATTCGGAAGGTAGTTAAGAGGCTATGTGATGAGAGTAACAAAGGCACACTTAGTCGAGGCACACAGGAGGAAAATAGTTCTTTGAAGTTACACTAGGGAGGCAACACCAAGTTTTCCTACGAGCAATGGAGACCAAGTGGAAATGTGAGATCGAAAGGAGAAGTATGCTTAGTTATACTTTACTTAGGAGCACGGAACATTGGTGGATGACCCATCGAGATAACCTTCTAGAATGGCGCGAGGTGAGAATCATGTTCTCTGTTAGGTTTCTCTGAAGCAATGCACCTACTACTATACAAGACTATCATAGGAAGGAACCCACCTCATTTCATGTCTAGGCATGTGAGAAGTCCTAGATGAAAGGCGTGGATGCCTTGCCTCTATCACTATGGGTACATAAGCTTTACTCCACCTTACAAGGCTACATGTGCATGTGGTACATTCATTCAAAGTTGCTTGTCAAAAATGAAACTAGTAGGAGCCGATAGCTGATCTTATTCAAAATTTTGAGTATCGTAGTACTAAGCCATCGATGAATAAGGTGTTGTAGGTTGTTAAGTACCTAACTATGGGAGATAGTGCCATGGTAGAGGACAGAGTACTAGAGTTGTTGGGTGAACCTAGTTTGGAGGCATGTTTCATGAGGAAGAATCAAAGGAGGTATAACTTGAGCGCGCCTGCATGGAAAAGGAGAAAGGAAAGTTGGTCTACATGATAGATGGTGAAGAGGTGGAGAACTTGTATGTTAACCATACTATGGGTATGCGTGAGGTTATGGATAGTGCTTGATGAGCAAGTGTGCACTTACCCCAAACCCCTGAAAACTAAGAAGGTTAACATTGGCTTAAAGGTAGAACCCAAAGAAGCTACTATTGGAGATTACTGGTTGGAAAGGGAGGTTTCAAGATTATTGATCATTGTGCGAATTCTAGGATTTATTCCCACGCAGGTACCACGAACTCAAGGGAGTTCACCACTCTTTAGGAGAGATGTGGATCAAACTGAAGGATGGCGTGCACCCAATTCGGAAGATACCTTATTGAAAGAATTAGAATATGTGCATCAAATTCAAGGAGGATATTGACAAGATGATTGCATCAAGCATCATTGAGGTTGTTGAGGAATCAAAATGGATAAGTCTGATGGTCATCAATATTAAGAAGGATGGGAGGATAAGGATTTGCATTGATTACATGGATTTGACTATGGTGTGTGTCATTGACCCTTTTCCAACCCCCTTCACCGAGGAAATCCTAGGAGTAACTAGGTACAATATGTATTCTTTCACGATGGATTCTCGAGGATATCATCAAATTAGAATTGTAAATGAGGACCAAGAAAATATAACTTTCACCACTAAATGGGAAATTTTTTCCAATACGGTCATACCTTTTGGATGAAGAACGCACCTTTGTTGTTTTCATGCATTATAGCTCAAGAATTTTAGGACTTCATCCATAAGTTTTTGTAAGTCTACCTGGATGATTAGACGGTGTATGGATTAGTGAAGGACCATTGTGACAATTTGAGGTTGATGTTCGAGAGATGTAGGTAGTTAAGTATATCCCTCAACATTAAGAAATGTGTCTTCGCTACTCCATTTGGCACCCTGTTGGGACATATCATATGTAAAGAAGGCTTGCTAGTGGATCCTACCAAAGTTTCTATTATTGTAGGATTAGGGGGACCTACCACGCCAGAGTGTGATGTGTGAATTCCTTTGGCATATTGGGTATTACCGAAAAGTTATTAAGGGGTATGCCAAGATTGTTGTTGCGTCATTGGGCGAGTTGTTAAAACACAAGAGTATGTTCCATTTGGGAGAGGCACAAAAATGGATTTCAACAAACTAAAGAATAGACTCATTATTGTGCCCATATTACGCTTTCCCTCTTGGGATAAACCTTTTCACGTGCATGTTGATGCATCCGGGATGGTGATTGGAGCAGTCTTAGCACAACCTGGAGAGGGAATTGTTGACCATCCCTTGTGCTTTGCTAGTAGGAAGCTAACCCCAGCAGAACAAAATTATACTACCACGGAGCGCAAGGCATTATCGATGATCTACGCGCTACAAAAATTTAGGTAGTATTTTCTAGCAACGCCTTTTATCTTTTATATGGACCACATGACATTAAATTACTTGGTGAACAAGCCCATCTTGCAAGGGCACATATGCAAGTGGGTCCTATTGTTTCAAGATTTTGAGTTTATGGTTATTATAAAACTAGGTAAGAGTAATTTGGGGCTTGACCATTTATCAAGGATTGAATAAGGAGAGGACGTGTAGAGCATTGAGGATATAATGCTAGATGCACAACTGTTTAGATTGTAGTGTGCGCCCTCTGACTTGGAAAATATTGTTGTGTTTCTCAAAATGGGTGTGGTGCTAGAGGGGATGAAGGCCTTGGAAAATAATTAGTTGCACGTGTCGCACCCTACATGTTAATTAGTGGAGACTTGTACAAGTTAGGTCGGGATGAGGTCTTACACTGGTGTGTACTGGAACATGAGCACACTGCAATCATGGAGAAAGCACATGGTGGAATTGCAGGAGGGCACTACTCAAGAAATGTCAGCTGTGTGAAAGATTTTATTAGCATGTCTTTGGTGGAAACCCTTACAAGGATTATACCGAGTATTGCAAAGCCTCCGATCATTAACAATGCCTTGGTAAGCCAGGAAAAAGGGATGAAATGCAATTAAGACCAATAGCTAGTGTTGAACCATTCGAGAAATGGGAAATTGACTTTCGAAAGCCCTATTTCACCTGTCATGTGAAGGAAGAGTTTGTGGTACATCATTACTTACACTGATTATCTAACATGGTGGGCAGAGGCAACTCCTACGAGGGATTACATGATAGCCATAGCAACAAGATTCATGTGGGAAAATATAATCAACATGTATGAGTGCCCTCTGAGTTTGGCTAGTGATTGGGGTACTCATTTTTTGAATGAGACTGTCATCGATATTTTTTTAGCGAGTTCATGGTGGGTAATGGGACTACTAATAGTTGATCTTATTCAAAATTTTGAGTATCAGAGTACTAAGCCATCAGTGAATAAGGCAATGCAGGTTGTTAAGTGCCTAGATATGGGAGATAGTGTCATGGCAGAGGAAAAAGTACTGGAGTTATTGAGTGAACCTGATTTGGAGGTGCATTTCAATGAGGAAGAATCAAAGGAGGTATAGCTTGAGCGCACCTACATGGAAAAGGAGAAAGGAAAGTTGGTCTACATGATAGATTGTGAAGAGGTGGAGAACATGGATGTTAACCATTTTATGGATACACACGAGGTTATGGATAGTCCTGATGAGCAAGCATGCACTTACCACGAACCCTTGAAAACTAAGAAGGTTAACATTGGCTTAGAGGAAGAACCCAAAGAAGCTATTATTAGAGATTATTGGTTAGAAAGGGAGGTTTCTAAGATTATTGATCTATTGTGCAAATTCTAGTATTTATTCATGTGTGTGTACCCCAAACTCAAGGGATTCCACCACTCTTTAGGAGTGATGGGGATCAAATGAAGGAGGGCGCGCACCCAATTCGAAGATACCTTATCGAATGAATCAATCATGTGTGTCAAAGTAAAGGAGGATATTGACAAGATGATTACATCATGCATCATTAAGGCTATTGAGGAATCGAGTGGATAAGTTTGATGGTCATCAACATTAAGAAGGATGTGAGGATAAGGATTTTTGTTAATCACGAGGATTTGAATGCGGTGTGTGTCATTGACCCTTTGACAACCCCCTTCACTGAGGAAATCCTGGAAGGAGTAGCCATGTACGAGATCTATTCTTTCATAGATGAAATCTCAAGATATCATTGGGTTAGAATTGTAAAGGAGGACCAAGAAAAGATAACTTTCGCCCTTTGAATGGGGAAGTCTTTTCCAATATGGTCATACCTTTTGGACTGAAGAACGCTCCTACTATGTTTTCATGCATTTTGGTTCAAGCATTTCATGACTTCATCCATAAGTGCTTACAAGTCTACTTGGATGATTAGACGGTGTATGGATTAGTGAAAGACCATTGTAACAATCTAAGGTTGATGTTTGAGAGATACAGGTAGTTAAGTATATCCCTCAACATTAAGAAATGTGTCTTCGCTACTCCATTTGGCACCTTGTTGGGACATATCATATGTAAAGAAGGCTTGCTTTGGTGGATCTTGCCAAAGTTTCCATTATTGTAGGATTGGGGGAACCTACCACCATAGCGTGGTGCTGATTCCTTGGACATATTGGGTATTACTGGAAATTTATTGAGGGTATGCCAAGATTGTTGCACCATTGGAGGAGTTGTTAAAACACAAGAGTATGTTCCATTGGGGAGAGGTGCAACAGATGGATTTCAACACACTAAAGAATAGACTCATTACTATGCCCATATTATGCTTTCCCTCTTGGGATAAACCTTTTCACGTGCATGTCGATGCATTTTTATAGGCTATTGGAGTAGTCTTAGCACAACTTTGGAGAGGGAATTGTTGACCATCCCTTGTGCTTTGCTATTAGGAAGCTAACCCCAGTAGAACAAAATTATACTACCACAGAGCACAAGGCATTATCGATGATCTATGCACTGCACAAATTTAGGCAGTATTTTCTAGCGATGCCTTTTATCTTTTATATGGACCACATGACATTAAAGTACTTGGTGAACAATCCCATCTTACAAGGGTGCATATGCAAGTGGGTCCTATTATTTTAGGATTTTGAGTTTACGGTTGTTGTAAAACTAGGTAAGATTAATTTGGGGCCTAGCCATTTATCAAGGATTGACTCAAGGAAGGATGTGCAAAGCATTAAGGATATAATGCCAGATGCATAACTATTCGATTGTAGTGTATGCCCTATGACTTGGAAGATATTGTTGTGTTTCTCAGAATGGGTGTGGTTCCAAAGGGGATGAAGGCCTTGGAGAGGAAATGATTAGTTACACACTTCGTGCCCTACATGTTAATCAGTGGAGATCTATACAAGTTAGGCCAAGATGATGTCTTGCGTTGGTGTGTACTAGAACATGAGCACGTTGAAATCATGGAGGAGGCATATGATGGAATTGTAGGAGGGAACTATGCAGGAAATGCCACCACACGGAAGATTTTATTGGTGGGTCTTTTGTGGGAAACCCTTTACCAAAATTGTATTGAGTATTGCAAGGCATGTGATCATTGTCAGTGCCTTGGTAAGCTAGGAAAAGGGATGAAATACAATTAAGACCAATAACTAGTCTTTGAACCATTCGAGAAATGGGCAATTGACTTTGTAGGTCTTATTTCTCTGTTGTGCGAAGGACAAGTTTGTGGTACATCATTACTTACATTGATTATCTAGCATAGTGGGTGGAGGCAACACCTACAAGGGATTGCACAGTAGCCACAATAGAAAGATTCATGCGAGAAAATATAATCAACAGTGCACGGTGCCCTCCGAGTTTGATTAGTGACCGGGATACTCATTTTTGAATGAGGCCCCGTAAGGATTTTGTTGGCAGAGTTCATGGTGGATCATCACAAGACTACTCCTTATCACCCTCAAGCTAATAGGATTGTTGAGGCATTTAACAAGATATTGAGTCACACGTTGACTAAGATTTGTGATGTTGGGAGACAAGACTAGGATGACAAAGTATCGGTCGTGTTATGGGCGTATAGAACAACTTATAAAATATTGAACAAAGCCACACCGTTTCAATTGGGTTTTGGCACCGAAAATGTTTTGCTAGTAGAGTTCATGTTACCCTCTCTGCATATTGTGCATGCGGAAAAGGATTGGCCGATGGACAGGCGTTGCAAGAGTGCATTGACAAGTTAATGTAGTTGGATGAAATACAATCCCTTTCTAGATGGAGTCAGAGGACTAAGAAGGCATGACAAAAGGCATGACACGATCATCACATTAAGAATAAGCAATTTGAGGTTGGGAAGATGGTTTTACTTTATGATTATAAGTTTTACGCCATCCTGGGAAGCTCAAAGTCCATTGTTTGGGCCGTATATTATATCCTTCATATTGGATTCATGCACGTGCCAGTTATGGATGGGACATGGTTGTCAGGTTATTTCAATGGGAGTAGGATGAAGCCCTACTATAAATAAGGCTTCTGTGTGTTTGTAAATAAGGCAATATTGCCAATTAGATTAGGTTTCCCTTAACGCATTTCCATTTTGTGTGTTTCCTTTTGTCATCATTTTGCTTTGTCTTCTCTATTTAGTGTTGTGTTGCATGTTGGTGTGCTAGTAGATAATTACATTGTAAGTGATTCCATGCGTAGAGGACCACACATACATTTAGTGTGGGGTGGATGGATTGGAAGATATGTTTGGATATGGTTGAATTTTTTTTTGAGAAGATGGACTGTTAGTGCAAAGGTAGAAGAATGAGTGGTATGGTGTATAAGGTGTTCGAATTTGTGCGGTTATAAAGGTGTGTTGAGAAAATTTTAAAGACCACGAAAAATAGAAACAATGATCACACAGTATAACAAGAGGAAGGCAACACCATGGGGAACTACTTGGTGAACAACGCATAGGTTACGTACTTCAACATGATGATGCACATGAAGGAGATCTATGGTAGTGAAGTGGTATTGGAGTGCCAGAAGGTTATAATTGTGATGCGTGAAGGGGAGTCGAAATAGTTTATTTAAGTGAAATAAAGTGATTTATTAAAAAGAGATGTTAAGACACGTGGTCGGAGGAACTTTAAGGTGTTGAAAAGTATAAATAAAGGGTAAAGGTAGTCATTTCAACTACTTTTCCTTAGTGAATTTTTTTGCTCTGACTTGAAGTACAACAAGGGTTTTGCGAAGAAGAGGGAGGTACTTGTCACAAACCAGTAAGATTGTGCAATTTGTGGCGTGATCTTGTAGTATAGAAAGCAAGGAAGAAGACAATAGAGTAGGAGGGGTTGTATGAGAGAGAAATGTGGAGGTTGTCAAGTTAGCATAGGAAAAGGAAAATTTGGAAGCACCTAGGGAAATGAAGAACGACGGAAAAGGAGATGGTACCCAAGAAAGCTCATACAAAGAGACCAGTGGTAGAAAAGGAAGAACCCATGGAAGTTTATTTGGAAATGCAGTATCCCCAAGGGTTATTAAGGTAGGGAAGTGGAGCTTGAAGTTGTACAGATGCAAAATCAGTTAATTCAACCACAAAACCACCGACTATGGCAAGTTAATATGGGCATATCTCTACAAGAAGCTACCAGGGTTGGATGAATAAGGAAACCCTAGGGTAGACAATTCAGTGAAGAGGGAGTTGTAGAAAACTGGGGTCTTGCAGCTTTAGGAGCTATCATTATTTTTTAAACCCGTACCATTGTTCATATGGTTGATGTCACAAGTGCATGAAGACTTTTTCTACTTTGCAGGGAGAAGGATGAGACTCACAAGAAATTTAATCCATAGGGTAATGGGCCTGCAAAACAAAGGTGAAGACATGGCCCTTGATTTAAGTGCCACTATGAAGGTAGAAGAGCTAGCCAAGCAATTAAACTATGAGAAGGGGAAGGGCACAAGTTATTGCAAATCTACCGGACCCAACATTAAGATTCTCTTCCCAACTCATTAGTTGCAAGTTGGGTGCATCGAACCTTATCATATTCATTCATAGTTTACTACAAAGCATCACAGAGAGGTAGACCATAGTCATGCACCATATCTGGATCCATACATGTATGCTCACAAAATAAAAATTTCATTCCCCATTCCCTCATTACATTCTTCCTAGAATCATCTACCCATTTTATCCCATAGTTCTCATAGTAATTCTGCAGAGCTCCGCTACCTCACTTGTGTCTCTCCTTTTTCTTTGCCAAGGGCACATATAAATAGGCATCTGAGCTCTAACAAACTCCTCTGTAACCTCATATCTAGCCCCAAGTGTCAAGGTGTGGGTCACCCAGGTGTGCATGCCTCTCCATGTCATGATTAGCTTTTTGGATCTTCTTATCGCAAGGTATATTCCTTCCAGGACACCTGTTGCCAGGCTGGAACCTTATCCAAATGGAACACGTTCTTCATGTGTTCTACCCAAAAGGCCAAAAATGGCTAAGTCCCAAATTTTCTTCATGTGTGTGTGCATCCTTGGTTCTCCAAGAACCCTTTTTGAATCCTACCTTACGCACCTTCACTTGTGTGCTTCCTCCGGCCGTGCGCGCCTATGCACTTTTAAGATTTGGAAGCTACATTAGGTCCCAAACATTACCCCACACTTCACCTTTCTGCCCTCGGGAACCTTTTCAAAGAATGCGTACAAAAATGCAAAGCCTTGCCTTGGAAAATAATGGAGGAAAGAATAAAGAATGGGGAGAGAAAGAATAGAGGAAAACTACCTAAAGAAGAAGAAGGGGAAAATTTTCCATGAGGTCGGCCTCCAACATATTCCAAGCACTGACTTCATCCTGTGCTCTTGTGTAGATGTCACCAACCAAGGTGCTCACCTCATCGAAGGTTAACCCTTCCCCTTTTGTGTTAATGGTCTCCACCATAGTCTCTCGGTTCCTTAGCGTGATCTTCCAGGCATCCATCTTCCTCGTAATGACCTTGTAGAGCTCTTTTAGCTGGGTTTTGATTGAGACTCACCGGTTCTCAATAGCTTCAAACTTCTTTTCCACTTTGGCTAGGATCTTTTCTCACTCGGCTCTATTGCCTTTATTCTTTTCCCTAAAGTCCTTCAGCTCGGCCTTGTCGTCATTGGCAAGCAAGCATGCTTGTCACCTTGTCTTGATCCATGCACAATGGTCGTAGGTGACCCCGTGGTTTGTGCGGCTATCTTCACATCAGCAAGCACCTTGTTGTATTCAGCCACAGTGTGATGACTTTCAATTTGTCCTCCTTCTCCAAGCGTGTAGCTACCTCCTCTGCCGACTCTAAGGCCAAAGGCTTCCTTTCCATGGTGAGGATCCGAGTCAAGTCCTCTAGACATTCCAGGGAGGATCTATACTTTTGCGTGGGAGGGTTAAGGTCTAGGTGCTTCATGATAATAGCTTGGGAGATGAGCTCCACCTTCTTGGAAACTTCACGTACCCTGGCCTTTTCCTCCTGAAGCTCCCTCTGTAGTTGAGTGTTGATTAGTTTCTCAAGGTTGAGGTCCTTTGTTAGCTTAACTACTTCTTCCTTCCTCTTTTCCAACAGGTCCTCCAAGACTTTAACCCTATCATTTCTGCAGAAGAGCCTAGCCTCAATTTCCATGGAGACTTTGTTGAGTGTGTTACACACTTGCTCATCCAATAGTTGTTGCATGTTTATAATGGGGTTGTCCCCCTTTCCTTCAGACAACACTAGTACCACTCCTTGGTTAACCTCAAACTCGGGCTCATCAGGTGGGAGTCGAATGCCCATGATAGCATCTTCCTTGTGCACGGGTATCCACCCTCAGGATCAAAGGACTCCATGGCGGTGAGCTCCTTGGTGGGCACGGTACTCTGGAAACGTGTGCAAAAACTTTGTTGGGGTCATCAACATATCCCATCATTATTCTTCCCCCTTCCGCACGTTTACTTCCCATGCATGCCCTTGGGAATAGTTACTGAAAGAGTTGGGCCTTTTGTGCTACCCACACTCTTCTCCCTTTGCTCTTCTTTGAATTCACTAAGCACAAGCTCCGCGCTATGCTCTAACTCCTCTTGACCAAGGTATTAATTATCTTCTCTACCTCCCTTGTCACTTTCTCATTCACCTCCTCCTGAGTGAGCTTGGGCATATCTGGCCCCTTAGTACTTGCCCCTTCACTCCTTTCTTCACTCCACGTGCCCTTCCTCCCCTTGGGCACCCTTCCTCCTTACAAAGATGAAAGCATCATTTGTATCTTTTGCTCCTCTTCCCCAATCATGGACATCAATCGGCTCCTGATCCACCTCCAACTCTTCCTCTTCATCATCATCCTTTTTGCCTATATAGGCGTTTGGGTCATCTGTATCTTCAAACTCTGGTTCTTCCATCCCTTTTTCTTCTTCCTTCACAGAAAAACTCTAGGAGTCGGGGATGTGGTCTTCTCTTCATCTGAGGGTTCCTCAGGGGATGGTGGCTTTGCAGGTTTGGGGTCTTCTCCCTGACCACCATTCTCCTCTTCTTCGGACATAGGTACTTGGCCCCAGTGGTATCTACATTCTACTTCTCCACCGCCCTTTGTTCCTCTTTCTCTTCTCTCTCCTTGTGCTTTGGCATGGGCTTCTTTCTACCAATAGGGTCATCGGGATGGATATCTCATTCTCCACGTACGTGCCCTTTTCAAATTTTGGCCTTATGCGCAGGTAGATCCTAGCGGCATTTCTCCCAGCAATAGGTAAGGTCAAAGGCCTTACAATATGCACATCCTGTGACATGTACCTTTCAATGTACATGTGCTTCTCTGGGTAGACCAACTTCTTTCTCATTTCCCTGTGCTCTCTGTCAAGGGTGGATAACTCCAGGTTTAATTTCTTTGACTCCTTGTATCTGTTTACCCCCACTTGGAAAAATTGGGTAGTAAACGAGAATGGGAGTTTGCACCATGGACTCCAACTTCCATCCACCAAAATGAACCTACCAATGCAGAAGTGCTGGTAGACCACAAACTCTTGCTTCTCCTTCGGTCACCATGGGGAGTTGTTTAGGGATCCACCATTCAGCCCCAAATGCATTCCTAAGGTGCTTATACCATTTTTCTAAGCATGCCTTGTGTACCCCTATCATTGATTCACATGTGTATTTCTGAAATCTCTCCATAGGTGAGGGATCTTCAGCAGGGTACTCCCACATGAACTTGTCGGATGCATCCGGCACCCCGATTTCTGAGAACACAATTGTTAATAGAATGTTTCCAAATAGGATCTTTCCTCCATTCTCCACGTTGCTTATGATTTCATCTACTATGTATTGGGAGATGTTGTATATGGTGCCTTCCACGACCTTCCTGCAGACATTCAACTAGGGCTTGCTCACCTGGGTCCACCTTTCTTGTCCATTCAGCTTGGAGACAAGGTGCATGCGCCATCTTCATCACCGGATCACTGATATCCGAGACATCATAGTACCTTGATCCCTTCTTCAATTCTTAGGATGCTATGGTTTCTTTAATTACCTCCTCATCCTAGAGGTCATCTATGAGTGCGTCCCTTTACAGTTTAGGCCTGTGAAGTGTGAAATTAATTGGGGAGTTATGCACATTTTGTGCCCTACGAAGTAGAAGAAGTCTTCATGTATGTGTGTCATCAACCATTGGTACAAGCGCTCAAGCTTCTGAAATATGGCAACTCGTAAAGTTGAGAAGCCCTTGCCTTCTCCATTTTCACCTTGACCACATCATTGTAGATTGGCAACCCATCAGGTGTTCATTTGTTTGTGGGGCACCAGCTCCAGCTCATTTCCTTTCCTTCGTGATTATGCTTGACCGGTGATTGTAGTCAATCACGGTCATCTTGTCTTATGTGGGACTCCCACTCTTGCCCTAGAAAAACCCCATCCAGGTATTGCATCTCCGAATACCATTCTTCATTTGTATCCAAGGGTATTTCCTCTTGTTTCTTCTTCCCTTTTCCTTTACCCTTTCCCTTCTTGGATTGTTTTGTAGGTTTACCTACTAGTTTTGTGGCCATCATTTTACCCCTTTGCTTTCATTCCCATAGGTTAACTTGTGAGTTGTTTGAACATTTTCCTCGTGCGCCCCATGCCCTAGAACACAAACCCTAATCTCTAATTTTCTCCTTCGATCATGACACTTCTTCACAACATTCCTCACACCCGTGAATCACTTCTGCTCTAGTTTGTAGATCTAATGGACCGATTGTGCTTAATTTTTGGGATTTTCCTTCACACGAGTCAGTTCTCAAAACCCTAGCTCTTGAAAGAAAATCACTCTTCTTGTTTTCACAAAGTAAAATAATGAACTGCCCATTCTTGTATTTATAGCTTTTCCCACTTTTACGCATTTAAGGCTAGGCTACCTACCACCATACGATAATGTTTAATGTGGTGTTTTCAAACAACACCCAACTTTAGCGCTTCTCCTTATGTGCCCAATCCTTGTGCAAAACTTTTCCACCCATGCCCAATCCTTGCGCAAAAATTTTCACCCGCGCCCAATCCTTGCGTGAAAACATTTTCCACCCTTCTGGCACACAAATAATCCATCTTGATAGAAGACTCTTGCGCATGTGTTACCAGCGCCAAAGGCACCTCTTCCATCCTCATGATTCTTGCTTTCACCTACCTCATGTTTTTGCACTTTTTCTCCTTTGTACGTGGATTTCCAATGTAACCTTATTTTTGCCACCCTATCTGCCTTCTTTTCTCCTAATGCATTTTCTTGCCTAATTCAAACGGTCTACCAACCCAATCCTCCTAGCAGAATAACTCCAAGTTTCTCTTCATCATCTCACCCCACACTAAAATGATGCGCGGTCCTCTGCATTCATAAGTCAAAAAGTAATAAGGTTACCGGTGCCCAAGGTGCAAAACAAAACAACAACGTGAAAGGGAAATACAAGAAAGGAAAAGCATAAAAGGAAATTCTAAACTAACTAGAAAAACTACCTTATTTACAAACACCAAGAAGCATTATTTATAGTAGGGCTTTAGCCTACTCCCATTGAAGTGTCCAGGTAATTTTGTTCCATCCAACGCTTGTAACTGGCATGCGCCTGAATCAAGGATGTATGAAATTACATAAGGACCCAACCAATGCACCTTCAACTTTCCAGGATGGCGTAGAAATTTTGAATCATATAGTAATACCATCTGGCCAACCTCAAACTATTTATTCTTAATATGGCGGTCATGCCATGCCTTTTTCTTTGCCTTCTCAGTTGTTTGGCTCCATCTTGCTAGTGAGCTGCCTTTCATCCAACTTTATCAATTCATCTATTCTTTCTTCCAGATGCTTGCTCATCGTCCAACCCTCCTGCGCACGCTATACATAGAGATGGTAGCATGAATTCAACTGGAAAAACTACTTCCGTGCCAAACACCAATTGAAATGGTGTGGCCTTGTTCAATCTTTTATACGTTGTTCTATATGCCCAAAGAACTACTTGACACCTTGTCATCCCAATCCTACCTACCCACATCACATATCTTAGTCAATGTGTGACTAAGGATTTTGTTGAATGCCTCTACTAGTCCCATTTTCCTGAGGGTGATAAGGGGTAGTCTTGTGATGGGCTACCATGAATTATACCAATAGAATCTTGATGGTTTCATTTAAGAAGTGAGTGCCCCTATCACTTGTTAAACTTAATGGGCACCCATACCTGCTTGATAATGTTTTCCCACAAAAATCTAGCAGTTGTGGCTATGGTGCAATCCTTAGTGGGTGCGGCCTCTGCCCACCTTGTCAGATAATCAGTACAGGTAATAATATACCACGAGTTAGTCCTTCACGTAGCTGGTGAGATTGGTCTAAAAAATCTATTGCCCATTTCTCAAAAGGTTCCATGTTGGTGATGGGGCGCAAGGGCATCTCATCCCTTCTCCTAGGTTTTCCAAGGCATTGGTAGTGGTCACAGAGCCTTGCAAAACTCAATGCAATCCTGGTGAATCATCTCCCACCATAGTCCAGTGACTAGGATCTTGTGCGTGGTTGCATTCCCCGCATAGTGTCCTCTAGCAATCCCACCATGGGCTTCTTCTATTATGGCCACGTGTTCATGTTCTAATACACACCGATGCAAAAACCTCATCATGGCCCATTTTATACAAATCCCCATTGATCAACATGAAGGGCATGGTGTATGGCTAACCTTTTCCTTTCCAGTGCATTCATCCCTTTGGGTGCCACACCTTCCTTGAGAAAAACAAAATGTCTTCTAACTCTAGGGCAATGCAATGCATGACCTAAATAGTTACGCGTCACATGGTTTCCTCGATACTTTGTGTGTCCTCTCTCGAATCAATCCTTGATAAATGATCCAGCCCATAATTGTTCTTTCCTAGGTTTTACCACCACTTTGAATTCAAATTCCTAAAATAAAAGTACCCAATGACATATGCGCCCTTGCAACACTACTTTGTTTACTAGATACTTCAAGGCCATATGGTCAGTGTAGAATATGAAGGGAGTCGCCAAGTAGAGATATTGTCTAAATTTGTGGAGCACGTAGATCATTGAAAATGCCTCGCGCTCGGTCATTGTATAATTTTGTTCTGCTGGTGTCAACTTTCTACTTGTAAAACACAAGGGATGATCAAAAATCCCTCTCTTGGTTGAGAAAGAATGGCTCCCATTGTTGTACCAGAGGCATCCATGTGGACATGGAAAGGTTTATCCCATGATGGGAATCATAGAATAGGTGTGGTGATAAGCCTTTCTTTTAGAGTGTCAAATGCCCTCTGCTGTGCCTTCTCCCCACTGAAAGGCACTCTTATGTCTGAGCAATATTTCCAAAGGTGCGGCGATCTTGGCGTATCCCTTAATGAACTTTCTGTAGTACCTAGTGTGTCCAAGAAATCCACACATGGTGCTTTGGTTGGTGGGCTCCCCTAACCCCACAATAACTGTAACTTTCATGGGATCCACCAATAAGCCCTCTTTGCATATGATATGCCCCAACAATGTTCCAAAAGGGGTTGCAAAGACACATTTCTTGATGTTGAGGAAATCCTCAACTCATTTTGACATCTTTCAAACATCAATCTTAAGTTATCACAATGGTCCCTTACCAATCCATATATTGTCCATCATCCAAATATACTTGAAGGAACTTGTGGATGAAGTCCTTAAATGCTTGTACCACTTATGCGTGAAAATACATGAGGGCATTCCTCAATCAAGGGCATGACCGTGTGTATGAAAAGCTTCCCCACTCGGTGGTGAAAGTTGTCTTTCTTGGTCTTCCTTGGAAATCCTTACTTGGTGATATCCCAAGAATCCATCATTAAAGGAATAGACCTCATGCCCAAAACTCCTTCCAAAATATCTTCATGAAGGGGGTGGGAAAAGGATCTATGATACAAACAAACATTCAATTCCCTTTGTAATCCACAATCCATATCCTAATCCACCCATCCTTCTTTATTTGATCACCATTGGACTTATCCATTTTGATTCCTCCACAGCCTCAATGATACCGAGATGTTATCATTTTGTCTAGTTTTCTTTAACCCTTTATTCATTGGAATCCTCATGGTTCATTCTCAGAGGCCTTCTCTTCCTAGGAATGAGACCTCACAGGGTTTTCAACTTTATCTCATTTCTGAATGAATGTGGATACACCATTTTAATTTCACGATCCATGCATCGTTGCGAAAACTCCTTTTTGTCTTGGAAGTATCGATGATCTTTGATACTTCCTTGAATCTTTTTGTAGTCTTCCCCCTCGGGTATAAGCCTTGAGGAAGCTTCCTTGGGCTCCTTCTAAGGTGTTGAAATGAATTAAAACTTGGTTTTGAGTGGTTCGATTATGCCACATGTATCTGAATTAACTACAAAAAATGCATCCAAATAAAATCACAATTTAAATTCTTCATCTCCTTCCATCGAATAAAGAAATCTTTCCTTTCTCCTTTTCATCAGGGTCACGGTGCACGAATTATATGTCTAACATGGTTCCTCCTCTTTGAACTATGCTTCCAAGCTAGGTCCACCAAGTAAGTTTACTAATCTATCTTCCAGCCATGGCACAATCCACAGTGAAGGTGTCTGATAAATTTGTGCTTTGTAGTTGTTTATAAGGTGTTGACATAATTCTTTAAACTCGTGCCTTGTGTGAACCAAGGGCGTATGACCTAAATTTCCCGTCGAGAGAAGTGAGTTTCTTAGGAGGGTGTACTTAGGTGTAACGTAAAGGTAGAGAAGAAATTTATGACAAAAGGGAGATGTAGTGTGTGGGAAACGTTTTTAGGGTAGTAGAAGCACCCTAAGGATGACTTATGTGGGAATGTTTCCATCCATTGGAAGTTCAAATAAATTGAGCATTGAAAAGGACATATAAGCAAACTACTTTCACGGGAATATTGATGAAAGGCCAGCGGAGTCCAAGGATTGTGATGATGAAAGGCAACTTTTGGTAGGATGATCCTTTTTCCAATCAAAAGATGAGATTATCTTCCCTAAAAATTCTTAAAAATTGGATACAGTTCGTCACTTTTCCTCCTTTGAAATAGGGTTCTCACCTACTCTTAAAAGCTTAATGCTCCTCTCCCCCACTCTTCTTGTTTCTTCACTTTCTCTGCCTCTCTCTAAATCCCTCTCTTTCTTCCTATGAATTGTTCAGGAGGGGCTTCTTTTCCAAGGGATTGCGAGACATTCTTGTTTTTGAAAATCCTCCTTCTTCTCTTTGCGGAAAGTTCAATCCCATGAATAAAGCCTTTCAACTTTTCCAATGGCATTTTGTAGTGTATTGTATCATCAAGAAAATCCAATGCCAAATGTACGGTTCAGTCTGCAAAGGGCACATTTTTAGCTTATGGGTTTACATAGCCAATTTTCCCTCCTTTTCTCCTCATGGGATTAGTTGTGGGCTTTTTGGTCATAAATGTTGCATTGATTTTAATGGTTTGGGTTGCGAGTGAGGATCATTCATTCAGTCATGAGTGTGGATCACATTGAGAGAATCAGGTTTATCTTATATATTGCTCAGGTTATTCCTTCCAAAATTAGTTTAGGTGATGATGAATCCTGCAAATTATGTCCATATGCATCTGAATGGAGATGTGGATTTATTAATTATAATTTCCTTAATCAATCCCACAAGTGTCCTTTATTTATGCTGATCACCATTAGATTGAATCCATTGAGATTGGAGCATTCAGGTCCATAACCATCAAATTTGGTGCTATCATTTTTTCTAGCTCTTCTTTAACCCTTACGCACATGTTGGGATTCATCCCATGTAAGGCCTCTTCCCGACGAAGTGCACACCATCTTTCAACTTTATCCTCATTTCCCCCAATGAATGGTGGACACTTTTTCAACTCATGGTATCCATGCGGGAATAAATCCTCAAATTCATGTAAGAAGAGATCGATGATCTTTGATACTTCCTTGTCTCCCCCAAAGTAGTCCCAATGATAGCTTCCTTGGGCTCCTTCTCCTCAGCCAATGTTAACTTTCTTGGTTTTGAGTGGTTCATGATATGCATAGGCACATGCATCATGAAATCATCATGCAACTACTTCGCATTCGTCCCAACTGAAATGGTCGACATTCAGGCTCTCCATCTCCTCTCCATCAATAATGTATACCATCTTTCCTTTCTCCTTTTTAGCACACACGCACTCAAATTGTATGTCTTCTGGTTCCTCCTCTTCGAACTACGCTTCCAAGCTAGGTCCACCAAGTAAGTTTACTAATCTATCTTCTATGGTACAATCCCCTAGAGTGAGGTGCTTGATAGTCTACAACACCTCATCAACTGGTTACATGGTACTTTGGTACTCGAATGTGTGAACTAGGTCAGCCGCTAATTCCTGCCAATTTCCCATTTGGCGGTGAGTTTCAAAATGGATGTACCAAGCATGCGCACAACCTTGTAGTGTCGAATACAACTTGTGCACCCAAAGGGAGGGTGGTAAAGCTTCCACACCTTCTCCCCAGACCCTCTCACATGCCTAGATGTGGGAAGAGGTGGGTCCATTGCCATTGTAATCCTTGATAGCGGTGGGTATGTTGCTTTTGAGAATCAGACAGTGAGCGTAATTCTAACTTCACACCACTCCAACAAGTTTTCACTATGCACGGCCCACCACCTCGCTGCTATGCCTATCAAAACATAACCTAGCATACCTCGTCACTCATCCTCCCTCCATTGAGCTTCCATTTCTCTCAAAAAGACCTCAGGGTATGCATCCCCAAAATACTTGGTTATTGCCTTTCCTCCCAGGTGCCAAACTATACATGCATCATGTGTTACCTTGGTCACCGATCCTTTCAGATGTCACCCAATCATTTCATAAGTCCCATGCACCCAATTATCACATGTTATACTGGTAGTATCACTAATAGATTGAGCATCATCAAACTAGATGACTCCTTTTGTAGGGTGGATGGTCTCTGGATCTCTTATGGAGCACACATATATTCTGTCTAGGACTTCCTCTCTAAGGGGTTCAGTATAGGGTGTGGACTTTCCATCAGCAAGTGGTATAATCACCCTCTCTTCCTTGTTTTCAAAGCTTATGTACCCCTTGTTAAACCGGAGATCTGCATTATTCTTATAGCACCACAAGTGCCCAAGTAACAGCTGGGAAATTATCTACCTCGGCAAAGTGCCAAGACTTCAAAATCCCTAGTGAACTTAGTCCCCTGAATGGTAATGGTCACATCCTTCAAGACACCTATGGGCATTGCCTTTGTCTTATTTTCCATATACAACACATTTGAAGATGGTTGTAATGTAGGTCTTCCCATTTGATGCCAGGCATCTAGAGTGAGAACATTAACCTCCGCGCCTATGTCAATGAGGATGTTGCTAAGTAGCCATCCATCCACTACTGTGTTTAAGGTGATCTCTTTGTCATAATCAAGGCTATGAGGTGGGAGGTTTGCATGCAAGATCTACCTTTCGTGTTCTTCCCGGTGCGTGGTACCTTTTCTCTCAACCATGCTCCTAGCAGGGAATAATATTCTCCTACCTCAGTAGTTTACACACCTCCTTAACCTCATCCAAGTCATCCTTTGGTGCTTCTACTAGTCTTCTTTGCTCATCTTTTCTAGTTTGCTCTTTTAAGCATTGGATCTCCCCTTGTAAGCTTGAATTACATCCATGGTTTCCTGGTAGACTTCTTTCTAGTGAGCCGGGTTTGGATACTTCCCATGTACTACTTCTTCCCTCAAAACCAGAGGTCTCTGCCTAGGCACTTCCCTTGCGTGTGTGACTCCACCCTTGTTGTTACCATAACAAGCTCTAGTTTTGATTCACGTATTACTCGTGGAGCCATTGCACATCAGCCTTCTTAATACTCACCATGGCAGTGCCCTTATCCTTTTGGTACTATTGACTCATATGTTCGTATAACTTTGGGCACTCTTCGTACTTATGTTTTTTTCCACACCAGAGCATTGTAGAAGATCTAGACATTCACGCTTATAATGGTCTGTGGCTCCACAATTAAAGCATGTTCCATGGGAACTCACTTCTTCCCCCATGGTTACCATGACCATGAAATCCTCCACAAAACCCTCTTCCACGCACACTCCATCTCCGCTCTTCATACCGATGTTCATCTCCTTTGGAACTGCTGGCAATGCCAATCTGGCACACACCAAGATCAATTGCCTCATGAATCTGTCAATCAATCTACAATCCTTGGTGTCATGTGTGGTTGAGGTACATATCTTGCAATAACAAGATACATTTTTACGATTGCATGCTATTATAAAGGGGGCACCTACTTGCATCATGGTCCCATGACATATTTCATAATTTACCGCTACGGTGCATACCACCTTTCGAGTACATATCCCACCATTATCCTTTGTGTGCCCTTCTACATTACAATCTATGCACCACATCCCACCATGAGTCTCTGAACTGTGTTGGTAGATAATTTCTCCAATTGCTTAGCCATGGCAGCGATCTGAGCCTCCAAAAATGGGCTAACACCAGTGTCAACACTACCAACTACCTCAACGTGCAAAGTAGCTTCCAACACTTCACGCGGGTCCGTGAATGTTTTATGAGACAAAGCCCTCCTAAAGGGTGTGATCAACCCTCTGAAAAACCACTGAGCATGTTGTGAAGGGTGGATATCATAAGATAGTTTAGATAATAGAGTTTTAAAGCATGCATCATATTCCACACACTCTCTGCCATTCCTCTTAGGATTTCTTTGAGAGAGCTGATGCTCTTTTGTTCAAACTTAGGTATGTGGAATTCCACTAAGAATGCATTTCTCAGCGTGGTATAATCCACAACAATCTGATGAGGGTCATACTTTCTATACCAACTATGTGCATCCTTGCAAGGTCATCACAAATTGATTGGCCTTTCGATCTGGGTCGTGATCCCCTTCACGTGCACCATAGCAACTCGCACTTATGCACATGCTCTGCACATCTTCTATCCCACTGTAATCTGGTAAGTGTAGAGACATCTCAAAAAATACTTGAGGAGGTGGTTGAGGCCCTTGTCCTCCCGATCCAGTCCCTTGGTTTCCTCTAGTGTTTCCTCCTCCACCGGACCCACTAGATCTGAGCCACCAGCTCCACCACTTCCACCTCTAGATCCTCCTATGTTAGGTATAGGGCCTGTGTTTGTCATGCCAAATGCTCCCATCATTCCACTGAATTACACTGCGCGATAGTTTGTGAACTAGTGCCACTCCCAGTCATATTTCCTCCACCACTTCCTAACGTGCACTTCCAAAACTAGTTGTATATGTGCCTTGTCCAAACATTCCACCAAATACTAGAATAGTGTGTGAAGCCATAGAAGTCCCAAATGAGAAGTTGTATCTTCTGGGTGCCGATCGGTTGCTTCTACTGATATCAAATGGATCAACTTGTACTTTTCCCTCATTCAACAAACCAAGTGCCAAGGTTTGGTCACTAGGTGGGGTCAGATGTGTGCCAATGACTCTTCTTTCTCTACGTGATGGACTCTCATCAGAAGCCGCAAGGTTTTCTCTCCCACGCTTACCAAGATGGGGTATCACAGATTATTTGGGTTCCACATCCTCCGCGTGAACCTCAACTCCTTTCCACCATGTCTAGCTCCATAACCCACTTGTAATCCCACGTTGTCTATCGATCTCCCTTTCACATGCTTCGTTATACTTGAGTCGTCTCTCCTCCCTTTCCTTTTCATTCGTTATATCAACCATCTTTCCCCAACCTAGCTTCCTCACCAAGCACTCAGAGTGGTTTAGCCATGGCCATAGGAAATGCCTCTAAACCCATGGTTACCATCAAGATTTTGATTGCCAGGGGGATAACATGCAGAAATGATCCTCTGGGCTCCCACAAAACTCAAACTCAACAACTTCTGGACAGAATACGTGGAAATTACGTATTCCAGAGTGTAGCTAGTCAATACTCCCTTCCACCAATGATCTATAGCATGGGTCCATGTTAGATCAACATCTTGCAAGTTCTGATATGTTTCTTGGGTCCAAGGGTGTGACTTATAATACCACCCCGATCTAGATGTATAAGCGAGAGCCATTCAAATAACTCTACTTGGGAAATAGCAAAGAAGGTTTCGTATAAACTCATGATAAAGAGTGTCTTCCACCCATCTTCGCATGTCAAACCTAGGTCCAGTATTGAATCTCTGAGTGAATTCATCCTCCGTGCTTTTAAACCAATCTTCAACACCTTCCAGGGTTATTCTCTCCATCATCACTCTTTGCATAGATCATGATGTATGCCATGTTCCACTACAACTTCAAAAAGAGGTCCTGGAAATGGAACCAAGATGTAGTCATTTTTGCACCCACCAAGAACAAGGGAACCTCATGCGCATTGGCCTATCACCCAGTGGGCAGCTGGGTGCTCACCGAGGCATGTGAGAGGGAGCCGAGTCTCTCTTTTATGTGAGTTTAGTGGAAGGCATACTTCATGATCTTGACTTAGTGATTTAAAAGAAATGAAAAAGCTATAGAGCTCAGAATGACTTCTATACCCCTTCAGTCATAACAAAAGCAAAGCACACAACAAATTAATAGAACTAGGAAGTTGTAAATCCACAAATAGACTTAACATTCAAGTAAGGTTCATGATTATACAAGATCAAAAGCAGAGTAGAAACATGCAGATAATACAGGAAGGAGATCTTAATAAACATAGTGGTAACCTTATCATATTCATTCATAGCATTACTTATAAAACATCACAAAAGGGAGACCATAGTCATGCACCATATCTGGATCCATACATGTATGCTCACAAAACAAAATTTTCATTCCCCATTCCCTCATTACATTCTTCCTATAATCATCTACCCATTTTATCCCATAGTTCTCGCAGTAATTCTGCAGAGCTCCGCTACCTCACTTGTGTCTCTCCTTTTTCTTTGCCAAGGGCATGCGTATAAATAGGCATCTGAGCTCTAACAAACTCCTCTGTAACCTCAGATCTGGCCCCAAGTGTCAAGGTGTGGGTCGCCCCAGTGCATGCCTCTCCATGTCATGATTAGCTTTTTGGATCTTCCTATCGCAAGGTATATTCCTTCCAAGGACACCTTGTTACCAGGCTGAACCTTATCCAAACGGAACACGTTCTTCATGTCGTCGAACCTTAGTCGCAACGAAGAAGGAAAAATAAAACAAGATAGAGAGATTATGCTAAGGATCAAGGGCGAGCACGCATGAACCAAGGAGGCCTATGATTGAGCCGATGCCCTTGTTAAAGGCATTTTGGGACAATGTCTGGTCTTTGGTGAGCCAAGTCAAGATAGATTATAGCAACAAGATGGAATATTTAGAAGACCTAGTGGGGACGTTGCTGACCAATATCAAGGATGACAAGGGGCCGATGGCCGTGAGTAGACCTCACCAAGGAGAAGAAAGAGAACAAAGTCATTGTTGAATCTCGGATCACTGAGTTGGAGGATTTACTTACTCAACTCAAGGAAGTGAACATATTGGTGGATAGGGGCTTTAACAAACAAGAAGTGCGAGCCCATCATTAACGCGTGAGTAATAGATGAGGAAGCCACCCTCAAGGCCTTGTAGGAGAAGATCCCAACTAACAAGTTTGAGTGCGTATAATTGATTGTTGATACCACAACTCATAAAGATAAGATAAAAACACAACAGGAGAAAATGGAATTCAGGATTGGCGAACTCTGGGACTCCATCACTGAGCGGATGGATGAGTTTGAAGGTATATGCGTGATTTGTTGGTAGCCATAAATGAGCTCAAGGGGAAAGTGGAGGAAGTCACTCCACCAAGTGCCCAACATTATAGGAGAGGTGTCAGGAAAGGCTTTAGAAAAATTGAAGGCATGGGGGAAGCTAAAGGATGAAATAGATGCAAAGTTCCCTGAATACCTCCAATTAGTCGTTTAATGGTTGAACTATGAAGCATTTTTGCCTTAGAAGATTTTTGGGTCATTGAAGTTTTGTTCGAGAAGCATGAAGGATTGTCGTGGGCAAAAATCAAATTAGTGTGGGGTGATGTTGAGCCCCTAAAATGACTAAGTACATGAGGCAAGAAGGGTTGTGGCACACAGAACAGGCGCGAGTGCACGCACGAAGGTAACTTTTGGTGATGCGTGAAGGCTCGTGGCAAAGTAGGAAAGGTTTGGGACTTAGTCAATTTTGAGCCTTGATTAAAGTCACGTTTGGAGAGTACATGGAAAGGTGACCAGATTCGGTTTAGATAAGGTTAAGCTATGAAGCTTTACAACTCAAGGAATGAATATTCTTGGGTATCATTATAATTATCATGAAAGGATCGGGGTTGAAAAGGTGGAGTTAGTTACAAATATCCGACACTGTATGCTTTGAGGATACTTGATTGGGGAAAGGAAAGATGACATTTGGCATGTTCATGAGTAATGATGTTTAGGCAGTTATGGAGGATTCCTACGGGCCCTTCCCTTGTAATGATGAATGAGAAAAGGAATAAGGGGGTGCGAGTAGAGTAGAAAGATATAAAGGATGGGTTCGAATGAGAGAGGGGATGAGTGGAGAGTGTAGGAGGTGATTGTAAGCCCTGTAATGAAGTTACTATAGAGAGCATGCTAATAATCTGTTGTTGTATTATCTCTATTCATGGATACCTTAATGTATTTGGCTACTGTATGTTGATGAATTAATACAATGGAGTGGTTCTGAACATTTGTGTTATGGGTCTTGATGTATGTGTTTACTTTATTATCTATGAATTGAAACCTTTGTGTTCTTGTTATTCTTTGTTTAGGGATTTTCTACGATATTGTTGTAATGCGATCATGTTTACTTCCATATGTGGTGCGCTTGAACCTAGATCTAGTTCTTGATCTGAATTGTAAGAATGGATGTAACTAGTTTCTATATGTGCAAACTCCTTTTAATTAATGGAGAAAATTCTCATGAAGCTCATATAAAGGAGTGGCTCGACACTGCGCGTGCCTCGGGTGAGCTCCTAGTCAGCCGGGGTGATATGCCGACATGCTTAGGGTTTTAAGAGAAGCTAGGGGTAAATAGAGACTACATGTCCTGGAACCAAAAACACCATATGTGACAAGACATACATACATGGATCCATGTGACTTGACTAGAAGTGCATATAAAAATGAGAGATGTAGAAAAGAGTCGCAATATAAATCAATCAAAGAGCATAAATGGACAAGAGACAATGTCACCAATGAATACTTTTCTTACTTAGGATTCATGCAAATAACAACATACCGATGGCATATTAAAGTGCATAATTTTGTGTCTATAGCCGTACATCCACCACTTGGATTTTAAAACCTAGTTTAGATATCTTGCATACTACCTTTATTCTTACAACCTAGTATCTTAGTAAAACCCCATCCCTATCTTAGTCATAATCACATATTATTTTGATAGCTAGTAGTTTATTGTCTTCTAGATCCATGAATCATACACCTCTTGGTTTTTATCTTGTCTTGTGTGTTGGCACTAGAATGGTATTTTATGTATACTTTATTCTATATTATTGAGAATAGAAAGAGGATAATCATATTAACTTCTCATCCCACATACACAAGGTTTAATCACTTAGTGCAAGGATTGTGTGACTTTAAGTATGTATATAAAGAGTCACTTATTTATTTCACATGAGATATCACATAAGCCATTTCCAGGACATTCATGTTACTAGTAGAGGTTCATCTTGATGATATACACTCACCATTGAAACTAAAAATCCATCTAAGGTGATTGGAGAAATCGTGCAATGAATGAATCGGAAGGCTAGTGTATAGTATTGTGCATAACAATAGAGGTCTATGTGATATTTGGAGTTTCAAATACAACATTGTTGAATAAGGAGTTGACATGGATTCAATTAATTTATAATTATAATTGTTGAGTTGACTTAATGCATTAAATTGTGTTATCATTTGGGTAATATCTTACATAGAGTATTAGGACACATTAAATATCATATGTGTCACTTATAGCCTCAAGGCATATTATGAGTGGGTGGGTTTTATATCTATATAAGCACCCACTACACTTGTTTTAGGACAATTCTCACAAATTGGCTACATGAGGTAGAGGTTGGACTTGTCATATTATAGAGTTAGGATCCTAAGAGAGGGCTATACTTACAAAAGACTCCATAAGTTAGTAAGAAGAGATACACGGATATGGGTTATTCTAAATCATATTAGTTTGTGATATTTCTTTGTGTGTGCCTTGTATTTTCTATCATAGAATCAAATAAAGACCTTAGTATTTTGTTGTATATTATGTGTTTAGTGTATTTCATTGCATGCCACTATTTATTATGAAGACATATATTAATTGATACCTCTAACTTGAGCCAACAAGTGATAATTAGTCTATGTTAATGATAATAAATAACCAAAGAAAAATCAATTAAATCATGCCATTACATATAAATTACAATTACATTATATCAAAATGCTAAATTGCATCATTTGATATGTATAAAATTTAAAATGTTTCTCGTATACTGGTCGGGCCCGCCGGTCCACATGTGATCAACCTTCGCGAAGGAGCTTCTCCCCTCCGCCTTCAACTCGCCACAGGGGATGGGATGCCCCTCCATCGCCTAGTCAGCTCGGTTAGGGCTTGTTGGCTGCCCCTGAGCCGCGCACTCGTGATGGTTGGAGCCTTCCACCCCCACCCAACAAAGTTCGTAGGTTGTCTCTTGCCATCTCACCCACTCAGGCCACCGCCGAAGACATCAAGAAGGAAGCCAACCTAGCTCCGGTAGTGACGTGCCGGATAATGGCAAGGACCTCGCCTAGATCTCGGTTGACATGATCAAGATCTCGCCTTGTTGGTCAAGAATTTGTAGCATCGGTTAACTTCTTTTGCTTCTCTGTCTTGTGATGTTTTGTAATTGGATGTACTCCTAGGCTTTTTGTTTGCCTAGTTTGAACTCGTGGCTTTGGGGCGTACTTCCATACCGCCTAATTTTTTTGTGAATAATCTTGTATCATTTTACTTGTTAATATAATATAAGATCTTATTAATAAAAATGCTAACTACATCATAAATATGAACTCCGTGATGATAAATCAAATTCATTAAATATTTTAATAGAAATTGTTGTAATTAAATAATTAACTATGAATGACATTTTATTTAAATAATAATGTATTTTTCTAGGGTAGATTGGAAGATGCGACGTGACAAAATGTTTTATCTTATCTATGACATCGTGGTTATAAAAGTTTAAAATACCCTCGTGGTTTTTGACTTGTGACATGTTCAACTTTTCTTGTATATGTGCGACTCTATCTTCTTTTGATTGATTATTTCTTCTTTTGTTCTTTCCTTATTTGCTTTTTGTCTTTCGATTTCGCTCTCCTCCTTGGGTTTCTCTTTCCTTCTCATGTTTCGCTACTTACCAACATTTTTCACATAAAATTTGGTGATAAGATCTAAATTTGAATTTATGGAGTTTATAAATATATAGGTGTATTAATGTATTTAAATACACACATTGATTATAATTAAATTATATTGAAGTTGTAAGAGTATTGAATCTATTCTACTTCTAAAACATCAACTTGCCAAAATTAAAATTCAAGAAATCTATAACATTTATTAATTGTTGCATCCATTGAAAAGTCAACGGTTAGACCACTTGTATAACACTTTATCGTATGTTGAGCTACATTAGGTATACTTGTTTACTATTATCAAGACTTGTTTCCCAAAGAAGATATGATCAATGAAGGCTACCATATCCAACGCCCAATTTTTGACCGTTTGGCAAGACATTGATGTAGAATTATAGTTTGAAGGATAACAATTTCGTAGTGACTCACATTGAATATTGAAAAATATATGAGGTTTTAGAACCCAAGAACAGAGGATCAAGAGCATCAAATAAAATTTATAGTTATTGATTGTCAAAAGTCTACTACTATGGTTTTCAGTTGTGCCACTTAAGTGCTTGTATAATTTTGATAAGGTGCACAATTTTTGTTGATTTTTCTAGGGCCACTTGACTCTCTAAATTTGACAAGATTATGCTTACTTTAAAATAAATGTGTATCACTCAAAATCCTAATTATCACTAGCATTTCCATGGATTTTTCTTGTTTGGGTACAAGTCATAAGAAGAATTTATTAGATGTAATGCATCTTACACATCCGCAAAGACCTAAGTAGGTAGGTAGTTTGAAATGAATTTGAGGGTACATGCCTACCTAGGTAGGCTTTGAAATTTGAATTTGGAGACATTGGCGCGGTGCTCATCTCGAGTCTTGACACTCTCCGTCTTGTAAAATGTGCCCTGAGAGACGAGGGCGAAAGACGAGCATGGAGATGGGCAAGGGCAAAGAAAATCCTCATGCCGCTACACAGCGTAGCAACAACAGCAGAGAGCGAGAGAAGGGACTCTCCGCCAGGAATAATAATGATCCTCTAAGGCTGGGCCTTCGAAACGCTGGCAAAGCACTCAAGGACCAACAGGGGGCTTCCGCTCTGAGTCTCAGGTGGTCCACTTCTTCTTTGCCCTCCACCAACAATAACATTAGTAAGTCCTCCTCCTCCTCCTCTTCTATTTCTGATTTGCAACGAGAAAGAGCAACTAGACGAGTTGCGCAGAAAAGCATTTGGGCGGAGGAAGAGGGGACGATGATACCTCCTCCGCCTCCACCTCCTCCCATTGAACTAACACAGAAGAAAGAGGAGATGGAAGATAATATCAAAGGATCTGAAGCTAATGATGGTTTTCCGAGTAACTTGCATCAACGCCTCGCGTTTCTCGAGAGAAGAGTGAGCCAGATCGCTTCCAAGCTTAGGAGGACTAAGGAACTGTTGGATGCCAACAAAACACACAATTCCTCGACCATGCTTTCTGATATACACCTTAAGATAACCTGTATCGAGAACGCCATGACGGCCGATGGTTTTTTCGGGAGGATAAAGAGAGAGAGAAAGAGGGGCCGCTAATTCTGATACCCTCAAAATCTGACGACCCTGCCAATTTAAGCACCGGTTTTCTTAAAGAGGATGATAAACAGGATCCCTCTCCCTCTCCCTCTCCCTCTCCCTCTCTGAAGAAGCGCTTCAGTCATCAGGAGTTGGAAGATAGACTCTTTCCTCATCAGAAGTTGTTGAGAAGCCGACCATCCGTTCATCTCGCTGTGCTCAAGCCCAAGACAGAAGACTTGCGTGAACCTTCCTCTTCCTCTTCTTCCCATGTTCAGGATGTCTCAGAAAAAGGGCTCCTCAGCCCAATTGATGAGGATCCCATTGCCACAGAGTTTTTAACTGCCTTGAATCACAAGTACAGTGTTTTATCAAATGACAACACTGCCGAGTTAATGCATACTAAATCAGATGAAATGAGGCCAGGGCCAACTTTGCCACTCTTCGATGGGGTTGAGAACAACGAATCCCATATCTCATATTCCATTAAGGACATTGGCACTAATGACAAGGAGCCCCTGCTTGTGTATGATGAGAATATGCAATTTAATGATCAAGAAAATAACCAGCCATGTGCTTGCATTAGAGAAGAAATTGAGGAAGCCCACTTTGATCGATTGAATGAGCTTGGCCATAAGACATCTACTGCAGGTTGGTTTGTCTCAGAGGGAGAATCAGTTCTGCTTGCTCACGATGATGGTAGCTGCTCTTTTCATGACATAGCGAATACTGAGGTATGGATGAATCTGTTTAGAAACTTCTGACATATGCATGGCTTGATTCATAATAGATTCCAGGGGGCCATGCCATTTATGTTGTTTTGCATAGGGTTTCCAAATAAAAGTACAGTTCATGTATCATATAAGGATCAATGTTCTTTTTCTTGGATCAGGAGAAAGCTGAATACAAAGTTCCCCATTGGCACACTGGAAACACATGGGGTGATTGTTGGTTAATTAGAGCTTCCGGTTCAGATGGTCGCCCAAGCAAATATGTGGTGGCAGCATCTGCAGGTAGTATGTTGAACTCTGGTTTCTGTTCATGGGACTTCTATAACAAAGAGATTGGCATTCCATACGGAAGCAGAGGTCTTCACTTGCCCATCAAGTATTTTTTCTCCTGTTTTCGCACAGAGGAATGTGATGGTGAGAAATTCTTGCTTTACAAATGCTGTGCCTGAAAATCAGCGATGGTGGTATAGGCCATGTGGCCCACTCATGGTAGCTACTGCCAGTGCTCAAAAATGGTTATTGTTTATGATATCCGTGATGGTGATCACGTGATGAAATGGGAGACACAAGGGAATGTAACCAACCTGAATCATTCAAGTCCATTGCAATGGAGAAATAAAGGAAAGGTAGTTGTAGCAGAAACTGAAGCTATTAGCCTTTGGGATGTCAATTCTTTAGCCCCTCGATCTTTGCATAATGTTGTTTTTCCAGGTAGAAAGGTTTCAGCTTTTCATGTGCATAACACTGACGCTGAATGCAATGGTGGGGTAAGACAGAGGTACGGCAAGTATATATACATATTTTCAATATCTAGGGATGCATGTGTACTCTTTCTTTTCCTTAACAAAATCACAGAAATTTATGCTACTCTTTCTTTATGTTGAAATATTCACTGCCTGTTTGATACATTAAATTTGCTGCAAGTCAGGAAGAATAATTACAATTTTGCTTATGTCCATACAGGGTAAGTTCTCTAGAAGCAGAAGGCAATGATGGTGTCTTCTGCATTCAAGATGCAGTTAACATCTTTGACTTCCGGGTGCCTTCTGGAGTAGGTCTTAAAATCCCGATGTTTGGGGAAAATGTGCAGTCTGTATTTGCTCACGGTGATTTGATTTTTGCTGGTGTTCTGGCCCCAAAGTTCTCTTCAAAGGTGGCTGTTCAAAGTAGGGTGCATCAATGGTCAATTCGGGAGGAAAGCCTGTATGTGTGTATGCGTTACCACAGTCTAATGGTCGCTTTGAAGAGCTATCTGTTTCTCAAGTCTGGGGTTCTCAGAATTTGGTAATAGCTATTAATGGAAATGGGTTGTTCATCTTTGATGCATGCGATGAAGATGTTGTCCAAAGTGGCACAAATGATCATTTGAGAGCAAAAGGAATGAGAGAGGTTATAGGACCAGACGACTTGAATTGTTTTTCGTTTGATTATTCAGGATCTCGTATTCTACTTGTCTCAAAAGACCATCCTGCTGTCTGGAGGTACTGGTCATAGCCTGACAACCAAATTCAAAAATATTGTATAATTTGCTGCTGCCACACATTTTTTTGTGGTTGGAGTTTTATTGTACTTAAATATCATATTTTCTAGAGAAGTTGCAATACATTTAACTTTAAGCTAATTCAACGTGCTCCAAGCCTATAACTTTGAAATCTAACTTTATTATTTTAGGCAGCTCATGAAGGGAGAGGTCTGTTTTTGAACTGTGTATCTAGGTTTGTAGTTATCTAAAGCACAATTAATGGCAGGCTTAGTAATTTCCTATAATAGAAGTAATGACCTTCTGTTGTAAAATACTGAATTATTTAACATATTTAGTAGGTTACATAATGAATGCATCATTTTCTAAGCTTCAAAGGGCAGTTGAGTGGCAGTCAAGTTGTGTAAGGGCATATCACACTCTCAAAGGATGAGGCAGGGGCAAGTGCAACCTAACGACAAGTTCTAACATGGCCCTGGGGTGTGTTTGCAAACTTTGTTCAGTGTAGATAGATTTAGCTGCTGGGATAATTTAAAGTTTTCCTCTGAGACTGTTGTCGTGGCATTGTAGAAAATGCTCTAAAGTATACCCGACTTTTGCAGGCAATTATCATTGAAATACAAAATTTCTAAAAACTGAAATAAATATTCAACAAGATAATTTTGAGCTTGTTGTTTATGACAAATCCTCCACGTTCAACCTCATCTCTTATAAAACTGTCATTTTTTTGGGTCATTTTTAAATAAATGTACCACTTTCAACATGTACATAAACAAAATGTTCACTTAATTTTCATACATCCATTTAAAACACCAAATAGTTTGAAATAGTCAAGGTTAAGGAACTGAAACACATCAGCCAAATTTTTTTCCAAAACTTCAGTCTAAAGCCCATGCTATTAGGAAAGGCTTTTAAAGTGCAAAGAAACCATGACGGGTAAACATCGTCTCTAACAACATGAAATGATTTCATCCGAACTAGTTCTTGTTCCTTTAATGTTAGTGGATGATTCCTAGATGGGTAGTCAGTTGCAGCAAGTTATAATTCCTTCCGCATGGATATTGTTGAGATGCTTGGAGTGCTTGATAAATCACGAGATTAGTTGGAGAGTCATTTTTGTTCACTTCAATCACATGATTCATTGAGTTTGAGTCAATAGACATAATTAGGGAGAGATTATACTTGGAGGTTTGATGTACCAAATAACATTTCTTAGAGGGGGACAAAGGTTCTAAGGTTTTCTTCTAGTACTGAAACTATTAACTTAAAAAGGTGGGGATAATGATCATCATAGACAGCAATTGAAACTGCTGCTCTTCTTCAGCTGACATTAAGAATGTTTTCAGCCATCACTTAAAAGCTCTCTTTACTAATGAGAATGTGCATGATCTCTTATACAATGAGTGGAGTAAAGCGGTGAGCCAATGTATTCCCACAAAGGTCCCAGTAAGACCTTTGTTATCATCTTGATAGACTGCTGACCCTGGAAGAGTTAGTGGATGCTCTCTTTCCCATGGCTGATGAAAAAAGCCTTGGATTGGATGCTCTTCTTGCTCAATTCTTCAAAGTCATGTGGCCTATGATCCATTAAGTTTTTTTATCAAGTTTATATGGAAGTTGAGGAAATTTGTTCACTTGGCACCTTTATCAATCAAGGATTTATAAAGCTAATTCCTGAAGGCAACAATAACATAGACAAGATATTTGGTTGGCATCCAATCACTCTCCTTAATACTTCTCACAAGATCATAGTGAAGGCCATGGCTAGACATATTAAAGTTGTGGTTCAAGAGATTGTTAGGCCATAACAAATGAGATTTCTTGTGGGGGCATGAGGGCATGGGGCTTGACAATTTTGTTTTGGCTTGGGAAATTGTGGAATACGTCCATCAAACTTCCTGTCATCACCAAAAACAACACCCTTTGATTTGCATGAATGTATGAATGAGCAATCAATGTTTTTGGGTAACATGGGATTGTCTCTCAAGTTGTGGGACTTGCTACTTGAGACAAACCTCTAGAGAAGGTTGGTTCCTCTACTTATTCTTAATGCTAAACTACTCCTAAGGAAGGAAATGCAACTATCTAACCATATTCTAATAATCCAAGGGACCAGGGAGAGAGAAAGGTGCATGAAAATGAGAAATCCTAAGCTAAAGAGAGGTGATAGCACCAAGAAGAGGGGTGGAGATACTCTAATGAGGGAAAATGGAGAAGGGAGAGGCCAAACAGAGGTGACATAGACCCAAAAGCTTCATTTACCATCTATTCTCCATGAAACACAACAAGATGAACTTGCAAGTGAGAAATATATGCACAAAATACCACAACAAGAATGGAGAGGCAAGGAAATACAATAAAATATAAGCTAGGGTTGAGAGAAACACCACAAAACAAAGATTTTATTGCTTTCAAAATATGCATAGACCATTACATGTGAAGAAGAAGGCACAAGAACACATTTCCAAGTCCAAAATGAAGGTTTACAACTCACAACTGCTCAGAAATAATTTTGACAGAGTTTCTTTACATTTTAGAACACCCCCTCACATGAGAGAGAGAGAGAGAGAGAGAGAGAGAGAGAGAGAGAGAGAGAGAGAGAGAGAGAGAGAGATATTTTCCTTTCCAACCACCAACAACATGCCTTAATGCTATGAAAATAGGTATGAGTAGCCTTACAAATCCATTTCCCCATGATACCTTGCTTGTGGGAGAAGAAATGGGCATCATACTTCATCAAATGTAGTGGTTGAACACCCTAGAACTGCATTCATTAATGTTGGGAGTGTTTTCCTCCTTTTCACCCACTTACCCTCACCTAACTCAAGATTTTCCGTTGCCATGATGTAGAGGATGAAGAGACCTTTCCAAAAAGTTCAAGATTGCCAAATTTGGAGCACCTGGGTGAAAGTTATGCCCATGCGGATCCAGGGGGTTGAGGAGGAACACAAGTTCTCTATGCGCATGAACGGTCCGGTTTAATACTCATTTTTGCCTTGCGTGTGGAATAACGATGCAGAGAACTTGTTTTGGGATGGAACTATTCTACTTGTTCTATTTTTCTCCGCTCCACCCGCAATGGTTTTGAGTTGTTTATTGGCCGGGTATTCGGCCCACGGTGGAACTCAAGAACTGCTCCATCCGGCTTCGTTCTCTCTGCACAACACTTCTCCGCAACACACTCTCTTTTGTCACCGCGCCTTTGTTCGTTGGAGTGGCTTGCCTTGAGGGGAACCAAATCCCCGGAACTGCTTCCACTTGACCTTAGTTCCTCCGTGTTGTCACCCATCTGCAATACTCGCCGCCGTCTTGCTTGCTTTGTTTTGTGGGTCGGCTCGCCTTGCGGGGAACTTGTGCCTCCAGGAATCATTCCATCCGATCGCTTGGTTCTCGAGGCTCGCCTCTCGCTCACACAACACTATCCCAAAGTGCCCCAAATCCTTTGTTGCGGCTCAAAGAACCCTTGCGGGAACTTCGACCCGCAAGGAACTTGTGCCAGTTGTTCCCTCATTCACCCGCATTTCCACATAACACCGTAGGTGGCCATTTTTTCATCTTTTCTCAAATTTTCTAAGTCTTTTGGCCAAGTAGGGAGTTGAGGGGGTATACAAAGGAAAGGGGAATCCTTAGAACACTTCAATTTTCCATTTTTATCAGTTTTACCCTTGTCCAAGTCCAAATAATCACTGTAAGTTATCAAAATACCTGAAAGGGAGGAATTTTGGATAACACTTCCCAAGACTTGCTTTTAATCAAGCTTGAATTTGCTAAAGCATATGATAGAATTAATTCGCAGCTTCACTCTTAATATGTTAAAATGGTTGGGCTTTGAGATAAAAATGATTCGCCATATCAAAATGTTGTTTGAAAATGCTTCACTAGACTTTTTGTAGGGCTGCCACTTTATTGCTTCATTTCATTGTTGACTCATCTTATCGATTTGGATTATAGACATTGATACAACATTATTTTGGGCATCATATTTGATCGCTTGGTTCCCGAGACTTGCCTCTCGCTCGTGCAACACTATCACAAAGGCCTCAAATCCTTTGTTGTGGCTTAAGAACCCTCGGGAACTTCGACCCACAAGGAACTTGTGCCATTGTTCCCTCATTCACCCGCATTTCCACATAACACCGCAGAGGCCAATTTTTTCATCTCTTCTCAAATTTTCTAAGTCTTTTGACCGAGTAGGGAGTTGAGGGGGTATACGAAGGAAAGGGGAAGCCTTAGAACACTTAAATTTTCCATTTTTATCAATTTTACCCTTGTCCAAGTTCGAATAATCACTGTAAGTTATCAAAATACACGAAAGGGGGAATTTTGAATAACACTTCCCAAGACTTGCTTTTAATCAAGCTTGAATTGCCAAAGCATATGATAGAATTAATTTGAAGTTCACTCTTAATATGTTAAAATGGTTGGGCTTTGAGATAAAAATGATTTTCCATATCAAAATGTTGTTTGAAAATGCCTCAACTAGACTTTTTGTAGGGCTTGCTAGTTTACCGCTTAATTTCATTGTTGACTCATCTTATCGATTTAGATTAGTGACATTGATACAACATTATTTTGGGCATTATATGGTTTTGTCGTGAATTACTTTTGTGACACATGTTGTGTATGAGGCACATGACACCAATCTATTGTTGTGATTTTTATTGCTAGTTTTTAGTGACGTGGTTATGGATATTATTAGGATGTGATTTAGATGGATTTTATTTGGTATATGATGGATGTATGTCATTCCGACTAATTATTTTGATTACTAGCTATGGTGATGATGTTATAGATGTTATCGTGATGTGATTTAGATGGATTCTATTTTTGATCTACTATGAATGTATGTCATTTTGGTTAATTATCTCACTACAGATATTAATTGATCTCCTAATTTGGATGGTTTAGTCATAATTGATTTAATTATTGGATGTATGTGGTATTGTTTCATTTAGTTTATTGTATCGAGCGGGTATGATGACGTGTGAATCAAGTGTACAAGTTACATGTTCACACAGGAGAACGTTGGACTCGTGGTTTGCACCTCCAAGATTGTACAATTGTTCGTGCAGGTCGAATCCTTACCCTTTTGTTGTTTAGTTGGTCTTATTTGTTTTTGGTGATGAGTGGGTTTGAGTAAGTTACTCTCCTTGTGTATGTGTCGTTAGTACTTCGGGCACATTTGATTGTTTCCTACTTAACCCATTTTTGTGTTAATTAATCTAGCCCTTGTTTAGAGTCATTTTAGGGGCCTAATGGTCCCTACTTGTGTTAATGGTGTTTAAATTTTTAACCTTGCTTAAAGAGGTGTGAGACCACTTAAACATGGGGTAGGTGGGCCCCACCACCTCTCTTTGTGTGCCACTTTTCCTAAACTCGAATTTGAGATAAAAGTTGAAATTGGAAGGGGTGTTTTTCACTTTGGGGTCTCATTTACATAAAAATGGACCCCTTGACCCTAACTATGGGTAAGGAATCTCTTTTCTAGGTTCAAACGGGATTTTCCCTCCCATTTGAGTTTCATTTGTCCTCATCTTCTTAATTACTTATTTTGTGAGTCTTCTTAGGATTTTGGATTACATTTTATTTTTGATTTTGTTAATTTTTTTTTAGAGATTCTCCTCATTAAGACGATTGTCTTATGCATGCTTTGGAGACTCAAGGGAATCTTGGGCTTGAGAGGGAGAAGGGTGACACTTGTCATCCTATCATTAGTGAGGATCATTGAGATTCCTCTTCCTATTCATTCACTTTGGAGGGGGTAAGAACTTCTTGCCTCATTTTTACACTTGGGAGTTGAAGGAGATCTTGGGAAAGAGTCGAGCTTGGAGAGTTTGGAAGTTGGCTTGCCTGGTTGAGAGGTAGGCCTCTCATCCTCTTTGTTTTGTGTATTGAATGTGTAAACGCATGTGGAATGGATTTCTTGATTAGTTTAATAATTGTGTCATTGTATTGTGTAATGAATGTCATTGTTTTCAGTGTTCTCAATCCATCTCACGTGAGATGGACTTGGAGTATTGGGGAAGAGGGAGGAAACCCCCTGTTGCACCCACATGCTGATGGGCAAGTCATGATGGGAAATGTTTTTATTTTTGTTCCTTCCTCATATGGTTGATGAGAGAGATGAGATTTCATATGGGTTGAAACCTCCTTTTCTTGCCAATGAAATCTCCCAAGGCTTGAAAACCTTAGTAAGGAGGAGGCTTGGAGTTGGGATTTGGAGGTTATGAGAAGTTTGTGAGTATGGTGTTATTGTTGGCAAGTTATAATGTATGGAATATCAATTGGTTGCAATGTGCATCCTTTCCCCTCTTCCCCTCCTTGAAGAAACTTGGGGTTTCTTCATTTTGTTTAACATTTGGTTGTTTGTTTTGAGTTGTGGATGTGCGTGTTTAAATCATGTGGTGCTCTTCCTTTCTTGTGCAACTTGGAGGCATCCAAATTCTCTCTCCCATGGGCTTGGAGGGAGGCTAGCATGTCCTCGATTTTTGGCATATGATGATGCCAATAAGCTGAGTTGGACAACCAAGCCCATTTTTATCTTGTAACCATTGAAGATATCTCATGGATTTAGAGCTTGCATTGTGGCTTGGAGTTTAGAGGTGTTCACTCAAGATTTTGACATGTTGTTCCCCATATTGGGGAGGCTTTTCCTATTGGATTGTATATTATGGTCTTTTTTTTCATGTAAAGGAAGAAATGTATGTAGTAGTTGTATTACATTTGAAAGCTTCTTGCATTAACTTGTACTCTCCTTGTTTAAGGAATGATTTAGCTTGTAGGAGTATGGAGAAGTTTATTTGTCTCCTCCTTGTTGGGGAAGGATCAAAGTTTTAATTGTAAATCTTTGTTTTTAAAAGAAAAGGGAGAGAAACAACTTTTGGTGTTTTTGTTATTTCAGATCATAGTGGGTTAGTTATCATGTGGTTCATCTCTCTTTATAAAATATTGTGTGAAAGGAATTATTGATTTCTTGTTATTATTACATTGTGAGGGAATAAGGTTTTATTTTTGTGGTTATTCTCTTATTGTAACCTTGTGTTAAAAATAAATCACAATCTTATTTTACTTCACTCTTATATCAAGCTAGTGTAGATAGAGAAATGTTGGGTAAAGATGTATGAAGAGACTTTTACTTCCTTTTGGCATATTAAGGAACACAGTTAATTGTGATAAAATATTAACATCTTACATGGATGAGTTGTTTTTTAGTCATTAAAATTATTGTCCATTAGGTTTTATGACTATAAGGAAAATGTTTGTGAATAGATAAATTTATCTCACTTAAGCCAACTCAGATGCACAAGTTATGCTTCTAAGATTCTTTGACTTGATAACTAATAACATGAAAAGATGCATAGTTGTTTGTAGATATTATACTCATGAAAATTTGTATACAAAATTATATGGTTATTAAAGATATATATATTTTAAATAGCAACCAAATGGAGACTCGTTCTATTTTTTGAAAAAATCATTCTTACATTTGTGTATAATAGACATATATATTTGTCTTATCCAGATATTTTGTGTTGAAGTTTTATTTCCTCTACAAACTAAATTTTCAATGAAGATATTTTTCATCATTCCTACACATAGGAATGTTTATATTCCCCACACCCACACACACACACAACCACATAAATTATTTGGGGTGATACTAATCCTTACAAGTTCACACATTTATTTCTATACACACACACACACACACACACACACACACACACACACACACACACACACACACACACACACACACACACACACACACACACACACACACACACACACACACGTTATAAAAATAAATACGTGTGTGTGTGTGTGTGTGTGTGTGTGTGTGTGTGTGTGTGTGTGTGTGTGTGTGTGTGTGTGTGTGTGTGTGTGTGTGTATAAATAATTGAGTGAAATTGTAAAGATTAGTATTACCCCAAAATGTGTATATATATAAATATAAATATGTATGTATGTATGTATGTATGTATGTATGTATGTATACACACACATTCCAAATATGACATGTGGAGGCCATGCCTGCTAACCACAAGGTTTACATTTTAGGTTTCAAAACAAGAAAAACACTTGTTTGAGGATCCTCCATACCCAAAAATATGGGTTATTTAATGCTCTGGAATTGAAATAAAAATGAATATAAACTTCTATTTCAACAAAACCATATCAATATTCTTGCCACAAAAACCTTGGAATGAAATATGACACAAGAAATGTGGAAGCTCCTAAAAACCTTCATCTTCCACCTTGAAAACCTCATGCAAGCTGTAGACACAAAATCTACACACTTGGGTACATTTCTAGGTCCTAAATCATACTAATATATACAATCATTCTTAAGCAAGAAAACTAGTAACCGACAATATCATTTAGGCATTTTGCTTTGTCTCTTATACTTTTATTGGCCCTACACACTCTACAACCCTATCGATATTTGACTTATTTATTTTTTATGGCCTCAGACACTAGTGCCCAGTTAGGATATTAACACCTAGGTGCTCCTATCCCTCCCAGAACTCCTAACCATCTCTATCATTTTCTCACTCTTTTGGGTATCTTTTATCTTTTGGGCATCTTTTACACTTTTGGGTTGGCCTTCCAATTTTCAATTACAAAATTAAAACAAGGGAATCATATATATACATAGTTATAGCTCTCAAATAAGGGGTCAAAAACTAACATTATCTACTATCACCTAAGCTTACATCTAAAGGCACAAGAGCATTACAAAACATCCATCTAGCACATCCATACAAGGGAAAAGGGCTACATCACTCTGCATACACAACATAGGAGGGAAGTCTATTCTATTCCATCTCACACATTCTATACATTTTCTACATTCTAGATCTAGCCCACTATCTCGTAGACACAAAATTATGCACTTTAGATAGTATTTAGCCCGGTCTTATACTACTATTTAGAAGGTTCTCAAGTGAACAAAGTACTAATTGATCCCACCTTTTGGCCATTTTTATTTTATATTTTATTTCGTCATTCCCGCATATTTTCTTGCACTTATCTGTCCATCTCATAACCACCCCATCATTTAGACCTAAATTAAGGCAACCCCAAACCATCTTGGGGTGCCCTTGTCCCCACAGGTGCCCCAATCTATGTTTCTCTTTTCTCGCTTCTTTTTGGGGCCTTTCTAGCCTTTTTTCATCCTTATCCTTTTCCCATCAGGCCTTGTCAGGATTAATTATGCAATTAAGCTTGAGAGTCATATAAATATAAAGTTATAAGACTATAATGAAGGTCCTAGCATCACATACTACTATCACTCCATCTAGAGTTGCATCCATTGCATCACTTGCATCCACATAGTGCCATGCATCAAGGCTAGGAGATCTACATCACATATTGCATAGGGGGGGATTCTATTCTATTTCATGCACACATGCTATTTACATTTTCTATAGTTATTATTGCTCACTACTTCACAAACAACAACTGCGCACGAGAGCACCTAGGGCACGACATGCACACACTCACCAAAACTACATCCAAGTCTGAAATGTAGTGCAACACTCAATGATAAGACCACTAGTTTGGTGGCTAAGGTTAGTCTGACCCATTCATTTGCATATTTATTTTTCTAGGGTTTGATACTTCCTCTTTTATTGCAGGTCATCATACAACTCATCTAGCAAATCCAATGCGATGAAACGTAGGGTTTTAAACCAACTTGTGACCATACTAGATTCAGTTCAAAGCTTTTACAAAAATCAAAGTGCCCAAACTCTGCAGATAGGGCACCGGGGGTGCCCAAGTACCTTCCAGTGCCTCGGTCATTTCAAATCTTCCAGATCCGGTCTTTGCAGAGGTCTTTGAGTGATTGTATGCACTTTGATTCTATTTCTAGATATGTGACATTGTGCGACAATCATCTTTAATCAGCTAATTCATTTTCCTCCTTTCCTTACACATTTAGGGTTTCATTTCACTTAGAGTAATTAATTACATTTATTCTATAATTTTTTAGTCCTTTTATTACTTTTAGTCCTCCTAATTAGATTAACATTAATACCCTATACCCCATCTAGGTTATATTTTTTTAATCATTTTGGTGAACCCGACATCTCTTTCTAGCACCTTCTAGGGTTTTCATTCAACCATCATGAACATCTCTATCACACCGAATATCTACTTACCCATCCTGATTTGCTTCATCGTGTCCAAACCCTCTTTACTACTACCAATGTTTTTGTTGACATGTATCTAGATTCCATGTATGACATGTTTGCTGAGGAATTTCCCAACATATAACATTTTGGGCCCATCCTCCAACTGACATTCACCCCTTTGACAATGACCCACCACTTTATATCATGTCTCACATCTATAATGTTTTCCGTTAAGTGCACTCTTATCAATAATGGTTTTGAGCTCAATTTGTGCCCTATGTCCTTTCTCTAAGATCTTAGGTTTATTTTCTCGTGACATTAGCCCTTCTTCCATCTCACTCTCATGCTTATGATGGTACTATCTATCCATGTCTAGGCCACGTTACCTTACCTTTCACTATAGGTCCTAAGAATCTTCCTACAATATTCTTTGTCATCGATTTTCTTGTCTCATATAATTTCTTTCTAGGAAGGCCATGACTTCATGCCATGTAAGTTGTTGCTTCTATAGTCCATAGTTACGTCAAGTTCTTACATGAGCGTGTTGAGTATACTATATTCTGAGATCATGATCCATTCCAATATTGTGTTCATGACCCTCACACTAGTCTTCCTATCCCTCGCATTGATACTACAGATGAACCTCAACCTATGGATGATCAACCTCATTTACCACCACTTGAGGGCACTATTTGTTTACTAGATGTATCCCTTCTACACTACCTCCTACTACTGCTATTATTCCACATCCGCCGCCTGTTCCATCCATACACAATATCCTTCCCTCTTCATCTTCACAATTAGCTCCTACCCCCTTTACATGTACACTTTTCATTCATAACTCTTATTGGGAACATGTTCCGTTCGACCCCATGCGAATGAAACCATCTGTTCTCCCATTGATCTAGCTCTCATCTTGGCTTTACTTTTGAGGACCTTTAGCCTTCTACTCACGCCTCTCATCTATATTATGGTTTTGTCACTATCACTACCGCTTATGGCTTGCATGTGTGTCTTTGATCTTTTAGTCTATCTCTCGCGTACCCCTTGTGCTTATTTACTCACATTAGGGACTCTTGGCTTACTTACATCGGAGGTACCTTAGACCCTAGTCACACTAATATTTCATTCCCTATGTCTTTTGGTTGTATTTTCATTTCAATAGTTCCTTTCTTGGCTATTCACCTAACTACACTCGATGGTACACACACGGTTTCCCACATCCCCCATTCACTGATAAAGAATAAGCTATGGGCATGTATCATCTACGTCTTACAGGCTTATTACATGATCAACCTCATATATATATACCATGTCACCAATCCAGATCCATTTGACTTTGACCCAGAGGACGACGATCTCCTTGACGAGTTCACATAGCCTCTTCCCACCCTACCATTGAGGGGCATATCACACGCCATACTCCTCCCTAATCTTAGCATCCACACATATTTTTACTTTTGCAATCTCATACATTAATCTCAAAACATATGCATACTCATCATACATTATATCTCCATCATTACCCGATGACACACTCTTGTGCTTTCGGTTCACACTGGACCGTTGAGGGATTACCATTACACCTAACCTCACACACTACACTATAGGGTCTACACACTTACATTCTATCGTATACACCGTTACATCCTCCTACACCTAGACATCACACATCTTCACAACATACATTTTTTCATATACACAGTCATCATTAGTATATACGAGTCTAGTTTTCCATTTTCATCATCAAGCTCTACACTTACGCTAGGTAACATTATATATATGGGTCTAGCTTTACATTATCACTCCATATTCTATCTACACTTATTACCGCATCTTTCATATTATAAACACCCTATATTTCCCACATTACATGAGTCCTATCACGCATCTATTCATCATATACATTCTACATACTACACTAGGTTCCATTACATATGGGTCTAGTTTCATTGTTACATTCCATTTCTATATACCATCACTATTGTATCTCACACATTACATATTCTATACACACTACCTATCTTACATTGCATTTCTTACACCACACATTTACATCCCATATTCATCATTTGGTCGTTTATACTACGTTGTCTTCTATGTTTGAACTCACCACTGATGATGCACTCTAGTTCCTCGGTCCATACTTGACTGCCGAGGGTTTACCAATCAAATGGACTCTTACTTTCATCATGAGACATCTTTCTCATCCAAAATTTCCCTGTTAGTGACATATACCTTAGGTTAAATCTTCACCCATTCTATCACCTTGTAGTGGTATACGCTTTAGGCTAAATCACCACCCCCTTTATCATTTTGTAGTGACATACACCTTAGGTTAAATTGTCACCCATTCTATCATCTTGTAGTGGTATACGCTTTAGGCTAAATCACCACCCCCATTTTATCATTTTGTAGTGGCCTACACTTTAGGGTACATCACCACTCCCTTCTTATCCATCCCATAGTGACATACACTTTAGGCTACATCATCACCCATCTCCATCCACTCATCTTATAGTGATATACGCTTAGGGATAAATCATCACTCATGCATTCAACACGTCATGGTATACGCTTAGGCTATAGGGTCCATGCTTATCTTTCCATATATCTCCTCATCATCATTTTAATTCTATAGTGATATATGCTTAGGGATAAATCATCACTCTTCCATTCAACAAGTCATGGTATATGCTTAGGATATAGGGTCCACGCACATCTTTACATATGTTGCATCCCCATACATTCATCTATAGTGATATACGCTTAGGGATAAATCATCACTCTTCCATTCAACAAGTCATGATATACACTTAGGCTATAGGGTTCACACACATCTCTCCACATGTTGCATTTCATCACCATCACATATACACACTCATCACACGCTAGATACAACCAACACTACTCGACCATTTCCCGATGACGCACTCTCATTTACGGTTCATTCTTACTTGAGGGGAAAACAAAATGAACCTCATTTCATACAAATTCCATCCACTTGGGGGCACATTGCTCCTATCATTCCATCTTGCATTTCATTCCATCCATCCACATCATATTGCATTGTCTTGGGGGCATTTACTTTTGCTTACTAGTGTTTTGAATGATCACTTTACTACACATGTTAGATTTATTTCTTATATGTCATTATCATATACACATGCATGTTCATACCTTTGTTTAGTGTGATCACAAATACATGAATCTACACTTGGCATGGATGTTTTCTTTACCCTTCCTATACTGGTCACTGGGGGCATCCACATTCATCTTATCTAGGTGCTTATTGTTTCATTTTGTACTTATCATCTTATACTACTTGTTTATACACACTTTGACATATTGGTTATCACTCTAACATGCTAAACGGGTGTTCCATGTGTAGCACTTGTTTTGCAAGATTACATGTTTCCATGACTACTTGTTTGTTTCTACTTGTCTTGCCATTTATTTTCCATTGTATGCAAGCTTTTCCCTTTACTTGTGTGCACACTTGTCTTCTTTTTGCGACCATGATGGGATTATGTGTCTTGTGACATCATGAGTGATGTCCCATGTTTGAAACCCACTTTGTGTGGTCTACTTGTTTTCTTGCGTGTTTACACTACTTTGTTTGGTAGTTTCTACATTGTCTGTGTATTTTACACTTTTCTTATTACATGCATGTGTTTTCAGACTAACACTTGTTTTGGCTAGCCATCCCCTTTTGTGTGCATGCCTTGGTATCTACCAAGAATTTCCCTTCCCCTTGCAGGGTAGATTTCTACAGGTCAGAGTGCGGTTGGTCCTCTTTTGGGGCCGCATTCTCCTTTCAGAATGTCGCATGTGCCCCCAAAGAGGGGGGAATCATTGAGGGTTTTCTACTAACACAACGTATTTACACCGGTTCACACACAGTGAGTTCAGACCAGTCTACGAACTCCATACACAATGGCCTCAATAAGACATGGTGTCCTTTGACAATTTTGCGGAGTGGTTACAGGCTTGGGGGTTACAGTGGGTGTGCCTCTCTACACTTCTCCATCCAATGGCATTGGATCACCCAAAAACTAGGACAATACAGAGATCTCTTCACACATTTCAGTAGAAGTGGTTAAAGTTGGAGGACACAACACATTTCCTCCCTATACTTCTTCAACCAAGGTGGTGTGAGATCACCCAAAAACTCGATAGTACAAGATATCCTTATACACCTTCTCTCGACATGGATCAGGTGCACATGTTCCATTTACACTTTTATTCTAGCGTATTTTACATTTGCATACTTTACACATTTCTATATACATGCGTATTTTACACAATGTTTTTACATACATACATATTTGACTACTTGATCATTTTCTTTGCAGTCGTCCACCGTATGAGAATAAGCGGTCAAATTGGGGGAAAAAACAACAATAACAACAACGAAAATGACAAAACACTGCTACAAGAACTTTCCTTTACTAACCATGTAGGTACACTACACACAACAAAATACACACACATTTTGCCCTAGGTTCACTCTCATCACTTTTTATGTGCATTTTTCATCTTTAGAATCCACGCTCCTCCACATTTTTCTTTTTTTCATTCCACGCTTGAGTCTAGTCCATCAACATGTCTTCTTCTACACTCTACATGGATATTAGGTACATATCTATATCTACTTTATGTTACCGAGCGTTCCTCTCACCAACATAAAGTGGGGCAAAATGTAGACACAAAATTATGCACTTTAGACATTATTTAGCCCGATCTTATACTATTATTTAGAAGGTTCTCAAGTGAACAAAGTACTAATTAATCCCACCTTTTGGCCATCTTTATTTTATATTTTATTTCTTCATTCCCGCATATTTTCTTGCACTTATCCATCCATTTCACAATTGCCCCATCATTCTAGCCCTAAATCAGGGGCACCCTAGCCTGTATCTTGGGCGCCTCGGTCCCCTACCCACCAGGTGCCCCGATCTATGTTTCTCTTTTCCCACTTATTTTTGGGGACTTTCTAGCCATTTTTCATCCTTATCCTTTTCCCAGTCAGCCTTGTTGGGATTAATTATGAAATTAATCTTGAGATCCCTATAAATATAAAGTTATAAGACCATAATGAGGGTCCTAATGTCACATACTACTATCACTCCATCTAGAGTTGCATCCATTACATCACTTGCATCCACATAGTGTCATGCATCAAGGCTAGGAGATCTGCATCACACACACTACATAGGGGGAGGGATTCTATTCTATTCCATGCACACATGCTATTTACATTTTCTATAGTTATTATTGCTCGCTACTTCACAAAGTGTGATTGGCATGAGAACACCTAGGGCATGACATACACACACTCACCAAAACTACATCTGGGTCCGAAATGTAGTGCAACACTCAGTGATAAGACCATTAGTTTGGTAGATGAGGTCAATCTGACCCATTCATTTGCATCTTTATTTTTTTAGGGTTTGATACTTCTTCTTACATTGTAGGTCATTATACAACTCATCTGACGTATCCAATGCAAAAACATGTAGGGTTTTGGACCAACTTGCAACCATACTAGAATTAGGATCAAAGCCTTTACACGAGATCGAGTGCCCAAAATGTAAACCAGGGGCACCTGGGGCACCCCAATACCCTTCCAGGCACTTAAGTCATTTCAGATCTTCCAGATCCATTCTTCGTAGAGTCCCCGAGTGATCACCGGCACTTTAAGATTCTATTTCTAGACGTGCAACATTGTGTGACATTCATCTTTAATCATCTAAATCATATTTCCTTCTTTACTTGCACATTTAGGGTTTCATTTCACTTAGGGTAATTAATTACATTTTTTCTATATTGTTTTAGTCCTTTTATTACAATGTTTTAGTCCTCCTAGTTAGATTAACATTAATACCCTTATACCCCATCTAGGTTAGATTTTTTTTAATCACTATCATTATGTAACTTGCACAAGGGAATCCTAGTGCATCATTACAAAAACATTCACACATTACTACCACGAGTCTAAAATGTAGTGGAGTGCTCAAGACTTAAGTTCATTATTCGGGTGATTTCCAGGGTCAGTCTGAATCCCCATTCTATATATTAATTTTTTAGATTTGATGTGGTTTATGGGCATGTGCAACTAGGTATCTCTATTTTTAGGTTACAGTGACAATCAACAACATTAGAACAAATCCAGAGTTACAAACAAAGATCATCAACTAAGCTTTACTGCGCAGAAAAGATCAAAACTCGAGTATCTGGGTGAACACTAGTGCCCAAAATCCAGTCACTAACACCCGTGCTCTCATGTCCTCCCATGGGCACTCATGTCCTATGTATTTCTGAGTCTCAAAACCTCCGGTGAGCATTGAAGATGCTTTTTTAGTCTGTTTCAGCTATTCACATGCCCAAATCACTTCCGGATCACTCGGATATTAGCTAAGTCACCCTCTCTCTCTCTCTTGCTTAGGGATTTATATTATTGCATGATTTTTTCTTGTCCGTTTATTGTATTTTATCACTTGTATATCATACAATATAGTAGTTACTCTGCAATTAAGATTTAATTCCATTTATATTAAATCATTTGGTGACCCCACTCGCTTGAACCCTACTTTTCTCTAGGAATTATTCGATTCTTCTCCCATGGCTGATACTTATGAACCCTTTACCGATGAAGACCTTTGTGAGCTCTATTCCTATTGCAACACAACTTCCTAATTCCACTCTTCCACCTACCTCCACTGTTCCCATTTCTATGCCTACTCCTACCAATCATTTCACCCTACCTATTACTTCTCACACATGACAAGTCTCTTCTTTAGGCACTCAAGACCTAGCTTCTTTATACCAGGATCTACAAATCCAAATATGTCAATTACAACAAGCTACTTCACATTCTTCTCCATCTCTAGATTCCTCACTTCTCCTTCATAGCCCTTCGCACCCACCATATCCTCTTATCCACTTCCTCCTAACTTCATTACACCCAAGCTTCCAACCTTTAATGGCCATGGTAACCCTCAAGAGCATCTTCGATCTTTTCATGTGGCATGTCTTGACTATGCGGATGATCTTACATTACTAGCTAAATTGTTTCCTAGAAGTTTACAAGATTATGCTATGTGATGGTTCTATGATCTACCTGTTCATTTGGTAACCTCTTTTACATCATTAGCCAATGATTTCCTTTCTCACTTTTCTATCAATATTGGCACCAAGATATCTTATGCATAAATTTCTCAACTCAAACAAGGATCAAACAAATGTCTAGCTAACTATGTTTTATGCTATAAGAAAAACCTTGCTAAGATGACCAATGTACTAGCTGATTCAGAATTGCAAGATCTTTTATTCAAATTCTCTTACCTCCACTTCAAGAGAGTGTTATCTTTGAGATTTCTCCCTCCTTTGATCAATTATGCCATACACTCAAATTGCATGAAGGAAAAATTTAATCTATGGGAAAATTGAAATACTATGATGCTTCTTCATCCTCATCCTCTAATAGGTTTCAAGTCAAATATACTTTCAAAGCATCTCCTTAACTCACTGAATCTATGTCCACTTTGTTAAGTTTGTTTCTACACCAAATAAGCTTCAATTGCAACCCACGAGGTGTACTTTTACTAAACTACCTTACAAACATCGACTTCTATTATTACACTTATTGATAGAAACCTTATTATTCTCCCGCCACCGCTCAATCTCGACCCTTATCTCTCATGTGGCTGCAACTACTATGAAAATTCATGCTTTGTGACTACCACCAATGCATTAGGCATTCTACTTGATCGTTGCTTTAAACTTAAAAATCTTATTCAAGATCTTATTGATAACAATGCAATCAAGATCCATGAGCCATTTACTTCTAAACCGATTAATGATAATCAAAAGCTCAAATTATTTAATGACCCATTGCCCAAGCATGATAAGAAAGATACCGATTCTTCTGTAAACCATAAATATCATGCTATGCCTCCTCCTTCCTCGGGGCCTCTTGACTTTCTTTGTGTTTTTGCTGATATGCCACTTTGCCATCTATCACATTCTTGGATCATGATTATCATGTTACATTTTGTAACATCCCACTAATTAATCTTTTATTTTTACATTTAATTATTCAAATAAGTATGAAAAATGGGAAAATGAACGTTTGTTTGAATAATTAAGTGTTAGTTGTGGATGACGGTAATTAGTCATCTAAGTACTTAATTAAATATTAAGTACTTAGATAACTAAATACCACCTTTATTTTATAAATGCAGTTAAATTATGAGGTGGTACTATATATGTCTTGTTCAGATTTTATTCGATATCAAGTTGATTAGAACAACGTAGTCCTTAATCAATATGGTCGCCACACAATGATGAGGTTGTGTTGATGCCCATATGGGCTAAGGGTGATACCGTTCTAAGGCAACTTGTGGTGTAAATTTTAACAAGGCTTTGGATAATTATGAAATGATGTGGTATTGGTATTATTGTTGCGTGAATTTTTTTGAGTTGGCATTATATGGTAAAAAAATAAGGCTTAAAAGCCTTGGTAAATTTGCATTGTAACATTAAAGTTTATGGAATTATTTTAAATAATATAATTGATGGGGCCATATGGCCACACCCATCGAATGGTTGAGCCTAAGGTTTTATTTTGTATTAAGTTCAATTTTAAAATGGTATTGAGGACCATATTGGCTAGATAAGGTTTAATAATTATTAAATCCACTATTGTGGACAGACCACGCAAGGGGGTAATTATTTGTTTGAATATTCATTTTTCAAAGGGAGATCCCCTCACGAGACCATGAGGCTCCATTTTATGTCCACTTGGCAGACGGTAGGTGGAGGGAGTAAATGCGTGGCAGGGTTTTTGGGAAGTTGTGGTTGAATGGGGGAAAACTAGAGTGTGGTTTTAGTTGCATGACATTCTATGGTCTCAAGCTCCGGCTATGGGGGCACTCTCTTGGAATTTTTCTCTACATTTGTTGAAGTTGATTTTAACTATGAAACCCTCTATTTATAAAGAGGAATGCAATATGGAAGAGGGGTTTGTTAGAAAGCTGGGATATTTTACAATTGAGGTGGTCGATAGGGTATTCATAGAGCAATTGGAAGCAAAAACGCAGCACAAATTGTTTTACGGGTAATGGGTTACTCTGCTTGTTTTTTTGGTTTTGATTTATAAAGAGATTATTTTCTTTGTGTGTGGTTTTGTATTATGAATGGTTTATGGAAAATATGTTGTGAATTAGTTTCTGAACTTTGAGTTCTCTCCATAAAATCATATGGCTGTTATGGGTTTTGGAAAATAGTTGAGAAATTTTGGGTATTCGAACTAGAGCTCCTTCAATGAAAACGTATGGTTGTTTTCTTGTGTGTAATCTATAGTGAATGCTTTGTTGAAATGTGGGTTTGAATAAAGAGTTGAATAAATTTGTTTTGTGGGATTTCAAACTTGTATTCTTCAATAAATTCATACAATTGTTTTGCATGGTATGTGGTTCGTGTTGTGAAAGGTTTATAGAAAATAACATGTGAAAGGTTTATGGAGAATAACCTATGAAATTTTGTGGGTTTCAAACTTAGGTTCTTCCATGAAGTCGTATGGCTGTTGTGGGTTATGGAAAATTATCTGTGAAATTTTTGTGGGTATTCGAATTCTGATTTCTTCCTATGAAATGATATGACTATTTTTCTGTCTTCGTGTATGATCTATAGAGAATGAATTGTCTTATAGAATGATTTATCTTTGAGGAGGGTTTGATTAGAGTGTTGGGTAAATTTTTGCATGGATTCTACAGTTTGATAACTGTGGGTTTAGATGGAAATGGCAAGTAAGCTTATTGGGTTTTGTTAAAAAATGGGTATGTGATTTACCCACACCCGTGAATAATGAAAAAGGTCTATAGACCTAGGGCAGTTTGTATGTGAAATGGGTATCATTTAAAATAAGTGTGTGAGTTATTTCTTGCTATTTCCGTATGATTTTATGGAATGCTCTCTGATTGTTTAAAGTATATTGAGAATTTGGTTGCAGAACATACCCTCTTCTATTTATTTAAATCTGGTAAAATATCGATTTGGGTATCTCCCTCTACTCTGGGTGCATGACCTTATGATGGAAAAATATTATTTTAAGTCCTTCCTTTTATATACAGATGCATACAACCATATGGGTTTATGTTGGTTTGGTCATTTCAACATGGGACTGATTCTGTTTAATTCTATTGATTGTGAGTGCAAATGGTTGAATGTTGATTTATTGTTGTAGCTAGTAACAAGATTTTTGGGACACATTACTTGGAAAGAAAAATAGTTAAAATGCTTGATTTCATTTTGTGTTATGAAATAAAAATGGATACTATCTATTGGCACAAAAATAAGAAATTGAATCTACAGTTCTTGTTTACTTTATAGATGCATTAACCTTCTGCAGGGACATTTGGAAAATGTTAATAAAATAAAGGTAAAAGATGATGGTTCAGCTGGGTAAGTTTATTTCTTGTTAGTTTTATTTTGACTGAGATCCTAGTGACTCGAAGGGTTGGATCATTTGATCCATACCTTTTCATTTAATGCATTTACTTCATTATTTGATTTAGATTAATTTAATCCACTTTCTGGAAAATTTTAAAAGTGGAAAATACAAGGGGAAACTCTCAAAATTTTGTCAGAATTTTATACTTAGTCATTTTTATGGAATAAAATTAGTTGGATGACTTTGATGGCTTGAGAAGTATTTTGCAATAATGTTTGTTGCAAAATAGATGTATTTTTCCTTGAATGTTAGTTTACCTAATTTTTTTGATTGGTTTGATTCATGTGATGTGCAAAGATAGTGGTTCCGACAAAGATCGGGAACCCAAAACCTCTGCCAATCACATGGTTTGTGATTGAATAAGTGAGAGGTTTGTATGCGAAGTGTTCCTTCGGAATGCTTCACATATATACCCCATGCCTCTTTCATCACCAACTATGGGATTGTTGGAGGATTCTAGCTCCTACCTTTGGTGGAAGCATTACCATTGCATAATAGTTTAGTTATGTGAGATGACTAATCTACTTTATTTTTCAAAAACATAGTTAAGAAAATAGATTAACTTCTTTCTAATTCTTTGAACTAACACCCCCTAAACAAAACAATGTCACAGGTTTTGTGATGATGTATGGGCATTCTATCACCGACTTGTGAGGAATGACGTTAGACTTGAATATTTTTATCATGGATCATTGATCCTATTGTACTTGTAATTTAAGGATTTAGAAACTTGTCTTAGACAAGATGTCCTTTGTACTAGTCCATTTATGGACAAGACTCGTAATTTATAAATATGTTGGTTGATTTATATATGTTCAAATACATTGTTGTTATATGGGTATTGGTAACTATATGGTATATTTGATAAAGTTAAGGTGCTCCTAGTTTACAATATTATTGTTAGAATGTGTATGGATTGTGATAATAAGGTTATACCCCATATCTATTTAACTCTCTAAAACAATATAGAGATTATTATTATGGGTGAAGATAAAGAATAATAAGAGAGATATAATATTGTAATTGGAAGGGTAAAAATGAAAGATGATAGTAATAAATTAAAAGGATTTAAATCTAATCTGGGTAACATATTGGATTAATCTAAAAATGTTTATGCAATAAATCAATAATTGATATTAACCTAATCAAATAATTATGAGACTAGCATAATATTAGATATTATGGAATCTAAAAAGAAGTATGGTATAAACTCATCTTCTAAATTAATATATACCTTATAATATTTAAAGAATATTTAGATGAACTCATCAATTTTCTTAAAGAAAAGAAATGATTCCTAAAGTTGAGTTATCTAACTTTGAACAGAGATGTGAAATATATTTCTAAATAGTTATAGATATGAATTTGATTAATTGATAAAGAATCAAGAAAAACTAAAGTATGAAATTATAAGGTTGATAAGACCTAGTGGAATATTTTCTAAGAGTTTAACACACCTTTTCTATTATAATGTTTAGTATGTATGGATAGGGCAGCAAAGAGAAAATCACTTCATGATCTTATCCTTCTATCTAAAGTAGATAGTTGCGTAAACTATACTTCACTAAGTAAATGGACTAAGAGAGTTTATTATAATCCAACTCGGGTAGACATGCCTTTGTTGATTAAGCCATGAAGCTCATGACCCTTGTATGAACTACATAATCAATGTAAGTTGCAGCCTATCTACAAGCGGCCCATAGGTTGCTTAATATGGTAACATATTAAGTAGCGGATTGGCCTCCGTAGGTAACCAATATCGAGCATTGGGGTTCCTTGTACTTATGAATTTGAACCCGCTAGGAATTCAAATAAGTCTTAATAAGTTAATCTACATAAGTAAAATGAATCTAGATAAGCTGTGATGATACGGTTGTGAGGTGACAAGGATACAAGTTTAAATGCTATGTACACTCATCTATACTAAGCGTACATAATACAAATAAGAAAATTTAGACAAAGTAATGTGCTTGCTAGGTACATTGTCTAATCATTATGATTCCTCAAATCTCAAGTGTAAGATACAAGATGGAGTTTTACTAAATAAAAATCTAGGTAGACACTAGAGGATCATTCACATGTTCTCACTACCGCAGTGTGGTAAAACCAAATGAGGCTAAGTATGAACATTCAAACAAATGTTAAGGGTGACTGTGGAGATCAAAGATAACTAACCCTTACAGCTGTACAAGGTTTATCACTATGTTATAGGTTGGATTAATTTATTAAGACATGCTGCATAAACTGGCTTCAGCTAGTTACCTGATTTAAATATGAAGAGCAATGTCTACTTGGCTGTTAATTTAATATGACTTGCTGCATTAACTAGATTTAGCTAGTTATCTAATTTATATATGTAGAGGAATGTCTATTTTCTCACATTAGAAAAAAATTACTACTAATTTGGGTTACACATTTTCTTCGATTTATTGCATATCAATGCTTCTATTGGTACTTATACCGTCAACAATATTATGATCTATCCATCGACACTTACCAATGCATGCTCTGTGGCACTTCTTTTAGCTATCAAATGTCCCACCTCTCTAATCACATTTCCAGTTCCTAATTCTTATGGTCGTGTCATTCTTCCTATTACTATTGGGTCTCTTATTGTGTTTACACCATTCTTTGTTACCTATGAAATCATCAGTTGTGACATGCTCTTAGGTCTTCCTTGGCTCTGTGCTACCCATGCCATCCCTTCCATGCATCACTTGTGTCTTAAGTTCATCCATAATAAACAAGTTGTCACTATCAAAGGTATTCCACCATGTACACCATTACCTCAACCCACTCTTGCTGATATCTATGCACCAATTATGGCATATAGACCTCCTACACCTCTCAAGTATAAAGCTACTTCTACACCTAGCTCTCCTATTCACACATGACCTACATTATGACCTTTTCATCCTCATTAGTCCATTAGTCCACCATGCCAACCTATGTCCCCTACTCAGAAGCCTCTTTTCTTAGGAATTCTCCACCTTCTTCTCCACATTGGTCTCATTCACGTGCACATAGTTATTCTCCTACACCACCAATCCTATATCATGCTCACATGCCTTTTTCTCCTCGGATATTGGGTGGGGGGCCCTCACCCTTCACTATCATTATATATCCTTCTATCAATCAAAATCTTGGGGCATCACACTTTCTCCCCCATTCCATCACTATCAATTGTCTCTAGTGTCTACTACTACACTTCACACTCCGCATTTCATATCTAAACTTTCTATGCATACTCACTTTTCTAGTACACACATTATACCATCATTATCCGATGACACACTCCAGATCTATGGTTCACACTTAACTATTAAGGGTGTAGACACAAAATTATGCACTTTAGACATTATTTAGCTCAGTCTTATACTACTATTTAGAAGGTTCTCAAGTGAATAAAGTAATAATTAATCCCACCTTTTGGCCATATTTATTTTATATTTTATTTCATAGTTCTTGTATATTTTCCAGCACTTATCCATCCATTTTACAACTATCTCGTCATTCTATCCCAAAATCAGGGCGTCCCTAGCACCTTGTGTTAGGGTACCCTGGGGCACCCCAATCCTACCTTGGGTTCCCGATCTATGCACATCCTTTCCCACTTCTTTTTGGGGCCTTTCTATCCATTTTTCATCCTTATCCTTTTCCCAGTTGGCCTTGTTGGGATTAATTATGAAATTAAGCTTGAGAGCCCTATAAATATAAAGTTATAAGACCATAATGAGGGTCCTAGCATCACATACTACTATCACTCCATCTAGAGTTGCATCCATTGCATCACTTACATCCACATAGTGCTATACATCAAGGATAGGAGATCTGCATCACACACACTGCATAGGGGATGGATTCTATTCTATTCCATGCACACATGCTATTTACATTTTCTATAGTTACTATTGATCACTACTTCACAAAGTGCGACTAACACAAGAGAGCACCTAGGGAATGACATGCACACACTCACCAGAACTACATTTGGGTATGAAATGTAGTGAAACACTCAGTGATAAGTCCACTAGTTTTGTGGATGAGATTAGGCCAACCCATTCATCTCGTATCTTTTATTTTTCTAAGGTTTGATACTTCCTCTTGTATTACAAGTCATCATGCAACTCAAATGGCAGATCCAAAGTGTGAACGAGCGATAGGAAGGGTTCGAACTAGCTTGTGACCATAGCATATTCAATTTCGATCATTTACAGAGATCACCATGCTCGAGGCTATAGAATAGGGCACCCCGGGTGCCTCAATACCTTCCCGAGACACTCCCAAGTCGGTTTAGATCTTCTAGATCTAATATTTTTATGTTTCCTTAGTGATCGTATGCACTTCCAAATTTTATTTCTAGATCTACGACATTGTGCGACAATCACCCTCAATAAACTAAGTCATCTTTCCTCTTTTATTTACACATCTAGGGTTTTATTTCACTTAGAGTAGTTAATTACATTTACTCTATACTATTTTCATCCATTTCTTATAACATTTTAGCCCCCTAGTTATATTAACATTAATACCCCTATACCCCATTTAGGTATTTATTTTGTTAATCATTTTGGTGAACCCGACATCTCTTTCTACCACCTTCTAGGGATTTTCATTCCACCATCATGAATATCTTTGTCACCGAATATCTACTTACCCACCCTGATTTGCTTCATCAATTTCAAACCCTCTTTCTACTTACATACCAATGTATCTATTTACATGCATCTAGATTCCATGTATGATACATTTTCTGATGCATTCCCATCATATTGCATTCTGGGCCAATCCTCCAGTTGACATTCACCCCTTTGACAATGATCCACCACTTTACATCATGTCTTGCCTCTATAATTTTGCTATCAGCGTATTCTTATCGATAATGGCTTTGAGCTTAGTTTGTGCCCTATGTATTTTCTCCAAGCCTTAGGTTTGTATGCTCATGACATTAAACCTTCTTCTATTTCACTCCATTCTTATGACGGTTCAATTCATCCATATCTAGGCCACGTTACCTTTCCTCTAATCAACCGTAGGTCCTAAGAATCTCTCTAATGTTTTCTTTGTCATTGATTTTCTGTCTCATATAATTTCTTGTTAGGTAAACCATGGCTTCATACCATGCAAGATATTGCTTCTACCATCCATCATTGCATCAAATTATTACATGAGCGTATTGAGTATACTATATTACGAGATCATGATCCATTCCAATATTGTGTCCATGACCCTCATACTAGTATCCCTATTCCTCACATTGATACTACAGATGAACCTCAACCTATGGATGATCAACCTCATTTACCACCACTTGAGGGCGCTATTTGTTTACTAGATGCTATCCCTTCTACACTATCTCCTACTACTACTATTCTTCCACATCAGCTACTGTTCCATCCATACACAATATCCTTCCCTCTTTGTCTTCACCATTAGCTCATACCCTCTTTACATGTACACTTTTCATTCATAACTCTTATTGGGAACATGTTCCATTCGACCCCGCATGTGATGAAACCATATGTTCTCCTGCTGGTCTAGCTCGCCTTGGATTTAATTTTGAGGACTTTTAGCCTTCTACTCATGCCTCTCATCTATATTATTGTTTGGTCACTATCACTGCCTCTTACCCATTACGGTATTTGATCTTTTAGTCTATCTCCCGCATACCCATTTTGCTTCTTTACTCACATCGGGGAATATTTCCTTACTTACATCAGTGGTACCTTACACCCTAGTCACACGATATTTCATTCCCTATGCCTTTTTGTCATATTTTCATTTCAATAGCTCATTTCTTGGCTATTCACCTAACTAAACTCTATGGTATGCACACGATTGCCCACACCCCCATTAAATGAAGAAGAATACGTTATGGGGATGTATTTCCTATCTCTTACTAAATCATTACATGATCAAACTCATACTATAGCATACCATGTCACCAATCTAGACCCATTTGACTTTGACCCGAGAGGACAACAATTTTATTGATGAGTTCACATAGTATCTTCCCACCCTCTTTGTTGGGGGACATATCATGAGACTTACTCCCCCATCCTCATAGTAGCATAGTTTCACCTCTACTCTTTACAATATTCTCTACATATAGGTATACTTATTACACATTCTAGCACCTTCGTTATCCAATGACACACTCTTGTTATTCGGTTCACACTTTGGGTTGTTGAGGGATTACAATTTCAATGAACCCCACACACTGAACTATACGTTCTACACATTTATATTCTATTACATACATCATGCATCTTACATCATCCTTTTTATACTTAGTCTACATCCTACATTATCCTATACAACCCTCATCTATTAGTCATTTATACATCATCTATCTCATACATGCTACACTAGTCGTCATCTCATATGCATCTAGTTTTACATCCCTTTCTTACATTCTATATTTATGCTAGGTCACATTACACATGGGCCTATATTTACATGTCATCACTACATATTCTATCTACACTTACATCTGCATCTTACATAGCCTACACATCATACATATCCTACATTACATAGTTCCCATCGCACATTTATCTATCATCTACATTCTACATGCTACACTAGATTCCATTACATATGGGTCTAGTTTTATCATCATTGCATATTCCATTTCTATATACATTGCATATCCTATATACATTATACATCTTACATTGCATTATCCACACTATGCACATTTACATCACATATTCATTCCTTGACAGATTAAACTACATTGTTTTCTACTGCGCACTCACACTCACCACCCTATGATGCACTTTAGTTCCTTGGTCCATACTCAACTACCAAGGGTTTAACAATTAATGGACCTTACATTCACCAATGTGAAATTTTCCTTATCCAACATTTTCCACATTAGTGACATACACCTTGATTAAATTGTTATTCCTTTTTATCATCTTATATTGGTATATGCTTTCAGCTAACTCACCTCTCCAATTATCATATTATAGTGTCCTCCACCCTAAGGTACATCACCAATCCATTCTTATCCATCCCATAGTGACATACGATTTAGGCTAAATCATCTCCCATCTTCATCCTTTTCATCTTATAGTGATATACGCTTAGGGATAAATCATCACTCCTCGGTTCAACAAGTCATGGTATATGCTTAGGCTATAGGGTCCACACACATCTTTCCACATATCTCTTCACCATCTACTCATTCTATAGTGATATACACTTAGCGCTAAATCATCACTCTTCCATTCAAAAGTCATGGTATACACTTAGGCTATAAGGTCCACACACATATTTCTATATATCTCATCCCCATAAACTCATTCCATAGTGATACATGCTTAGGGATGAATCATCACTCCTCCATTCAAAAAGTTGTGATATACACTTTGACTATAGGGTTCACGCACATCTATTCACATGTCACATTTCATCACCATTATGTATTCACACTCATCACAACACATTAGATACAACCAACACTACCGCACCATTTGCCAATGACACACTCTCATTTATGGTTCATTCTTGAATGCTAAGGGGACAAATGAAATGAACCTCATTGCATACACTTCCATCCACTTGAGGGGCATGTTGCTCCTATCATTCAATCTTGCATTCCATTCCACCCATCCACAACATACTGCATTATCTTGGGGGCATTTAATTTTGCATACTAGTGTTTTTCATGCGCACTTTATTACACATGTTAGATTGCTTTCTTATATGTCATTATCATACACACATGCATGCTCAAACCTTTGTCTAGTGTTATCACAGATACAAGAATCTACATGTAACATGGATGCTCAACTCCTACCCTTCCTATACTGGTCACTGGGGGCATCCACATTCATCTTATCCAGGTGCTATTGTTTCATTTTGTACTTAACATCTTATAATACTTGTTTATACACACTTTGACATATTGGTTATTTCTCTAACATGCTAACGGGTGTTCCATGTGCAACACTTGTTTTAAAGGATTACATGTTTCCATGACTACTTTTTTTTTCTACTTCTCTGCGTTGTTTTCCATTGTATGTAGGCTTTACCCTTTGCTTGTGTGCACAATTTTTTGTTGTTTACAACCATGATTGCTTTGTGCACTATTCTTGTTTTCTTGCGTGTTTACACTACTTTGTTTCATAGTTTCTATTTTCCCCTTATTGCATGCATGCATTTTGGACTAACATTTTTTTGCTAGCCATCCCTTTTTGTGCACGCATTGGTATTTACCAAGAGTTTCCCTTTCCCCTATAGGGAAAATTTATATAGGTCAAAGTGCGGTTGGTTCTATTTCGGGGTTGAATTCTCCTTTTAGTGATGTCACATGCGCCCCCAAGAGGGGGCATCATTGAGGTTTTCTACTAAAAATTGCATTTACACTTTGGTTCACACACATCGAGTGAGTTCGGACCAGTCTACAAAATCCATATACAATGGCCTCAATAGGACATGGCATCCTTCCACAGCTTTTGTGGAGCAATTACAGGCTTGGGGGCTACAATGGGTGTACCTTTCTACACTTCTCCATCCAGGTGGTGTCGATCTCCCAAAAACTAGGAAAGTACAAATATATCTTTAAAATTTTTAGTAGAAGTGGTTAAATTTGGAGGATAAAACACATCTCCTCCCTATACTTCTTCACCAAGGTGACGTGAGATCGCCCAAAAAAATTACGAAAATAGAGGATATCCTTCTATACCCTTCTTTTAATATGGATCGGTGCACGAGTTCCATTTACATTTTTTCCAGTGTATTTTAAATTTGTGTACTTTACACATTTCTATATACATGCGTATTTTACACAACGTGTTTACATACATACATATTTAACTACTTGATTGTTTTATCCTTGCGCAGTCATTGTATGAGAAACAAACAATCAAATTTGGGGCAGCAATAACAAAAATGATGACAACGATAATGAAAACACACCGCTACATGAGAATTTTCCTTTACTAACCATGTAGGTACACTACACACAACATCAGCTACACATGTTCCACCCTAGGTTTGCTCTCATCACTTTTTATACACATTTATCATCTTTAGAATCCACGCTACTCCACATTTTATTTTTTTCATTCCATGCTTGAGTTTAGTCCATCGAAACATCTTCTTCTACACTCTACATGGATACCAGGTATGGATCTGTATCTACTTTATGTTCCGAAGCTTTCCACTTACCAACATAAAGTTGGGGCAAAATGTAGACATAAAATTATGCACTTTAGACATTATTTAGCTTTGATCTCATACTACTATGTAGAAGGTTCTCAAGTGAATAAAGTAATAATTAATCCCACCATTATTTTATATTTTATTTCATAGTTCCCATATATTTTCCAACACTTATCCATCCATTTCGCAACTACCCTGTCATATAAGCCCAAAATCGGGGCACCCCAACTTGTATCTTGGGGTACCCCAAGGTGCCTTGTCCAACCTTGGGCACCCTAATCTATGCACATCCCTTTTTCACTTCATTTTGGGGCCTTTCTAACTGTTTTCATCCTTATGCTTTTCCTAATCATATTTTTGGGATTAATTACAAAATTAAGCTTGAGATCCCTATAAATATAAAGTTATAAGACCATAATGAGGGTCCTAGCATCACATACTACTATCACTCAATCTAGAGTTGCATCCATTGCATCACTTGCATCCACATAGTGCCATACATTAAGGCTAGGAGATCTACTTCACACACACTGCATAAGGGGAGGGATTCTATTCTATTCCATGCACACATGCTATTTACATTTTCTATAGCTATTATTTCTTGCTACTTCACAAAGTGTGATTGACACAAGAACACATAGGGAATGAATTTCACACACTCACCAAAACTACATCCGAGTTTGAAATGTAGTGACATGCTGAGTGATAAGTCCACTAGTTTGGTGGTTGAGTTTAGTTTGACCCATTCATCTACATATTTTTTTTTCTATGGTTTGATACTTCCTCTTGTATTATATGTCATCATACAATTCATCCAATGGATCCAGTGTGACAAACAAGAAGGGTTCTGAAAAAACTTGTGACCATATCAAATTCAGTTTGCTGAGCATTTATAGAGATCAGAGCACCTAGAATGTAGACCATGGAACCCCATGGCACCTTAGTACCTTCCCAGGTGCCCCAGTCAGTTCAAATCTTCTAGATCTGGTCTTTGCAGGTTTCTTGAGTGATCATCTACACTTCTATATTTTATGTCTAGATATGTGACAACTCGTGCGACAATCACCCTCAATCAGCTAAGTCAAGTTTCCTATTTTATTTGCACATCTATGGTTTTATTTCACTTAGAGTAGTTAATTACATTTACTCTATACTGTTTTAGTCCATTTATTACAATGTTTTAGTCCTCCTAGTTAGATTAACATTAATACCCCTATACCCTATTTATGAATTTATTTTTGTTAACCGAGGGCACACTTCATCCATGAACCTCACATCCTATACTATTACTACACTTCGATATCAATACTTCATGATACATCTTTTATAAAATATACTACTCTCTCTCGCTCCATGCTTCATGATTATATTTCCAAGCATCACCATATCATTGGTTCACATACCTTGTTCTCATTACTCAAGGACACACTCTAGTTCCACAATTCATATTTGGTTGTCGAGGGTCCAATTCTTAAATGAACCTCACATTATCTATGCTTCATGCTCAGTGCTTCATGATACATCTTTTCTAGCATTTACTCTTACACAATACGCTCATTTTCCAATAAAGTACTCTTGTTCTATGGTTCATTTTCTTGTTGAGGGGAATTTATAAGGGAACCTCATCTCATACACATCCGTTGGGGAAAAAATACTCCTCCTCTCTTCACATCTTACACATCACAACAGAGACTATCAAACTTGCACAATATTTACATATCTTGGTTGTATTTACTCTTGTTAGCCTATATTACCTACATGTTGCACTTTGTTTACTATGCTAGCTAGATTCTTAGTATGTCATTATATTTTTTTATATACACATGTGTGTTCACTTGGTATCTTGAGGTGAATTCAGGACCTTTCACATATTTATACATGATGCATGATGCTCGACATAACTCTTTACCAGTCCCACCGAGGCTCCTAGGGGCATATACTTTTGCTACTATCATACTTTACACATTACAGGTTCTATCATTTTAGTACTTACTATTTCTAGTCACTATCACTATACTTATCACTGATTTATACACACTTTGACATACTATTTATCTTTCTAACATGCTAACGGGTGCTTCATGTGTAGAATATTCCTTGCGGATCAATACAACCATGGTTATCTATCATAACTTGTTTCCTCTTGTTTACTATTATTTGTGGGGTATGCCCTATGTCTTACTTAATCCTTGTATGATTTTTTTCTGCTTTGGTCCTGATTTTCTTGTGACATTGTGAGTGATGTCCCATGTTTGAAACTTTCTTTTTGCGGTCCATATTATCTTCCTAGTTGCTTATTACATTGTCTTATATTACATGTTAGCTACTTTTCCTACTAAAATTTTCTACTAGCCTACTTTGTTTGCACGTGACTTGGTTTTTAACATGCACATCCCCTACCCCCTATAGGTATCCACTTTCAGATATGTATATCATCTTTAAGTCCTCTCCTTTGGACCGTATTCTCCTATTGTTGTTGCATGCACCCCAAACAAGGAGGGCATATATTGGGTGAATAATTCACCCCTATAACAACTTAGAGATCCAATAAAACACAATAAAATACATAAATGGCACAATAACATAGTTACATATTAGATCGAATTAGACACGGGTCCAAAACATAGAGCAAACACTAGCACCTAGACACGGAAAGAATAATGGGCATTTTTTTCCCCTTAGGCGCTTGTGGCTTAGGGGTAAAAACAATAATTTTATAACTCTAGTATAATTTACAATAATATTCATATCAGTTCTCCAAAGAGCATACACTTGCCTCCAAAGTGACAAAATTTAGTCTATCAACTACATTTCGATTCTGATCGAAATAATCAAAACAATAAGAGTAAATTAGGGATGTACTTTCGTAGTGGTGCTTATTCCGGAAGCTTCATGGAAGGAGGAAAATATATAAATCTCTCCCCAACACTCTTCTATAGGTGTGAGATTGCCCAAAAAAATTTCTCTCGGCGTGAGATCACCCAAAAACTCACTCTTGGCATGAGATCATCTCGAAAACCTCATCACTAATATTCGATCCAACAAACAAGATAATTTTCTATCTCATACTCTCTTACATATCAGTGCACACTTTCCTTTTACACACTTTTACACCTTTTACTTATACTCTAATTTTTCATATATGAAACTTTGACTACTTTTTGATCTTATTTTACATATCCATCCTTAATAAACAACAATAATTAACTCACATAAGCTATAATAGCACACTACTATGCATACACTTCACCCCTAGGGTCTACTTCCATTTCCTAGTCTCCACACTTTACATTGCGATCACTTCATGCCAATTGTCCGGTCACAATGCTACTAACAACACTCTTCTCTATAGGATCACAAGGTATACATATTCTATCTAATTTATGCTATCAGTATTCACTCAATAACATAAAATGGGTGCAATCTGAGACACAAAATCTATGTACTTGGGTACATTTCTAGGTGTTTCACTTGATTCTTGGATGTTTCTTTGAAAATGGCGAAACAGATAAGGGTAATGGGCTAGGAGGAATACTGTTAGAATACTAGTTGATAGGTTGTTGCGCATGTATGAATTCGAGTCCACACACTGATTGTGAGAGCTTCCTTTTCACCGGGAGGAACTAATTGAAATAGAAAGCAAGACCACGAGAAAGAATTAAACAATATATGCGGTGGGTGCCTAGCATGTGCTAGATCCGGAATTGTGATACTTCTGACGGTTTCACAATCCACTTATTTAAAACAATTTAATGCTAGTAATCAAGTAAATCCTATTGTAGTTAAAAATGATTTAGGTATCTCATTTAAAACACAATAAGAAAGATCTAATCTAATAGGCTAGGTTAAAATAAGATCGAAGGTCAAGTAATCGGTTGCTCGGGTCTTTGCGGAGTCGATAGAGGTCTTAGGCAGGTCATAGGTGATTAAGGGTGATGTAGGAATAGGTAGGTAGGTTACTATTATGGGATGTATTGGTAAATACAGAGACCGATGCTTGTTAAGGGTGACCAACATTGGTTTAGGATAACTAGTTGCGGTTACTTTGGGGTCTTTGGAAATGTCATAGAATGAGCTTTAGATCTCCCTTATGACTGCACAAAGGACTAGGCTAGTTGGAATGAGGTATTAAGTTGTTTGGATGGGATTTAGTGAGGTTTTAATAGGGATATGGAGGGGTGAGTATTAAAGGAGGTCAATGGGTGGCTAGGAGAAAAAAGCATGAAAATACAATGATGAAATGAGTGAACCAGAGGAGTAAAATGTTCTACTTACTTATAATCTGGTGTTGGACATTTGTGAGTGAGGAATGAAGGTGCTGATAAAAGGTTGAATGTTGTAGAGGATCACCAAACATTAGGGAGATCTTGCATGGGCTGCATGTGCTCTCCTTCTTGCCTGATTGGATCAAATCTATACTAGGGTGAGTCTTTGGATGATTCTTTAGGTGAATCTTTGGATGGATACTAGATGTTTGTGTAAGAGAAATTAATTGATCTCCTTCTTTGCATGCATGTTCTCCTTGAAACTTATTCTCAAAAGATGTGATATCTCTCAGAATCATGCCAACCTCAAAAATAAGGTTGTTTTGGGAATTAAATGGTAACCAACGGTGGTTTCGGCTTAATTAGTGGTGGTTAAGGGTAACTGGCATCGGTTAGGGCAGGATTTCCTAGGTTTACTAAACTAGGTAGATCCCCTTGATTTTATGGGATCTCGTGTGTTGGCCCATGATTAGGATGGAAGCTTCTTTTAAGCATGCGGGAATGTGGTTAGAGGGAATGTAGGCATTGATTTTTAGGGTTTGGGTAAGTCTTAGTTAGTTATGGCAACTTACTAAGAATAGGTCTTAGGGTGAGGTGGCTAGATGAGGTGTCTAGGTGAGGTGGATGTGTGAGCATTATCTCAATTAGGATATTTAAATAATAAATATGGTGAGGATAATGAATTAATTTAATTAAATTAATATTAGTGGGGTGAAAGGGGCCATGGCTAAGTGAATATGTTTAAGGTGTTTATTTGATGAGGGACCAAACGGGAGTGTGGCCCAATTTTGGTGTCTACATTTTCCCCCTTTTTGTTGCATAGCTTGTATTGATAAGTGACGCCTGAAAAAATAAGATGTGGTTGCCCCATGTGTGGGTGAAGGTGATCCCCCTCAAACCAAGAACGATGAGGCGAGAAGGAAGAATTAGTGAGTGGTTTGATAAAAGGTAAATGTGAGGAAGAGGAAGGTGGGCAACGGGGGAACAAAAAGGAAAAAGGAAAAAAAGGCTACTTGGGTAATCTAGGTAATGGGTCAGGGTCAAAGGTAGTAATAGTCAAATTTACACACACGTATAAACTACAACACGCTACCAGGGTGAAGAGTAGGAAAACTCTACGTTGTCTAAGGTCGATAGGTTTATCCAAACAAGGTTGAAGTGCTTATGGTATCCAAGGTATAGGATATGGTTAGGAAACACGACATAGGTCAGGTGCAGGAACGTGTAGGTGTGTTTTGGTACACCATAGGTAGGGTCAGGTTAAACGGTCATGGAAAGAGGCAAGGTAAGGTCATCAAGTCAATCAACACAGTAACAATGCCGTAAGGTATAACAAACACATGAGGTCAAAGGTCACTAGCGATGTTCTTGGTCTAGGAATCTAGATCACGACATGGGTAGTGCCAGGTATGGGTTAAGTATTGAGTCCCCGAAGGAGGACGAGGTTAGGTAGTAAAGGATGAGGTCGGGAGGGTGAGGTAAATGGTCGGGGGTAAAGGTTGGGTGGGGTAAATGGTCGGGCAAAGGTTGGGTGGGGTAACAAAGGAGGGATGGGCGGGGTAATAGGGTAAAATTTAGGGCAATTTGTAAGAGAGGGTGACCGATGCCGGTCAAGGGTAGTCGATGCCGGTGAGGGTAACGATTCAGTAGAGGGTAATCCGACCACGGTAAGGTAGGGCGACGTAAGTGATGTTAGTCAAGGGAAACCATCACTTTGGTCGGGTTGGGTAGGTTATAAAAAGAAAAAGTCTATGGTTTTAAAATTCATTTGTGATTTGTGAATTAGAGAAAATGACAAGAGAGATGAAGATAAGAAGAAAAAAACTACGGTGTTGGAAGGTTGAGTTGGTGAGCCATGTGGGCAATGAGTGTGGATTGATTGGTGGGTTCACGAGAGTGGGGCATTAGATTTGAGTGGTTGGAGATTCAAAGGACTTTTGGCAATGGTAGAGGCGGGAGAGGGCACGGAGGACCGTGCAACAACATGAGGTGCCACCATGACGATGGACAATGGTATGAGGTAAGATCTAAAGCCTATGTGTGTGTTGTTTAGTTAAATGAGAAAGAAATTTGGGGGAGGAAATGGGGTTTGGGGGAAAAATTTAAATGTAAAATTGGAAAGAAAATGGGTGAAATGGGAAGGGGGAGGGTAGAAGATAGGTAAAGGAGGGGTAGGAAGGGATGTGGAGGGTTTGGGGAGGAATGGGTGGGTAGGAAATAGAGTGTGGAGAGAAAAGGGGTTTGGGGATGCGGTGGTCACCGTGATAGTGACCGACATCGGTTCCACTGTGGCCAACGTCGGTGGGTGTGGACCGGTATCGGTCCCAAGAGAGGTGACCGATGCCGGTCGTAGTGAGACCGTGGTTGTTCAAGGGTAGAATGGGGTCTCAATGCGACCGGCGCGCTAGTTTAGATAAGGATAAACAAGGGAAGCATAGTGGGTAGGGAGGGGTAGGCAAGGGTTAAATTAGATAAGGAAGGGTAGGGATAGATAGGTAAAGTGGCGAGGCCAAGGTTTGGGTGCTGGTAAGTAGGTTAGGTCAAGATGTGGGGTTAGAGAAAAAGGTAAATAGATAAAGGCTTGGGGTATGGGTAGACAAGTTTGGTAGAATTTGGGGTCAAAGGTAATGGTAAAAATTTATAGGTATAGGTAAGTTTTTAATAATGTGATCATTCTATTGGATGCAGGTGAGAGATTAGCTACGCATGCGGGATAGGGTGCCACCCCTACTCTTGAGAGTATGAGGCATGGCGACCACTAAGGAGTGGCAGCATGTGGAGGAGGTGGGCCTAAGTGGGGTCAGTGCTTTATCGGCATGTAGTCCAAAGAACCAAGTTTGATGGTCACTCTCATCAATAGATGGGATTCAGTGACCAACACGTTCCACCTCTTGGCCGGGTAAGATGACATCCACGCTGGAAGATGTGTTCAAGATCTTGCGGCTAACCATATTGGGTACATAGGTCTATTCAATCTCCTCTGAGGCCTCAAAGGAGTTGATGTTGACAGTGTTTGGAGAGGGATTGGAAAATATGACATTCCATAGTGCCAGTTTGAGCTATGGAGGGATGTACACAGCTCATCTAGAGGAGATGAAGCTTGTTGTTTTATTGATGGAGGAAGTGTACTGTTTCACACTGCTAGATGCAGAGGGAGGGAGATTTCCCAACTCATTGATGTAGGTAATCCATGACATGGTGATAGATCAGACCTACTTTTCCTAGGCACCCCCATTCCTGGTACAGTTATACAAGGATTTATGGGCATATGGATGGTCTGCACAGAGTTCACTTTGTGCTATACCTTTTTACTTCATTGCTGGGCATATGAGCACATAGTTTGTGTGCGGCTGGTAGGGATGCCCTGAGCAGATGCATTTCCACCAAGATTGGTGTGGGTGGGGTACAAGTAATGGGTTCTTGTGATCGGAGAGCGGTGATCAAACATGCCCACACATGATGTAGCCTTTACAAGCATTTATTGGAGGGTTATGCAGGTGGACATAAAATGGAGACCATATGTGGGTTATCCCTCATTCGGTGGATGCATGAGGAGATAATAAATGGGCTTCAGTTGGTGCGATGGATAATGGGTCAACTTTGTCTTGGGAGCACGAGATGATCCCAGCAGACGAGAGTTAGATAGTAGTTTGGACTACCATAGGACATACCTCCACCCTTCCCGCAGTATAAGAGAGATGATGTGGAGAGGCCATTACCTCTACCATAGTTGACAGTGCCCATAGGGTAGGAGGAGTAGGTGGTAGACCGGTGGATTGATGACGCTAGGGTTACAGGATGGATACATATAATGGTGGGTGGCTCATTTATGAGTAGTACCACCCGTGCTAGGGCATCTGAAATCTAGCCACCATCACAAAGCAGAGAGGACACCCTATAGGGGTAGGTGGTGACCCTGATTACCTAGTTAGGTATGGTGTAGGCACAACTTTCCGAGTTCGAGAGGTGGAGGTAGGCTGAGTTACATTTACAGGTGGCGATCTATAGGCCCAGATGTCTCGGGATGGGGATGGAAATGGAGATGATGGTCCAGTGGCTGCCGTATGCAGCACAGTGATAGGGTTACAAGGCTAGTTATTCACAACACGGGAATATATTGGGGCTTTATAGACCTATATACGGGGACAGGGGTAGGGGTTGATGACACCACCACGAGCACGGGGACAAGGTCCCGAGTTCACGAAAGGGGGGGACAAGGTCATGCATGCACATGTACGAGGGGCCAAGGCCTATGGGGCCACCATAGAACATGCCCATATCTAGGTTACGAGAATGCCTTAGGTGAGGTCGGATACTACTAGGATCGGTTGATGGAGGTCTGGGATAGATTTCCTATCCTATGGAGAGTATAGGGCACAACAGGCCTCAAGTGAGAGGACTAGATCCTAGACTCATAGTGTAGAGAGCATAGGGGGCCATCGAGCTCCTAGACAAGATCAAGGAGAGGCCACCAGCTCATGGAGACCAGCTCTAGGTGATGTGTCAGTAGGGGGTGGTGAGATGATACCAGGTGGTGGACAGGAGCCGAGGAGGAGACTGGAGAGACCGACATGGAGGATGTCCAACAGGGTGAGGCCTGATGTCTAGCCCCGTATTTTTGATGTATTGTAGTCATTTTTTTGATATAAATTGACTTGCATGTCAAAGATAGTGAGGATGTACAAGATTTTTGTATATTTTTGAGCATATACTGGCCTGCATGCTGAAAAGATTTTGTATTGTTTTATTATTTTATTGTATACGAGACCGACTTGTGTGCCGATGACATTTTGTATTGAGTATTGGCCTATGTGCCAATGATTTTGAGAGATGGATATGATTGGATATTTGTATATATTGTATTGAGACACACATATTTGTTTATATGATGAGATGGATGAGATTCTTGATTTGTTGGTGTTTTATGAGAATTTTAATTTTTGTTGTGATATGGACGGAAACTAGGTGAGTGAGGCATGATGGAGTCAGGTTGGTTTAGGCATGGATCGAGTCAGGTTGTAGACATGGATTGAGTTAGGTTGGTTTAGGCATGGATCGAATTAGGTTGGTTTAGGCATGGATTGAGTCAGGTCATAGGCATGGATCGAGTTAGGTGGGTTTAGGCATGGATCGAAGCCGAGGTTTGTTTATGCACAAATGAGTCGGGTTTTAGACATGGATTGAGTTTAAATTAGTTGAAGTGGTGAGTCATTAATTTGTGTAATGAATGATGATATGGGTCATGTTTAAGATGTTTTATAATATATGCATGATGATGGTAGATAAATGGTAGTCATAGTAAATATATGGTGTGATGAGGATAAAAATGTTAAGCAATTTGTTGTTTTGGTTTGATGTCTAATTCTGTGACATAAAAAGGAAACTACGTAGGGGAAAAATATGATTTAGGAAGATGAAAGATGAATTGGTTAGGGTAGAGAGTGGCCGAGCTAACCTCCAAGGGCCCCATGCCCTCAAAGTGCTACCTATATAGTCCCAACGAAAAGGGACCTCAGGCCGATGTAGTTCTCCCATAAGCTAGGGAAGAATATGAGGAGGTATGAAAATGAGTTGGTGGGTTTTAGGTGTGATTGGTTTAGGTCTATTAGGTGTGAGTGGGTTATGGGAAAATTGCATAGGTGATGTCGATGGAGGTAGAAGAAGAATATTACCCTAAAGGTAAGCGTCGAGGACCAAGTCCTATATAAGGTAATCAATACGTAATAAAGAAGGTTAAAAGATAAGAGGAGGCAAGAAAGCTGCACTGATTGGTTAGAATCATACTTGAGTAGGTCATACCTTAGAGAAGGTGATGAACGTAAGACCCTAAAGAAATTGCATGATTGATTGTTCTAAGGGTGAAAAGTAGTCACATGATCACTAAATGTAATGGTTTCTAAGAGGTCCCTTCAAAGCGGTAGGAAAATGAGAGTGTGAATGGTGAGAGGGGTGAAAGGTGGTTATTTTATTTATGGTATGAGGTGGCATGCTCTTTAGGAAAGAGATCAAAGATCATAATGGGAAAGTCCATGAATAAAAGGATTTACTTTTGACTTGATATTTGAGATAGGCCCGATTGATGTGGGAAGTCTATATGGGATGAGGAAATTAACTCCTTGAGGTTTTCATGAAGTGATCGATATGGGAAGATTTAAAGTATCTCTTTTTTGTGTTTTTGAAAGAGCTTGACATAGCTGTCCTTTGAGGGAGTAGTCTATTATTAGTAGCGATTACCGAGGAAGATATCATTTTAAGGGAGTCATCTTTTATTAGAAGTTTGACTCAAGGAGTTGGGTCCCATGCGAGGAATTTGTAAGTCATGGACTAGACCAAGGTGAAGAATAGGACTCTTGTTCGAAAGTAGGGTGAAACGACCATGGGATCTCATCTAAAAATAGAAAAAAGTATCCATGAGAATCATGCTATGTGCGCAGCACCGTGGTACACATATTCAAGAGAAGATAGCAAGTGACAAATAATCACATGATTCTTGTTTAGTCATCGCGAGGTGTAAGAAGTGGACGACAGTCGAGGGATGAGTATGCAAAGAGAAAAAGGTGATGTAGGACTAAACGTCAACAATAGAATAGTTAAAGATGTAAGGCATTAAGGGGCTCGAGTTCGAGTTTACCCTCAAGTGAAGATAAGCGATAAGCACCTAATCCATAAGTATGGGTTACGATGTATGTGTAGACACCAAATTTGTGTCTTACGACCCCCCGTGCCCCGCATCTCATTTCGCAACCTAGCCTCATCACCTAAACCTTACACAATTATTTATTAATTACCTTATAATTAATAAATCCACATCTCCAAACCTGCCACCTCATTTCGCCACCTCATCATGACCTAGTCCTAACCCTAAACTAACCTAATTAAGACCTATAACTTGGTCTACATCCACACCCATGACTAATTACTCCTCACCCGCACCAAAATCAACCTAATAATGACTTGACCAAGCCCACAACTAATTCCTCGGGAGAAAAGGAGGGAAAGTTGGCTATTTTACTAAAAATAGCTCACTTTGACTTAACCGATATCGGTTCCTACTCGACCGCCGTCGGTTACGTAACCACCATCGGTTCCCTGTAAATGACCTCCCCCAACCAAAAACAAAGGATCTGGAACCTGGGAATTCATTGGAAGGATCGGGAATTCACTTGGCCGAGCAGAGACAAGTGAAGGAAAGAGAGGAGTTTGCAGAGAAGGACATCAAGCCCAAGACTGCAACTAAGTAACCAGAGCCCAGTGACACTCATCCAAGCATTGGGAGCGAAGATAGCTCATCTTGGATTGTCAGATCATCCTACCTGAATCCTGCCTTCGTCATCACAGTCCTTGGACCTGTATCTTCATCAGGAACTAGTAAGTAGTGTCTTATATGTTCTTTTAATAACATTTCTTGGATTTCTGAATCACAGTAATTACAAGTCTATTCCTAGATCTACTACCCGGTAACACCCTCCATCTAACTATCATTCCTCTACCCCTACACTACCCCAAGAACAACTCCCATACCCTCTGAGCCTTCTCCATCACTCCATTACCTATCCCCAATCATTTATTAGCCTTGTAAACACCATATCCACCTTATAGCCAACCTTCACTAAAAGCCCCTAAACCACTTCCCCTATCGATATCGGTTAGCGAGAAAACCAATGACCGCCGTGGCGATGGTGGCATCGGTCACTGTGATTCAAAACCAAAACTAGCCCTTTCCTCTATTGTTTTAACAAGGTAATTAAATTATAATTTGCAATAATTTGTGTTAATTCATATTAGCAGGGGAACTGACCACCTTCAAAAGGAAGTTTAATACTTCCTGGGCCCAAGGCAGTTCCCTCATTATTGTCTAATTAGAATTTGGTGGTCTTGTATTCTTACTTGCAGGTAGTCCTTCCCAGACAAAAAGGAGTTCTTTGCAATTGATCTGATCTCTCTCTCTACGGTACGCACACGCCCTCTCAACATTCAACAGGTATTCCTCCTAGCCCTAACCCTTATCTGTTTCTCAAAGGAATGAAAGGATAGAAGCAACTCTATTCCAGGAACGGAAGCATTCTGTGCGAAACATTTTGGCATGCCCGGTGGGACCCATTTTGGGTTTCTTTCTTTCTTGCTTGCTTTCATATAGGGAGCACACTTGCTATTTTCTTCTTCTAAAATATTCACAAGATATTTTGTTATTTGGTAAAAGAATTTGTCTTGCTTTCACATCTTTGCATTAGTGAAAGTCATCTTCTTTGCTTCATCGAATATCATTTTCGATTTGGGTTTAAAACACGTGCATCACATTCTTGCTTGCCGTTTTCAATTCTAGTGAACATAGATTAAGTAACAGGTCGTACACGTGGGGGTGATATCCATGGTATTGACAAGAAATTAATCTTACTTTCACTGCACAACACATACCGAATCACATCATAATTAACACAACAGCTCAAACATCCCCCCTTTTCCACGGTATTCCTCCGCCCGATTGAGGTAACTTTATAAGCCAAAACAAACTTGACATTTCCCCTAAGTCTTCTAGTTTAGGATTGACATCATCTTGCATCTAAGGCATAAGCCCAAAGTGATTAAAACTAATCCTAGGTTTAGTCTGTTAATTTTCTTGTGCATCTTGCTTGTTTTTTGTTCTGTTTCTCTGTCATACACTGTTTTTACTGTGATCACTTCAGAACAGTTTGGTAGGCATACTAAGCACTGTTAACCCCAAATCAGCAACTTCCTACAGCTTCTTACACTGGTCCTATTATACCGACATCGGTTAACTTACCGACGCCGCCATTACTGACTTTGACCAGCATCGGTTATCTCGACCGATATCGGTTCTTGTCTTTCATAGCTTGCCAAAACCAACCCAAAGAATTCCAACACTTTGTTGTTGCTTCTATTCCTGATAGATTGCATCCCTACTGTGTACTCTTGTCCATGATTGTTATCACTGAATACAAGCTGCAGCCATGGTTTCACATGCCTGCTCCGTGCCTTTTCCTGAATCACCCCCTTCACATCCTGTGGGGAATCCTACGAACACCAGTGAGGTTCCCAAAATCCTTGTAGGAGATAAGGAATTTGTGAAATTTTTGGATGCTAATCCTAGCACTGTACAATACTATTTGTCTCATGCCCCTGACCGTACACCCGACGGTCAACTCCTTGTTGGTATGCCTATTAGTATAGCCACTCATTTAGCTCCCTCTCCACCTGATAATTCCGCCTTGCCTTCTTCATCCTTAGCCCCGTCACCCAACTCAGTGACTTCAGAGGTTCTTACGGCATAGATTGGCTTTCCTTTTGTTAATCTGGGGCCCCACATATCATTACCGCTGACTGCTCCTACCTCATCTCTCTCGCAGACTACTCCTTTCATAACTTGCTCTCTGCCACCTATTCACACAAGCTTTCCTTCTCAAGCTCCGCCCACCTTTTCATTTCCACACACGTATCCGGTGACTTCAACATCTTATATAGGACATCCCTATTCGGTCACCTCAACATATTCATCCTCAATACCTTATCAACATTTAACCCCACCGTTGTCTAGTGGTGGCCCTTGGCCCAATCCCCCTCCGTTTATGGCAACCGCACCATCATCTCATCCAACCACTGATTTAATCAAACAAATGATGGACAAAATGCAAAATCTGGAGGCTTCTATTTCAGGAAGCCGTAGCACCCTGACATACGAGCAAGTTTGTCGGGAGCCTATTCATCCTTCTGTCCCCCTTCATTCATATCCTCCTCAATGGGAATTACCAAAATTCACTCGTTTTAATAGTAAGGAGGATCCTCAACAACATTTGCGATCATTTAGACATGCCTACTATCTGATTGCTCATGATGATGCCTTACTACTCCACACCTTTCCCATGTCCTTATCAGGACCCGCCTTGGAGTGGTACAGTGCTTTAACCCAGCACTCAATCTTCTCTTTTAACTAATTAGCCCAATATTTCTTAGATCATTTCTCCATTAACATTGCTAAGAAAGTATCTATCACCGACCTTTATGCCATCCGACAATTTGAAGATGAATCTATTGCAGATTTTGTTGGATGATGGCGGGGCCTTATCAACCAACTTACTTATGCCTTGCCTCAGGCCAAACTTATCGAACTCTTTACGCGGGCCTACACTAAGCACATTTCTCCTACCCTCCAAATTCAAACTTTTCACACATTTGACGAGGCCTTTACTATGGCTCGAAAACTAGAAATTTGAGCCTTAGAGGAAGAGAAATTGCGGTTGCACAACAAAAACCCCAATTTCTGAACCCAAGACTCCACCAACAAACCTAACACCACCAATTCTCACGCATTGACTACTTCAAAATCAAAAGGAGCTATCCATGCGGTGATGGTCAAATCCCAAGCACCGTCTAATACCCCACCAAAAACCACCTATAAGTATAAAGCCGAGCCCATCAATTACACTCCCTTGGGAGAAACTTATGGTGTGATATTGGAAAAATTGCTCAAGGTAGGAGCTATTACCTTACCTCCTGTTAAACCTCACTCCGGGTTTGATTCCACCCGCTATATACTTCTTGGTACAAAGAAAATGACTTCACGAATTTCTACCGCGTGAAGGGACACAATCATGAAAACTGTAAGATGTTGAAAAACATAGTGCAAGAAATGGTTGATGCAGGGGATATAACCCTCAATAATCCTAATGCCCCTGCTAACCGAAATTTGAAAATCTTCAACAAACCATTCCCGAACCACTCATCTAACAGTAACATAAACCAAGATATCTTAGCCGAGGAGAGTGTTCATGAAATTCATGCAGTCTTCGACTCCCAGCCAAAAGCCTCTATCGAGAAAATTATGAATCAAGCCTCTTCACTAACGCAGGAACCCAAACCCCCTTCACCACCATCAAGACAAGATGAAATCCTTTCTGTTCCTTTACCCATAAAGGAATTAACCACCCAGAGTTCTCTTCTCATAGAGGAGCCTTCTTACACCACATCTCTGCAAGACTGTGAGCGGATGTTATCTAGCTTATCTATTTCCCAAACATCTCCTTCTACCACTCTTGCTGTACAAGAGGAAGACTCGCCACTTTTTTCATCATCCTTAGACGAGAAACCCCTCAAACCGACATCACCAAATTCTTTAATCATGACAGATCCTCTCAAACATGCCCTCCTACCTATTAGTTCTTCATCGCCTAAATCTTTTCAGTGACCGGTTGACCTCTTAATGCCCATTGATACAGTGCCTCGTTTACCCCCTGTATCACACCCACAGTGGACCGGAATCACAACCCACCTTTCTTCCATACAAAATTTCCTATTCACACGTGAGGATTGTCACCCCTCAGAAGATAGACGAGTCCTATGGGAACGTTTGAGTACACCATATTCTACTCAAATGCAGATGACCGATCCAGATGCCTCTACCATATACCCAAAGTGTTTACAAAAGCTTAAAATGCCTATGTCCTCATCTTCACCCCCCTCATCTCTACCAAATATTGACCTAACCAAACCTTCCCCTATGCTTGGGACCTCACCAATACCCAGTCTAACACACCCACCTAAACGGTTAGATTTATCCAAAAGTAAAGCCATCCATCCACTTAGGAGACAGACCCAATCTCCTCAAGTCCAACCTATGTCTCTATCACAACTAAAACCATCACCGTCACACCTACCTTCTATATTGGGACCTCATCCCTCCACCTTGCATCAATACATCATACCTCCTGCGTTTTCTTTAAAACGACCTACACCTTCTCGCACCCATACAAAGATCCAAGGGTATATCAACACCGTCACCCCAAGTATCCTGTCCACCTATCAACTCTAAACAAACTCCATCATCAAAGGATTTGTTTACTGTCACTCCTCTTTCTCCATGGTTGTTTGTCTGCTACCACATCATCTGACCAGCTAAACATAACTTCGCACGAAGAGGTCACGTTTAGTTAAATCCAATTATCAAAACCCCTTGGCTAAGCCGCCACCCGTACAAATCAACCATACCCAGTCATTACCGAAACCTACCCAGTCAATAGCCTCATTTTCCTCTGACTTTGACCCACTCAAAGGGTCTTACGCCAAAATCCTTGCGATGTTGGTGGAGAATGCGACCATTTCCCTACCCCCACTTAGACCCTATGATCCATCTAAACCTCGACCTATAGGTTATGATGAGTCTAAAATCTGCACTTACCACCGCACACCAGGACATGATGTAGAGGGATGCAAAGCGTTGAAAGCCATACTTCGTCAGTCACCTCTCTCGAGATAAAAAGGTTAAGAAAGACAATTTACAAAGGGAGAGACCTTTAGCTTCAATCCTCTCTCCTATACCACCTGTTCCCACCTCACCAAGATCTATCATTATTACAACCCCACCGCTCGAAGACCATGACTTATCCCTACCGTCTTCCTCCTCTCGTGTTCACGAGATCAACATGATTAGTGTTGCTACTCGAGGGTAGAAAAACAATGGGAAAGCTAAAGAAAGCACACCTACGGCCTCTCTTTCTTCATCCACCATCCCGATCACACCACCACCTAAAGTGGTTATTTGTGGACCTGCCTACCCCATCTCTAATAGAGTTTCCCACCGAACCATGATCAAACAGCTTCACCAATCACTCAGTAAAAATGACACTATATGATCTCATTCAGACCTCGAATTTCATCACCAAGTGCTTGTTGAAATCCTTCTCGGGATAGAGGTCTTACCTAACGAAACCTTTCCCGTTACCTCCATCTTAACACCCAACCACGTTGCCTCTCTCACCAAACAATCTACCACTTCCGTCCCTCAGGCAAAGAAACTCACTGCTGTTAGTTTCTCCGAAGATGAAATTGTTGACTTTGGTGTAGAAGATCCTGACCCCACTCTTTTCATCTCAGCTTACGTCTAGGACATTCGGGTGTGTCGTGTTATGATTGACGGGGGCACTAGCCTAAACATCATCTCTTCCAAAGCCTTTCAACAAATGAATATCCCCTCTAGCTGCATGTGTGCCAACCCCACCATGCTGCGTTCATTCAACGATGCTATTACTTCTACCTTAGGCACTGTGATCCTTAACATTCGTGTAGGGCCACGTACCTTACCTAAACTCTTCTATGTCCTTGAGGGAGAATTCCAATATAACATGTTGTTAGGCTGCCCTTGATCTCGGGCTATGGGATGCGTTCCCTCCACCTTACATAGATGCATAAAATTTGAGTACGAGGGGAAGTCCTATACCATAAAAGATGATCCTCCCCCCTTCAAAACCTGCAATATGTTATATCACCCTAATGATGTGCTTGTACCATTCAAGACACCCATTCATCCAACCCAACCATCCACTTCAACTACACCTCTACCATCCACCTCAACCACACCTACACCTTCAACCAATGAAACCGCCGTCGTAAATACCACTTCCTTTCCCACAGACAACATCCCAACCTCGGACCCGTAGTAGATGTTTTTTAATGCCTTACGTTGGGGAGTATCACCTATATAATGTTAGCTCTTTCCATATGCCACGAATACGGACGAGCTACATGCGCATCCTACCTACGACCGTCGTGTGGGGGAAATAATCTCCTACGGACCACCTAATTGCCGCACCAACCTAACGTATGGGGGTGTCGATGCATCCTCCGTTACCCTTGAACCTCCCCTTGGTGTGGTTCCCTTCCAATCCGATTTTCAATACCTAACAAATCGTCGTTTCACTCTCACCTTCTTGACTCACTGTGCTTGGAAAGGTTTTGGTTTTGGTCTTTATGAACAAGGCCGACATACAATCATTCCCGTGACTACACGCAAACACAAAGATCGTAGTGGTCTTGGATTTCCTGAAACACTCACACCCAAGAAACCTCGTGTTAGTTGTATCTGGGAAGATGACGACGTCACCCCTACCAACCATCATCACCCATTTTGCCATCGTCACCCACAGAGTCGATAGACCCTGAATCTATCCCTCCTAACTTTTTTTTTTCATAAACGCTATCTTCTTGGGTCCTCTCACTTATCAACGTGATAATGAGGACCCATCTTCTCTTCCCCTTCTGTATCCAGACATGATCGAAGAGGATTCACCTTCAATTAATGTTGTTGAGTGCCAGGATGACAACTCCATCCTCACTTACCTTGGTGTGGATGACTCTTATATTCAACACGCCTTGCCATCTGATACTCAAACCATGTTGAATGAGTCGACTATAGAAATCAACATTCACACCGAGGATGATCCTCACATTGTGAAGATCGGACAATCTCTTACCGCATCAGAACAAACTGCCTTCACTACCTTCCTCCGTGCCCGCAACCAAGCTTTCGCTTGGTCCTACGCTGACATGCCAGGAATTGATCCTGACATTGCTGTCCATAACATTACCCTAAAACCCGATGCCAAACCAGTTAAGCAGAAACTGAGAAAAATACATCCACGCATTGCCCTCTTGGTCAAAGAAGAGCTTCAACGACTCCTTTCTGTTTCCTTCATCTTACCTATTGACTATCCTCAATGGATCTCTAACATTGTACCTGTTACTAAAGCAACGGGGGGACTTCAGATATGTATGGATTTCTAGGACCTTAACCTCGCTTTCCCGAAGGATGACTTCCCCCTCCCAAGTATTGATCAACTTGTTGATCTCACTGCGGGCCATGAGATGCTTTCTCTCATGGATGGCTTCTCGGGATACAATCAAATTTTGGTAGCCCCAGCCGATCAACATAAAACCGCTTCATAACTCCTTGGGGAACCTTCTGTTATCATGTCATGCCATTTGGCCTTAAGAATGCTGGTGCAACCTACCAGCGGGCTATGACTTACATATTTCATGACATTATGCACACTATCCTTGAGGATTATGTCGATGATCTTCTTGGCAAATCTAAACATCGCAGTGAACATCTCGATGTTTTAACCATTATTTTCGATCGCCTGTTACAATATTGTGTTCACCTTCAACCAAAGAAATGTGTCTTTGGTGTCCTTTTGGGAAAACTTCTTGGTTTTATTGTCTCTTTGCATGGCATCGAGGTCAATCCAGCTAAATTCAAAGCTATCCTAGAAATGCCCCCACCTACTAACCTCAAACAGTTGCGTAGTTTGCAAGGTAAGCTCCAATCTATCCGGCGTTTCATCTCCCAACTCTTGGATCGATGTCAACCTTTCCATCATCTCCTTAAAAAGGACATTGTCTTTCAATGGAGCGAAGAGTGCCACCAAGCCTTTGAGGCTCTTAAAGCCTATCTCTTGCAACCACCCGTGCTTATCCCACCTCAAGACGATCGCCCTTTTTATCTTTACCTTTCTGCCACCGACCATGCTGTAGGAGCCATGCTCACACATCGTGACTCCGAGCATCGAGAACAAGCCATTTATTACATAAGTCGTACTCTCGTGGATTACGAGACTAGGTATACACATGTAGAAAAGTTGTGCCTATCCCTATCATTCATAGCCACCAAACTCTGACACTACCTCCTGAATCACAAAACTTTTGTCATCACCAACGCGGACCCCATTCATTATATGTATGCCAAATCACATCTAAATCAACGTATCGCCGATGGCTTATGCTCCTTGCCGACCTCAACCTTGAATTTGTACACCGAAATCAATAAAAGGACAAACTATTGCAGACCAACTCGTGGAAGCCCCTTTACAGGGAACAATTTACCAATTGTAATTTCCCGATGAACTCATCGCCACCCTTTCACTCGGTGAGGAGTCGTATCCAATGACCCTCTTCTTCGATGGATCCAAATGCCGGTCAGCGGAGGAGCCAGCGTTGTTCTTATTCCTCTTGGCGCCGAGCCTATGCCTCTTTCCTTCCGCTCGCTTTCCCTGCACTAATAAGACAACGGAATACGAGGCCCTTGTTTTGGGTCTCCAGGTTGCGTTACACTTAGGTGTCAAATCTATCAATATTTTCGACGACTCTTAATTGGTAGTCAATCAAGTTATGGGCATCTACCAATGTAAAAATGAGGAACTTCAAAAGTACAAACATTACGTGGATTCACTTTTGACCTTATTTACTCATTATTCTATCCAAACCATTCCCCGCTCCACTAACAAATTTGTGGATACTATGGCTTGCTTAGCCTCGCAAATTCCTACCTCACCAACTAACTCTGACATATTCATCTTGGTCCAACAACTCTTTTCCCCATCTTACTCTGCCCTAGATGTTTGTATGATAAATAATGTGTCTGCTAATTCACAGGATACCTGGTATCACCAATTTCACGACTATCTTACAACCTCTGTTCTCCCACCTGACCTTACTAGTAACGGAAAACATGCTTTTCTTAAAAGTGTTTCTCGTTATGTCATCATGGGGGGAATCCTCTATAAACGTGGCTTTGATGGCATCCTCCTTCGATGTCTAACCGGTGCGGAGGTCACCTATACCATCCAACAAGTCCACGACGGTATTTGTGGTGGACATTTTAGTGGCCTTGCCGTGGCCAAATGAATCCTTCGCCTAGGCTATTATTGGCCTACTCTTAATAACGACTGCTACGAATATGTTAAGCGTTGTGTTATGTGTCAACAACATGCCAACCTTCAACATACTCCTAGCCATCCGCTACAGGTCGCACGAGATCTTTGGCCTTTCTCACAATGGGGTTTAGACCTTATTGGTGAGATTCACCCACCATCTTCGCAACGTCACCATTGGATAATCACAGAACCGAATATTACACTAAATGGGTGGAAGCCATTCCACTCATTTCAACCAAAAAAGAGAAAATCGTCAAATTCATTAACCATCACATTATCTGTCATTTTGGCGTTCCTCATCACCTGATAACAGATAAGGAAAATATTTCAAAAATAAGTTGTTACAAGACCTTTGTGACAACTTTGGTATCAAACTTAGCTTCTCATCACCTTACTATCCACAAGCAAATGGTCAAGTTGAATCTTCTAATAAAACCCTCACCAAAATCCTCATGAAAGTTGTTAACGATTCTAGAAGCAATTGGCCTGATCACATCCCCTTTGCCCTTTGGGCTTATTGGACTAGCATTCGCACCTCCACTAATGCCACCCCATTCTCTTTGGTATATGGTACCGAGGCTGTCTTGCCTCTCGAAATACAAATACCCTCCCTAAGAATATATCTTCAGGATATTCTCACCAATGATGATTTTCGCCAAGAGCGGTTAGCCCAATTGGAGCTTCTTGACGAGCGTCATCTTATAGCTCTTCACCACCTTCAAATCTATCAAAAATGCATCAAGCGTGCTTATGATAAGTGACTCCATGAGCGTACCTTTAAGGTTGGCGATCTTTTCCTCAAAGAGAATCAACATGTAACCAAAATAGAAAAGAGCAAACGTGGAAAATTTGCTCCTAATTGGATTGGGCCCTACATTATCACTCATACTTACGGATCAGGCACTTACCGTTTAGCTTCACTTAATGGTAAACCTGAGCTCTGAACCCTTAATGCCTTGCATCTTTGACCATTCTACTATTGAATTTAGTGTTATATCACTTCTTATCTACCTTGTGCTCGTCCCTTGAGCTCATTTACTACCTCATACATTTTTGTTCCATGCATCTCAAAATAGAATCAAGCTCACGTGGTTTGGTCATTACCTCCTCTTAAAGATGCCTTCCCCTTTTTAGTCTAGTCCATGACTTAAAAGTATCAAAATAACATGTTCTCAATTGTACACTTATGGGATATTCTTGAGTCAAACATCCTACAAAACTAGTGTTAGTGCGAATCACGGCAGACCCCACGGATGCGAGATCGGGCTTCTAGGTTGATCACTCGGGCATCCAGGTGTGATTGCACAACATGGAAACCTCTCTCTAAGCGTGGGACTTGTGGCGAGAGAGGAATCTCCAGAGAAGGCTGGTTCCTGCTCCTAAACTACCCGCCACAAGCTATTCCAAAGCGGTGCAGGCAAGCTAATATAATCCTAATCTAACCATGCCAAGGAGAGAGAGAGAGAGAGAGAGAAGGAGAAAGAGAGAGAAGGAAAAGAACAAAAGCTACACTAAAACGGTGATACACCGAGAGAAGGAGAATGGTGGACATCTATCAAAACGCCATGGGACAAAGAGAGGTGAGTAATGGGAAGGATGGACAGATGCATCACGAGGCCCAAGGATAGATTTCACACGAGAAAATGTCCCAAAACTCCATGAACACAAACTCCAAACCTCGCAATGAACATTCAAACATGCACAAATACCTGCAATGAAGAGAGGTAAGAAGAGAACAAGCAAAAATGAGCAAGGATGGACAGATGCATCACAAAACACATTTTGTTGCTCCAGAAGTTTGCACAGAACATCATTTCAATAATAAAAGGCAAAAAATGCCATTACAGAGCAAAGGAGGAGGTTCGAACTCCATTTTCAACCCTAGAGAAGAAAAGAAGGGAGGGCAGAGCAGAAAAGATGAACAACTTGTTATCCCCATATAAAATGAGCCAAATCTGGCTTTATACAATGCATGGGTCGAGCCCAGGAGACAAAAAACATAGGAAAACATGTAAGCAGCCCAACCATTGACCAAAACACATTCTTCATTAAAATCGGTGGTTGAGATATCACTTCTGGCCATGCTTCTGGCCATTATCATTAAAACTAGTTGTTGAAACATCGCTTCTGGCCATTATCACGTGTCAGAGCCGTTTCTCAATTTTCTCCCTCCAGACTACACCAAAATTTGAGATTGATCCCAGAATCATGTAGATAATTTCAACAGCTTTCTGTTGATATAAAGAACGTGCAAATCCGAGCTCTGGATCAAAAGATATGTTGATATGAAGATTTAGGGCACAAAATAGACCAAAACGGATTTTGAAATCTTTTCCCATGCTTCACCACCTGGACGACACGTGGCAGGCTCTGATTGGATACATAATTCTCTCTCCTCTACATTTGGATTGGGTTTGGGGAATGCCTTGACATGTGCTTGATGCTTGTGTTTTCCAGACACACCCGCTCCGCCTGGTATTGCCAAGTTTTCCTTTGTTTCGGTTCGGAAGTGTGACTTGCATTTGCATCGGGTTTGGGAGGTGGCTCGACATGTTTCCTCCCATGCTTTTTCCATACTTGTTTCCCCCACTCCAAGACCCGATTTCCTTTGTGTCGGGCTTTCCAACCCCCCTCCGACACATTTCTTCCTTGGTCGGGTTTTCCAACCCTTCCTCACAACATGATTTTTTCCTTGTGGGCCCTAGCTTGGACACGTGGCACTATCCCATTGGTTCGGGTCAGTGCTTGAGACCTCGCCCTTTGAATTTTTGGACTTTTCTCCTTGTGACACGTGTCATGATTTGGTTGGTTCTTGGCCCTTTCGGCCCCTCGCGCCTCTTCGGCGTCTTTATGTCCCAAGATGTCCCAAACTGCTTGGGCAAAACTTCCGATCCGCCCGAAATGGGCTTCCTCGTCCTCATTTGGCCGATGAGATGTGGAGTTGTTTGATTGGCTTTTGGCTCCTTCGGCGATCCGCATCCCACGTGTCCCTTCATCCAGATGTCCCAAGGTATAAACTTTCTGTTTGGGTGAACCGGCCGGTTCGGCGTCATCACGGCCCAAATGTCCCAATTGCTTCCCAAGATGTTTGTTCTCATTTGGCCGATCCGGCGGGTTCATGTACTTCAGTACTCTTGTCCCGAACTGTCCCACTCGGCGATTAGTCATTTTCTTCCTCTTTCGGCCGGATCGGCTTCGCACTTTACCGCGTACTTGTCCCGAGATGTCCCTTTGCTTCACGGGCCGCCATGGAGGCTTTTGGCCGATCCGCGCCTAGATGTCCCACACGTCCCTCTTTATGCAGGACTAGGACTTAGTCATTTTTTATGATTTTTCATGGCTCAATCTACATGCCTTCTGCAACTTTTTCCACATTTTCTCGTAGCTCGTTCTTTTTTGACTGGACAGGGGAAGTTAGAAAAATTTCAAGGGACCCTAGAAACATGATTTTTCCTGAATCAATTTATCTCACAGGAGACTTGAGAATTCGATGCATGTTATCAAATTAACCACAGGGGTGAATTTTGGATAATAACTAGATGCTTCATGCCAAATGGGCATCTAGACCTCTAAGTTATACATAGACTGCTCCCTCGAAGGATAGCTATGTGCAAAGTCACTTCTACTATTATAAATAGACTGCTCCCCCGAAGGACAGCTATACACAAAAACTACATCTGCTACTATAAATAGACTACTCCCTTGAAGGACAGCTATACAAAGTCAGCCTTTATCAGAAGCTTCTCATATTGATCAGCTTCGTGAAGACCTCAAGAACAACAAAATACATATCCCCTATGGACTTCCCGCATTGATCAGTCTATATCCAAAAAGTAAAAAGTAGTATTCCAAAGCACTTTTGAGTCATGGACTTGTCTATTTAGGTTTGGTTCTCTTTCGTCAGAATAATCACCTTCTAATAAGTTCTCTGCACCCCAGCTATACCAGCCACCTCACCTCACCATTCGTCAACACAACAAAACTCAAGGGACGTGACGTATATCCGATATATTGTGATAATATGACTCTTTTCACCTATTGACTTCTCGCCTATGCAAGGCACCTAGGGATTCAAGCCCATCCTATGTTAATATATGTGGTTTGTTTAGCTCTTCTCAACTACGGGACACTTCTGCCTCTTTTACTCGACTCTAGGGTTATGTGTTGACCTTAATCAGGACACGGTTCCCTACTACTTGGGTAAGCTAACTTTCGTTTCACCTATACCTACACCAACATCGCCAATCCCTTACTAACACCAATAACATTACCCTACCAATATCAATATTTTTTTACCAACCAACAAATTGCCTAACCACAACCAAATTGCCTGAATTCACCTCTCCCTGGTCCTAAGGGAGAACTACATCGGTCTGAGGCCCCTCCTTGCTTTGTGCAATGGGCTATGTAGGCAGCACTTAGGAGACATGGGGTCTCCCAAGGTTAGCTCGACCATCCCCTACCATAACCTATCATGTGTGGTATATATAAATCTATTTGTGTATTTCTATTCGCTCACATTCATCTTTATCCTTTTTCAAAACAAAACATTCAAAACACAACCATTCTTATTATTATCATAACTCAAATCAACATACATATTTAGTTTTATTTCGATGTTAAACAAATACATCTTCTCTATCATCGACGCGTAGGTCGGCATCCTTATTTATTCTTATACTTTTATGAAATTCACTTAGACCCTTGCACCTCCTCCCAAATCAGGTGGTGATCATGATCGTCGATGCCACTCACTTGGCCTCTCCATCCTCAAAGGTGCCACTGCTATTGGTTCCTCCCATTGATCCACCAACATCTCCTGTAACATACGAATACGTCCTCTTGCCCAAGGCCGCAACCAACCAATCAGGCCCGACCCATGGCCCTCACTAATCAATTGGCCCGACCCAAGGCCGCACCAATTAAATACCTCACCCAAAACCAACAAATTACAATTTTATCCACCCATCATGTAACCTTTTGTTCAATCGAGCTCACCTGTTCATGTTTTAGCATGATTAGGGTACTTGACTTGATCAGTCGACCAACTTTGCCTAGACCGAGACCGTGACGTTTATCTCAACCAAACCAACCATTTGACTGCCAAACATGCCTAAACATTCATGTACCTTACCTGTTATATCCCCAGAGCTACTTCCTATGCCTTGGATACCAGGATTATATCACCCTTGTTTGGATAAACTATCGACCTTTGCCTATGAATTGCTTGTTTTCTCTTCAAATCATGTACCCTGGTCGCACTACTACATTTCAACGTGTGTCTGCTTCCTTGAACTTACCCCACCATCTTACCATCATCTCAACACCATTTACCCTTTATCAACCCTATCCCTGATTTCACGTTACCTCAATCTATGATAGATTTGAGGGGGATTACCTATACCCTTAACAGGAGTAACCACTTCTTATTATTGTCAGTGCAGCTTTACAAGACAAGCTACACGACAACAAGGGGCTAATGTAGACACCAAATTTGTGTCTTACGACCCCCCGTGCCCCGCATCTTATTTCGCAACCTAGCCTCATCACCTAAACCTTACACAATTATTTATTAATTACCTTATAATTAATAAATCCACATCTCCAAACCTGCCACCTCATTTCACCACCTCATCTTGACCTAGTCCTAACCCTAAACTAACCTAATTAAGACCTATAACTTGGTCTACATCCACACCCATGACTAATTACTCCTCACCCGCACCAAAATAAACCTAATAATGACTTGACCAAGCCCACAACTAATTCCTTGGGAGAAAAGGAGGGAAAGTTGGCTATTTTACTAAAAATAGCTCACTTTGACTTAACCGATATCGGTTCCTACTCGACCGCCGTCGGTTACGTAACCGCCATCGGTTCCTGTAAATGACCTCCCCCAACCAAAAACAAAGGATCTGGAACCTGGGAATTCATTGGAAGGATCGGGAATTCACTTGGCCGAGCAGAGACAAGTGAAGGAAAGAGAGGAGTTTACAGAGAAGGACATCAAGCCCAAGACTGCAACTGAGTAACCAGAGCCCAGTGACACTCATCCAAGCATTGGGAGCGAAGATAGCTCATCTTGGATTGTTAGATCATCCTACCTGAATCCTGCCTTCGTCATCACAGTCCTTGGACCTGTATCTTCATCAGGAACTAGTAAGTAGTGTCTTATACGTTCTTTTAATAACATTTCTTGGATTTCTGAATCACAGTAATTACAAGTCTATTCCTAGATCTACTACCCAGTAACACCCTCCATCTAACTTGTCATTCCTCTACCCCTACACTACCCGAAGAACAACTCCCATACCCTCTCGAGCCTTCTCCATCACTCCATTACCTATCCCCAATCATTTATTAGCCTTGTAAACACCATAGCCACCTTATAGCCAACCTTCACTAAAAGCCCCTAAACCACTTTGCCCTTATCGATATCGGTTAGCGAAATAGTGATCGGCGACAAAGTGGCCAGACGCATCACCACTTGTGATTCAAAACCAAAACTAGCCCTTTCCTCTATTGTTTTAACAAGGTAATTAAATTGTAATTTGCAATAATTTGTGTTAATTCATATTAGCAGGGAACGACCACCTTCAAAAGGAAGTTTAATACTTCCTGGGCCCAAGCGCTTCCTCATTATTGTCTAATTAGAATTTGGTGGTCTTGTATTCTTACTTACAGTAGTCCTTCCCAGCACAAAAAGGAGTTCTTTGCAATCGATCGATCTCTCTCTCTCGGTACGCGCACGCCCTCTCAACATTCAACAGTATTCCTCCTAGCCCTAACCCTTATCTATTTCTCAAAGGAATGAAAGGATAGAAGTAACTCTATTCTAGGAATGGAAGCATTCTCATGTGCAAACAAGATATGGTCCAAGCTAATTAGGAGCAAATTTTCCCGTTTAGTTTTTTCTCGCTTTGGTTACATGTTGATTTTCTTTCACGAAATGATCACCAACTTGGAAGGTTCATTTATGGACCCATTTTTCATAAACACGTTTGATACGTTTTGGTAAAATTGAAGGTGGTCAAGAGCGTTAAAACGATGTTCATCTAATAACTCAAGTTATGCTAAACGGTCTTGATGAAAGTCATCATCATTGAGCATGTCATGGAGAGAAATGCAAAGTGAGGGAATCTAGACTTCGAGAGGTAGAATAGCCTCTGTCTTGTAGACCGAGAGAAATGGTGTGGCGGTAGTGGAAGTATGGATACTAGTACGGTATGCCCATAGGAAAAAAATGAATGTGTGTATGCCAATCCTTCCCAGTATTGTTAACCACTTTCATGAGAATTTTGTTTAGGGTTTTGTTAGTGGATTTGGCTTGGCCATTGGTCTGTGGGTAATAAGGTGATGAGAAACTTAGGCTTTGAATCTTTGAAGGCGTCGCAAATTTTTTGCAATGTTTTGTTTTTAAATTGTTTTCCATTATCAGTGATGAGGTGATGGGGAACACCAAAGTGACAAATGATGTGATGATTGATGAACTCACATATTTTCTTGGCTTTCATGTAGATGAGTGGCATGGATTTAGCCCATTTTGTGTAGTATTCAATAGTGGTGATGATCTATTGATGTCGTTGGGAAGGATGGGGGTTGATCTTTCCGAAAAAATCCAAACCCCATTAAGAGAAGGGCCAAAGGTCATGGGCAACCTATAAGGTGTGACTGGGTGTATGATGAAGGTTGGCACTTCACAATAATCAAGGTTAAGGGTTGGCTAGTAATAATCTAGGTGAAGAATACGCTTAACAACAATAAGGCCATTGAAGTGACCTTGACATATGCCATCATGAACTTCCATAATAGTATAAGGAATTTTAGAACTTGTGAGGAATTGTAAGAGAATACCATCAAAGTCATGCTTATAGAGTAGGCCCCCATGATGACATAGCAGAGACCTTTTTAAGGAAGGCGTCTTTGTCCATTACGAGTGAGATCAAGAGGTAATATGGAGAGAGAAAGATAGTCGAATATTGTTTATATCAAAGGGTGCTCGGGTTATGGGAAATGGTTCCGATGGAGTAAATGTCGTGAGGTAAATAAGAGGTTGATTGGAGTCATTGTACGGTGACAAATATTTTAAAATTGGTGGGTGAAGCGGGTATCTGAGAAATCAAGCGGTATGGTATTTACAAATTTGTTGGTTGAATGGGGGATGGTTTGAAGGGCGTAATGGTCGAAGGTGGTCAAAAGTATGTCTACATGATGTTTATACTTTTGAAGTATCTCATTACAAAATTGGTATATACCATTGACTTGGTTTATAGCCAATTGAGAATCACCAAAGATCTTGATTGATTTGACATCTAAGGCATAGGTGGCTTAGAGACCCAACACGAGTGCTTCCTATTCGGCAATATTGTTTGTACAATCAATATCAAGTTTGAAAGACAAAGGCATGGGTTCACCATCAAGAAGAATGAGCATAACACTAGCCCCACCCCCATGCTAACACTTGGAACCATTAAAGAAGAGTGTCATTTGGTAAGCGTGTTCATCCAGGGAAAGGGCAGCAATTGACTCATCTAGAAAGTCAAAATTAGAGGGTTGATCCCGGAAATAGGTGCGTCGGCTAATTGGTTGGTGATAGCTTGGCCTTTAATGGAATTTTGATAAATGAATTCGAGGTCAAGGTCAGCTAAAAGCATAAGCCGAGTGTGTGACATGATGATTTTGATAAGGTTTGGAAAACATGAAGTGTAAGGGGTCGGTGTTGGTCATAACATAGGTTTTGTGGTTGAGTAGGTAATGGCGGATTTTTATAGCAACGAAAACTAAGGCTAAGCAAAGTTTTTTTGGGATAGGTATATCAGGTTTTGTAGTCCAAAAGAGTACAACTTATGTAATAAACCACCTGCTCCTTGTGTTGTTCATCACGATGAGTGAGCATGGCCCCCAAGGAGTGATCGGTAGCTGAGATGTATAGGTAGAAAGATTGATCATCTTTAGGTGGAATGAGTATAGGTGGTTAGAGAAGGTATTATTTTAAGGCCTCAAAATATTTGTGGCAGTCATCATCCCATTTAAAGGAGACATCCTTCTTAAGCAGATGATGAAATGGTTGACACCGATCAGATAATTGTGAAATGAAATGGTAAATAGACTACAACTTACCTTCCAGGATACAAAGTTTTCTAAGGTTAGTGGGTGGAGGCATTTCCAGAATGGCCTTGAATTTAGCAGGGTCAACTTCTATACCACGTAGGGAATTGATAAATCCCAAGAGTTTTCCCGAGAGGATTGCGAAGACACACTTCTTGGGCTAAAGGTGAATGTAATATTTGATGAGGTAGTCAAAAATGGTTTGTAGGATGGTGAGGTGCTTGGAGTGGCGTTTAGATTTGGCCAGGAGATCATCCACGTAATCTTCCAATATATGATGCATGATGTCATGGAAGATATAAGTCATAGCCCGCTGATATGTGGCATCAGCATTTTTAAGGACAAAAGGCATGAATCTATTGTAGAAGGTCCCCTAAGGGGTGATGAATGCGGTTTTGTGTTGATCCTCTAGGGAAAGTAATATTTAGTTATAGCCCAAGAAGCCATCCATGAGTGATAGCATCTCATGAAAAATAGTAAGGTTAATCAACCGGTCAATACCGGGTAGAGAAAATTCATCTTTTAGGCGGTGAGGTTGAGGTCATGGAAATCTATGTAAATGTAGAGTCCCCATGTCACCTTAGTGACAGTGACAATGTTAGAGATCCAATGAGGATAATCAATGGGTAGGGTGAAGGAAACAAAAAGAAAACGACTGCAGTTCTTCTTTGACAAGAAGGGAAATGAAAGGGTGTATTTTCCTCGCTTTTGTTTGATGGATTTGGCATCAAGAACAATGATGATATTGTGGACCACTATGGTCGGTTCAATACTAGGCATTTCTACATAAGACCAAGGAAACACATGGTTATGATTTTTGAGAAAAGAAGTGATGGCTTCCTGTTCAGCAACATCTAAAGATTGGGCGAGCTTTAGGATGTGTGGGTCGTCCTGAGTATGAATGTTGATCTCGGTAGTCAATTCATTCAACATGGTTTGTGTCTTAGAGGGTAATGACCAATAAATATATGAGTCTTCTGCACCAAGGTAGGTGAGTATATATTCATCATCCTGACATTGAACGATGTTAATTGAAGGTGTATCATCATCTATCATTTTAGGATACAAGAAGGGAAGAGAGGAAGGATCCTCGCCCTTGCGTTGATAAGTCAGAGGCCCCAAGGAGATGGTGTTATGAAAGAAAAATTTAGGAGGGATAGATTATAGATCCATTGACTCCGTTGGTAAAGGAACAAATGAAGGTAGAGCGGGTGAAGAGGGTGGAGAAGGGCTGATGTCCTCAATGGGTTCAATGCGGGCCTACTTGGTAGGTGGTTCAACGAAGCTGATACCACTACAGGTTGTTATGTTTTTAGGTAGTACATGGAATAACAATATGGCAGCCCTACTCATAAAATCCAAAACCAAAAACCTTCCATGCACATCGGTGTAGAAAGGTGTGGGAGAAATGACAATTAGTGAGAGACTAGAAGTCAATGAAAAATGGGTGAATTTGTGATGATGGTTTGAGTGTGTAAGTGCTAGTATCAAGTCCCCCATAGGTGATACTGGTATGAAGATGAGGAGGACCATAAAGGAGACATTATTCTATGTGGTGATTATAGCGAGGGTGTTGGTGAAGACTTCCATACTCTTATGGAGTAAGGAATGTGTTGACACTATATAGGTGATACTCCCCCAGAGTGAGGCGTTGAAAAATTCCTTCCAAGGGATCAGTGGTTAGTATGTGGGTATTTGGAATAGATGATGTTTGAGAGGTTGAGGTGGAGGCAAAGTTAATGGATTGGGAGGCTGATGGGTTGATTGTGGAGGTTGTGGCGGTGGTAGGAATGGAGTAGGCATGTGCGGTTGCGAGCTGCGAATGTAGTGGTAAGTAGAGGTGTAGATGAAGTGGTAGTGGTCGTGGAGGTAGATGCCTTAATGAGGATGAGCATGTCATTGGGTCGGTAAATCATGTTACATGTTTTAAAAGGTGATGGGTCAGCTGGAATGGCACAGTGTGTCCTTCATGTTCAAACTTTACACAGTGATGTAAAGTGGAAGGAAGACAACCCATAACATGAATCTAGGGTCTTCCAAACAACAAGTTATATTGAAATTCTCCCTCTAGGACATAAAATAACTCTAGAATTGTGTGGGGACCCACGCAAACATGGAGGATGATGGTGTCTAGTGTAGAGGTGATAGCATCTTTGAATGAATGCAACATGACATGATGTTTATGCATGTAATTATCGTGTATGTGCATTTGAGTGAATGCATGGGATGAAATGATATTAATGCTATCACCCCCATCGATCATTATACGTCATACACATATATCATCGATTTGGATAGAGATGAAGAGAGCTAGGTCTGGGTCATTGGTTTGGTGCGGTGCAATCTCTTCCTCTGAGAAGCTAAGGGAGGCTATTTGGTGAGTAGGGTGAGGTGTGAATAAATATGGAAATTTGGTGAGAGAGGCTACATGATGGGGTGTGATAATGGAAGATATGGGGGTAGGGTCACCGGGTAAAACCTCAATAGATTGAAGAACCTCCATTAGAGCTTGACGATGGGATTCTAAGGTTTGGATGAGGTCATATAAGGACATTTTGAGGGGATATTGGTGTAGTTGTTTGAGCATTGTGTGATGTGTGACCTGATTAGAAATAGGGTATGTGGTCTTTGTGGATAGTAATCTTAGGTGTGGGTGTAGATGGTATGTTGGGTATAGGATTGGATGGAAAGTCATTTTCCTTTTCCTTCCTTTGTCTTTCTGAGCACAGGTAGTGATGTGTATCATGTTATCTGAGGGGAGTTGGAAAATGGAGAAGGTGTAGGGTGAGTGGTTGTTGGGACCCTAATGTAGCTACCAAATATTAAAGGCATGTAGGCGTGCATGGCCAGAGGAAGTGCACAAGTTAAGGCATGTAAGGAAGGATTCAAAAAGGGTTCTTGGAGAACCAAGGATGCACGCCCACAAAGCACAATTCAGGACTTAGCCATTTTCGGCCTTTTGGATAGAACACATGAAGAACGTGTTCCATTTGGATAAGGTTCCATCCTGGCAATAGGGTGTCCTAGAAGGAATATACCTTGTGATAAGAAGATCCAAAATCTAATCATGACATGGAGAGGCATGCACCTGAGGTGATCCACACCTTGACACTTGGGGCTAGATCTGAGGTTGCAAAGGATTTTGTTAGAGCTTAGATGCCTATTTATATGCGTGCCCTTGGCAAAGAAAAGAGGACATAAGTGAGGAAGCAGAGCTCTGTAGAATTACTACAAGAACTATGGGATAAAATGGTCAGATGATTATAAGAAGGATGTAATGAGGGAATGGGGAATGAAAATTTTGTTTTGTGAGCATACATGTATGGATCTAGATATGATGTATGACTGTGGTCTGCCACTCTATGATGTTTTGTAGTAATACTATGAATGAATATGATAAGGTTACCACTTTGTAGTTTTATTAAGATCTCCTTCTGTATTACTGCATATTTCTATTATGATTTTGTTCTTGTATAATCATGAACCTTATTTGAATGTTAATCCTATTTTGGAGTTACAAATTTCTAGTTCTATTAATTCTATTAAGCACCTTTAATTTTGATATGACCGAAGGGTATAGAAGCCGTTATGAGCTCTATAGACTTTTCAGTGCTTTAAATCACTAATTCAAGATCGTGAATGATGCCTTCGACTAAACTCACATAAAAAAAGACTCATCTCCCTCTCATGTGCCTTAGGTGAGCACCTAGTACCCATTGGGTGATAGGCCGATGCACATGAGGTTCCGCTATTCTTGTTGGGTACAAAAATGACTACATCTTGGTTCCGTTGCTGGGACCTCTTTTCAAAGTTGTAGTGGAACATGACATACATCATGGTTTGTGAAAAAAGTGATGGCGGAGTGCTTAACACTTGAAGGTGTTAAAAATTGGTTTAAAATCATGGAGGACGAGTTCGCTTAGAGATTCAAGATCTTGGACTTGAGTTTGATACACGAAGATGGGTGGAAGACACTCTCTATCATGAGTTGTACGCAACCTTCTTCTACTGTTTTCCAGTAGAGCTATTTGAGTGGCTCTCGGCATATGCATCTAGGTCGAGGTGGTATTATAAATCACACCCTTGGACCTATGCTATAGATCATTGGTGGATGGGAGTATTGGTTAGGCTATACTCTAGAATACGTAATTTCCACGTATTCTTGTTTGGAAGTTTCGAGTTTGAATTTTTGTGGGAGCCCAGAGGATCGTTTTTGTGGGATATCCCCCTAGAAATAAAAATCTTGATGGTAACCATGAGTTTAGAGGCATTCCCAATGGCCAGCTAAACCACTCTGAGTGCTTGGCGAGGAAGCCAGGTTGGGGAAAGATGGCTGATATAATGACTAAAAAGGAAAGGGAGGAGAGACAGCTCAAGTATGGTGAAGCGCGTGAGAGGGAGATTGCGAGATGGTGTGAGGTTTCATTTACGATGGATCCATGGAGGCAAACGTTTTTGGGAGAAGAGGTTCACATGGAGGATGTGGAGCCTGAACAGTCTGTGCTACCCCATCTTGGCAAGCGTGGAAGAGAGAACCCCTCGGCTTCTAATGAGATCCCGTCACGTGGAGAAAGAAGAGTTGTTGGTGTGCATCTGACCCCACCTAGCGATCGAACCTTAGCACTTGGTTTTTTTAAATGAGGGAAAAGTACAGTTGATCCATTTGATATCAGTGGAAGCAACCGATCAGCACCCAGAAGATACAACTTCTCATTTGGGACTTCTATGGCTTCACACACTATTCTAGTATTTGGTGGAATGTTTGGACAAGGCATATATATAGGTGGTTTTGGAGCGCACCAGAAGTGGTGGAGGAAATACAACTAGGAGTGGCACTAGTTCACAAACTATCATCGCATAATTTAGTGGGATGATGGGAGCATTCGACACGACAAACACATGCCCTGTACCCAACACAGGAGGATCCGGAGGTGGAAATGGTGGAGTTAGTGGCTCAGGATCTAGTGGTTCCGGAGGAGGAGGAAACGCCGAGAGGAAATTAAGGGACTGGGTCAAGAGGAAAAGGGCCTCAGCCACCTCCTCAAGTATTTTTCAAGATGTCTCTACACTTACTAGATAACAATGGGATAGAAGATGCTGCAGAGCATGTGCATAAGTGCGAGCTGCTATGGCGCGTGAAGGGGATCATGACCCGGATCGAAAGGCTAGTCAATTTGTGACAACCTTGCAAGGACACATGCATAGTTGGTATAGAAATTATGACCCTCATCAGACTATTGTGGATTATACCGCATTGAAAAATGTGTTCTTGGTAGAATTCCACATACCTGAGTTTGAACAGAAGAGCATCAACTCTCTCAAAGAAATCTAGTAGGGAATGGTAGAGAGTGTGCGGAATATGATGCACACTTTAAAACTCTATTGTCTAAACTATCTTATGATATCCACCCTTCACAACATGCTCAGTGGTTTGTCGGAGGGTTGATCACACCCTTTAGGAGGGCTTTGTCTCATAAAACATTCACGGACCCGCGTGAAGCATTGGAAGCCGCTTTGCATGCTATGAGGTAGTTAGTAGTGTTGACACTAGTGTTATCCCATTTCGGAGGCTCAAATCACTGCCATGGCTAAGCAATTGGAAAAATTATTTGCCAACACAGCTTCCCGAGACTCACGATGGGATGTGGTGCCGCAGATTGTAATGTATAAGGACACACAAAGGATAATGGTGGGATTTATACTCGGAAGATGGTACGCTAGTAGCGTAAATTATGAAATATGTCACGGGGACCATGATGCAAGTAGGTTCCCCCTTTTATAGCATGTGATCCGCAAAAACATATCTTGTTATTGCAAGATATATACCTAAACCACACATGACACCAAGGATTGTAGATTGATTGACCAGATTCATGAGGAAATTGATCTTGGTGTACACTAGATTGGCATTGCCAAAGCTAGTTCCCAAAGGAGATAAGCATTGGTATGAAGAACGTGGAGATGGAGGTGCACGTGGGAGGGGATTTCATGGAGGATTTCATGGCTGTGGTAACCGCAGGGGAAGAAATGAGTTCCCACATGGGACATGCTTTAATTGTGGAGCCACAAATAATTATAAACACAAATGTCTAGATATTCTACAATGCCCCCAGGTGTGGAAAAAAATAAGTACGAAGAGTGCAGGTGATATGAACATATGAGTCACAAGACACCGGAAGGATAAGGGCACCTTTGCCATGGTGAGTATTAAGAAGGTTGATGTGTAATGGCTCTTGCATGAGTAATACATGAATCGAACTAGAGCTGTTATGGTAGCAATAAGGGCGGAGTCCACGTGTGCAAGGGAAACACCTAGACATAGACCTTTGGTTTCAAGGGAAGAAGTAGTACATGGGAAGTATCCAAACCCAGCTCACCAGAAAGAAGTCTACCTGGAAACCATGGAGGTAATTCAAAGTTTATAAGGGGAGATCCAATGCTTAAAAGATCAAACTAGAAAAGATGAGCAAAGAAGACTAGTAGAAGCACCAAAGGATGACTTGGATGAGGTTAAGGAGGTGTGTAAACTACTGAGGCAAGAGAATGTTATTCCCTGCTAGGAGCATGGTTGAGAGAAAAGGTACCATGCACCGGGAAGAGCACGAAAGGCAGATCCTACATGCAAACCTCCCACCTCATAGCCTTGATTATGACAAAGAGATCACCTTGAACGCAGTAGTGGATGGATGGCTACTTAGCAACATCCTCATTAACACAGCGAGAGGTTAATGTTCTCACTCTGGATGCCTGGCATCAAATGGGAAGACTCAGACATTACTGACCCTCTTCAAATGTATTATATATGGCAAATAAGACAAAGGAAATGCCCATAGGTGTCTTGAAGGATGTGACCATTACCATTTAGGGAATAAGTTCACTGGGGATTTTGAAGTCTTGGTGCTTGCCGAGGTAGATAATTTCCCAACGTTACTTGGGTGCCCGTGGTGCTATAAGAATAATGCAGATCTCCAGTTTAACAAGGGGTACATAAGTTTTGAAAACAAGGAAGAGAGGGTGATTATACCACTTGCTGATGGAAAGTCCACACCCTATACTTGAACCCCTTAGAGAGGAGGTCCTGGATAGAATATATGTGTGCTCCATAAGAGATCTAGAGACCATCCACCCTACAAAAGGAGTCATCCAGTTTGATGATGCTCAATTTGTCAGTGATACTACCAGTATAGCATGTGATAATTGGGTGCATGGGACTTATGAAATGATTGGGTGACATCTGAAAGGATTGGTGACCAGGGTAACCATGGCACATCTGATTCGGTGCACAGGAGGAAAGACAATAACCAAGTATTATGGGGATGTATACCTTGAGGTATTTTTAAGAGAAATGGAAGATCAATGGAGGGAGGACGAGTGACAGTGGTATATTGGGTTATGTTTTGATAGGCACAACAATGAGGTGGTGGCCCACACATAGAAAAAACTTGTTGGAGTGGCGTGAAGTTAGAATTGTGCTCACTGTCCGATTCTTAAGAGCAATATACCGCCGCTATCAAGGATTACAATGGAAATGAACCCACCTCTTCCCACATCCGGCATGTGAGACGGTCGAGGAGAAGGCACGAAGCTTTACCACCCTCCCTTTGGGTGCACAAGCTATATTTGGCACTACAAGGTTATGTGCGTGCCTTGGTACGTCCATTCTAAAACTCGCCACCGCAGACGGAAATTGGCGGGAATTAGTGGCTAACTGGTTCACACATTCGAGTACCGAAGTACCAAGTAACCGATTGATAAGGCATTATAGGATATCAAGTGCCTCAGTCTGGGGGATTTTTCCATGGCAAAAGATAGATTAGTAGACTTACTTGGTGGACCTAGCTTGAAAGCATGGTTTAAAGAGGAGGAACCATAAGACATACAATTCGAGCACATGTGTCTTGAAAAGAAGAAAGGAAAGATGGTATACGTTATTGATGGAGAGGAGATGAAGAGCCTAAGTCAACCATTCTATCGGGATGCACGAGGTAGCTGACAATGTGGATGCATGTGTGCACACATATCATGAACCACTCAAAACCAAAAAAAGTTAACATCGGCTTAGAGAAGGAGCCTAAGGAAGCTATCATTGGGGACTACTGGTCAGACAAGGAAGTATCAAAGATCATCAATCTCTTGCATGAATTTGAGGATTTATTCCCATGCGGATACCATGAGTTAAAAGGCATCCACCATTCATTAGGGGAAATGAGGATAAAGTTGAAAGATGGTGCATGCCTGGTTAGGAAGAGGCCTTATAGGATGAATCCCAACATGCGCGTAAGGGTTAAAGAAGAGCTAGAAAAAATGATAGCATCTCGGTATCATTGAGGATATGGAGGAATTAGAATGGATAAGTCCAATGGTGATCAACATAAAGAAGGATGGATGGATTAGGATATGTGTGGATTATAGGGAGTTGAATGTCAAGTTTGTATCATAGATCCTTTTCCCACCCTCTTCACTAAAGAGATTTTGGAAAGAGTTCTTTGGGTGTGAGGTCTATTTCTTTATGGATGGATTCTTGGGATATCACCAAGTAAGGATTTCCAAGGAAGACCAAGAAAAGACAACTTTTTCCACCGAGTGGGGAAGCTTTGCATACACGGTCATGCCCTTTGGATTGAGGAATGTGCCCGCTGTATTTTCGCGCATAGTGGTACAAACATTTAAGGACTTCATCCACAAGTTCCTTCAAGTATATTTAGATGATTGGACAGTGTATGGATTGGTCAAGGACCATTGTGATAACTTGAGATTGATGTTTGAAAGATATCAACAGTTGAGGATTTCCCTCAACATCAAGAAATGTATCTTTGTAACTCCTTTTGGAACATTTTCGGACATATCATATGCAAGGAGGGCTTATTGGTGGATCTCGAAAAGTTGCGATTATTGTGGGATTAATGGATCCCACCAACCAAAGCACCGTGCACGGATTTCTTGGACACATTGGGTACTATAGAAAGTTCATTAAGGGATATGCCAAGATCTCCATGCCTTTGGAAATATTGCTCAGACATAAGAGTGCCTTTCAGTGGGGAGAGGCACAGTAGAGGGCATTTGACACTCTAAAAGAAAGGCTTATAACCACACATATAATATGATTCCCATCATGGGATAAACCTTTCCATGTCCACGTGAATGCCTGCAGTACAACAATGGGAGCCATTATTGCTCAACCAAGAGGGGATTGTTGATCATCCCTTGTGTTTTGTAAGTAGAAAGTTTACACCGAAAGAACAAAATTATACAACGACCGAGCGCGAGGCATTGTTAATGATCTACACACTCCACAAATTTATATAATATTTGCTAACGTCTCCCTTCATATTCTACATTGACCACATGTCCTTGAAGTATCTAGTAAACAAAGTAGTATGCAAGGGTGCATATGTTGTTGGGTACTTTTATTTCAGGAATTTGAATTTAGAGTGGTGGTAAAACCTGGAAAGAACAATTGTGGGCTGGATCATTTATCAAGGATTGATTTGGGAGAGGATACACAAAGTATTGAGGAAACCATGCCAGACTTTCAACTATTCAGGTTGCGGCGCACGCCCTTAGAGTTAGAAGACATTACTATTTTTCTCAAGGAAGGTGTGGTGCCCAAAGGGATGAATGCACTTTGGAAAGGAAAAGGTTAGCCATACATGCCATGCCCTTCATGTTGATCAATGGGGATTTGTATAAAATGGGCCGTGATGAGGTTTTGCACTGGTGTGTATTAGAACATGAACGTGTGGCCATAATAGAAGAAGCCCATGGTGGGATTGCTGGAGGACACTATGCGGGGAATGCAACCGTGTGTAAGATCCTAGTCACCGAACTATGGTGGGAGACAATTCACAAGGATTGTATTGAGTTTTGCAAGGCTTGTGACCACTGCCAACACCTTGGAAAAATTGGAAGAAGGGATGAGATGCCCTTGCGCTCCATTACTAGCGCGAACCTTTTGAAAAATGGGCAATAGATTTTGTCGGACCAATCTCACCAGCTGCACGAAGGACTAACTCACGGTATATCATTACCTGTATTGATTATCTGACAAGGTGGGCAGAGGCTGCGCCCACTAAGGATTACACCGCAGCCACGATGCTAGATTTATGTGGGAGAACATTATTAGCGGTATGGATGCCCTTTAAGTTTAACAAGTGATAGGGGCACTCAATTTTAAAATGAAACCATCGGGATTCTATTGGCATAATTCATGGTAGCCCATTGCAAGAGTACCCCTTATCACCCTCGGGAAAATGGGACTACGAGAGGCATTCAACAAAATCCTTAGTCACACACTCGACTAAGATATGTGATGTGGGTAGGCAAGATTGGGATGACAAGGTGTCGCCAGCTTCTTTGGGCATACGAGAACAACATATAAAAGATTGAACAAGGCCACACCATTTCAATTGGTGTTCGGCATAGAAGTAGTTTTTCCAGTTGAATTCATGCTACCATCTCTGTGTATAGCATGCGTAGGAGGGTTGGATGATGAGCAAGCACTGGAAGAAAGAATAGATGAATTGATAAATTTGGATGAAATGCGCTCACTAGCAAGATGGAGCCAAGTAACCGAGAAGGTAAAGCGAAGGCATGGCATGACTGCCATATTAAGAACAAACAGTTTGAGGTTGGCCAGATGCTATTGTTATATGATTCAAAATTTGCACACCATCTTGGAAAGTTGAAGGTGCATTGGTTGGGTCCTTATGTAATTTCATACATCCTTGATTCGGTGTGTGTCTTGAATTCTGAAGTCTTTGGATGGAAAAAATTACCTGGATACTTCAATGGGAGTAGGTTAAAGCCATACTATAAATAATGCTTCTTGGTGTTTGTAAAAAGGCATTTTTTCCAGTTAGTTTAGAATTTCCTTTTTATGCTTTTCCTTTCTTGTATTTCCCTTTCATGTTGTTGTTTTGTTTTGTGCCTTAGGCATTGGTAACCTTATTACTTTTTGACTTATGAATGCGCAAAGGACCACACATCGTTTTAGTGTGGGGTGAGATGATGAAGAGAAACTTGGAGTTATTCTACTAGGAGGATTTGGGTTGGTGGAAAAATAAGGTTACATTGGAAATCCACATACAAAGGAGAAAAAGCACAAAAACACGAGGTAGGCAAAAGCAAGAATCATGAGGATGGAAGAAGTGCCTTTGGTGCTAGTAACATGCATGTAAGAGTCTTCTGTCAAGATGGATTGTTTGCACACTAGAAGGTTGGAAAAGTTTTCATGCAAGGATTGGGTGCGGGTGGAAAAATTTTCACGCAAGGATTGGGTGCGTAAGGAGAAGCATTGAAGTCGGGTTTTGTTTGAAAACACTACATTAAACATTGTTGTATGGTGGTAGGTAGCCTAGCCTTAAATGCGTAAAAGTGGGAAAAGCTATAAATACAAGAGTGGGCATTTCATTATTTCACTTTGTGAACATAAGAAGAGTGATTTTCTTTCAAGAGCTAGGGTTTCGAGAACTAACTTGTGCAAAGGAAAATCTAAAGAACTTAAGCACAATTGGTTTGTTGGATCTACAAACCAGATCAGAAGTTATTCACAGGTTTGAGGAACATTGTGAAGAAGCACCGTGATCAAAGGAGAAAAATTTGAGATTAGGGTTTGTGTTTTAGGGCATGGGGCGCATGAGGAAAATTTTCAAACAACTTGCAAGTTAACCTAGGAATGAAAGCAAAGGGTGTAATGATGGCCACGAAACTAGTCGATAAACCTGTAGAACAATCCAAGAAGGGAAAGGGTAAAGGAAAAGGAAAGAAGAAACAAGAAGAAATACCCTTGGATACAAATGAGGAATGGTACTCGGAGATGTAATACCCAGATGGGGTTTTGCTAGGGCAAGAGTGGGAGTCCCACATAAGACAGATGACCATGATCGACTACAATCACTAGTCAAGTACAATCATGAAGGAAATGGCACTTTGGAGCTGGTGCGCCCCACAAATAAACAAACACCTGACGGGTTGCTGATCTACAACGATGTGGTCAAGGTGAAAATGGAGAAGGCAGGGCTTCTCCAACTTTTTGAGTTACCATATTTTGGGAAGCCTGAGCACTTGTACCAATGGTTGATGACACGTGTACACGAAGACTTCTTCTGCTTTACAAGGCGTAAAATGTGCATAACTCCCCAACTAATTTCATGCTTCATAGGCCTAAACTATGAAGGGGACGTGCTCAAAGATGACCTCCTAGATGAGGAGGCAATCAAAGAAACCATAGCATCCCAAGGATTGAAGAAGGGATCAAGGTACTACGATGTCTCAAATATCAATGATCCGGTGATGAAGATGGCCGCACACCTAGTCTCCAAGCTGAATGGATAAGAAAGGTGGACCCAGGTGAGCAAGCCTTGCCTGAATGTCTGCAGGAAAGTCACTAAGGGCACCATATACAACATCTCCCAATATATTACAGATGGAATCATAAGCAGTGTGGAGAAGGGAGGAAATATATTATTTCGAAACATTCTGTTAACAATTGTGTTCTAAAAAATTGGGGTGCCGGATGCATCCGACAAGTTCCTATGGGAGTATCCTGCTGAATATCCCTCGCATGTGGAGAGATTTCAGAAATACACATGTGAATCAATGATAGGGGTACACAAGGTGTGCTTAGAAAAATGGTATAAGTGCCTTAGGAATGCATTTAGGGCTGAATGGCGGATCCCTGAACAACTCCCCATGGCGACCGAAGGAGAAGCAAAGTTCGCAGTCTACCAGCACTTTTGTATTGGTAGGTTCATTTTGGTCGATGGAAGCTGGAGTCCATGGTGCAAACTCCCATTCTCATTTACTACCCAATTTTTCCAAGCGGGAGTAAACAGATACAAGGAGTTGAAGAAATTAGACCTTGACTTGTCCACCCTGGACAAAGAGCATAGGGAAATGAGGAAGAAGTTGTTCTACCCAGAGAAGCACACGTATGTTGAAAGGTACATGTCGAAGGATGTGCATATTGTAAGGCCTTTGACCTTACCTATTGCTAGGAGCAATGCTATAAGGATTTACCTACGCATAAGGCCAAAATTCAAAAAGGGTGCGTATGTGGAGAATGAGATATCCATCCCAAACAACCCTACTTGAAGGAAGAATCCTGCGCCAAAGTGTAAGGAGAGGGAAGAGAAAGAGAAACAAAGGGTGGTGGAGAATCAGGATGTAGGTACTGTAGGGACAATTACCTACGTGCGGAAGAAGAAGATAGCTCAGTCAAGGAGAAGACCCCAGAACCTGCGAAGCCACCATCCCCTGAGGAGCCCTCAGATGAAGAGAATACCACATCCCCGACTCGTGAGTTTTCAGCAGAGTAAGAAGAAAAGGGGATGAAAGAACTAGATTCCAAGGATACAGATGACACAAATGCCTATATAGGAAAAAAGGATGATGATGAAGAGGAAGAGCTGGAGGTAGATCAGGAGCTGATTGATGTCCACGATTCAGAGGAAGAGGAAGTAGAAGATGTAAACGATGCCTTCATCTTTGCAAGGAGGAAGGGCACCCAAGGGGAGGAAGGTGCATGGAGTGAAGAAAGGAGTGAGGGGGAAAGTACCAAGGAGCCAGATATGCCCAAGCTCACTTAGGAGGAGGTGAATGAGAAAGTGACAAGGGAGGTAGAGAAGATGATTAATACCTTGGTCGACGAGGAATTGGAGCGCAGTGCAGAGCTCATGCTTGGTGAATTCAAGGAAGAGCAAAGGGAGAAGAGTGTGGGTGGCAAAAAGGCCTAACTCTTTCAGTAACTATTCCCAAGGGCATGTGCACAGAAGTAAATGTGTGGAAGGGGGAAGAATAATGATGGGATATGTTGATGACCCCAACAAATTTTTCACGCGCGTTTCCAGAGTACCATGCCCACCAAGGAGCTAACTACTATGGAATCCTTTGATCCTGAGGGTGGATACTGTGCACAAGAAAAATGTTATCGTGGGTGTTCAACTCCCACCTTGATGAGCCCAAATTTGAGGTTAACAAAGGAGCGGTACTAGCACTGCTCAAGGAAAGGGGAAAACCCCATTATAAACACACAAAAACTATTGAATGAGCAAGTGTGTAACGTGCTCAACAAAGTCTCCGTAGAAGTTGAGGCTAGGCTCTTCTACCAAAATGATAGGGTTAAAGTCTTGGAGGACCTGATGGAGAAGAGGAAGGAAGAAATAGTTAAGCTAACAAAAGAACTCAACCTTGAAAAGCTAATCAACACTAAACTATAGTGAGAATTACAAGAGGAGAAAGATAAAGTGTATGAAGTTTCCAAGAAGGTGGAGCTCATCTCCCAGGCCATTATCATGAAGCACCGAGACCTTAACCCTCCTACGCAAAAGTATGGATCCTTCCTAGAGTGTCTTGAGGACTTGACTCGAGATCCTCACCATAGAAAGGTAGACCTTGGCCTTGGAGTCGGTAGAGGATGTAGCTGCACACTTGGAGTAGGAGGACAAGTTGAAAGTTGTTGCACTCATAGCTAAATACAATAAGGTGCTCGCTGATGTAAATATAGCTACACAAACCGGCTGGGTCATACATGACCATTGCATGGATCAGGATAAGGTGACAAGCATGCTTTAACTTGCCAATGACGAGACCAAGCTAAAGGACTTTAGGGAAAAGAATAAAGGCAATAGAGCCGAGCGAGAAAAGATCCTAGCCAAAGTGGAAAAGAAGTCTGAAGCTATTGAGATCCTGCGGGTCTCAATCAAAACCTAGCTAAAAGAGCTCTACAAGGTCATTACGAGGAAGATGGATGCCTTGGAAGACCAAGCAAAGGAACTGGAGATGGTGGTAGAGACCATAAACACAAAAGGGGAAGGGTTAACCTTTAACAAGGCGAGTGTAATGGTTGGCAACCTTTACACAAGAGCACAGGATGAAGTCAATGCTTAGAATAGATTGGAGGTGACCCTGTGGTAGAATTTTCCCCTTCTTCTTCTTTAGGTAGTTTTCCTTCTATTCTTTCTCTCCCCCATTCTTTATTCTTTCCCTCCATTCTTTTCCAAGGCAAGGCCTTGCCTTTTTGTACTACATTCTTTGAAGAGGTTCCTAGGGCGGAGAATAGGTGAAGTGTGGGGTAATGTTGGGACCCTAATGTAGCTACCAAATCTTAAAGGCGCATAGGAATGTACGACCGGAGGAAGCACGCAAGTTAAGGCACGCAAGGTAGGATTCAAAAAGGGTTCTTGGAGAACCAAGGACGTGCACCCACAAAGCACAATTCAGGACTTAGCCATTTTCAACCTTTTGGATAGAACACATGAAGAACATGTTCCATTTGGATAAGGTTCCAACTTGGCAACAAGGTATCCTGAAGGAATATACCTTGTGATAAGAAGATCCAAAAAGATAATCATGACATGGAGAGGCATGCACCTGAGGTGATCCACACCTTAACACTTGGGGCCGATCTTGAGGTTGTAGAGGAGTTTGTTAGAGAGTCGATGCCTATTTATACACACGCCCTTGGGAAAGAAAAGGGGAAACAAGTGAGGAAGTGGAGTTCGTAGAATTACTGTGAGAACTATGGGATAAAATGGGTAGATGATTATAGGAAGGATGTAATGAGGGAATGGGGAATGAAAATTTTGTTTTGTGAGCATACATGTATGGATCCAGATATGGTGTATGACTATGGTCTAGCCACTCTGTGATGTTTTGTAGTAATACTATGAATGAATATGATAAGGTTACCACTGCGGTTATATTAAGATCTCCTTTCTGTATTACTGCATATTTCTATTATGCTTTTGTTCTTGTATAATCATGAACCTTATTTGAATGTTAAGCCTATTTGTGGATTTACAACTTCCTAGTTCTATTAATTACATTAAGTGCCTTTACATTTGATATGACTAAAAGGTATAGAATGCATTACAAGCTCTATAGCTTTTTAAAGTCCTTTAAATCATTAATTCAAGATCATGAATGATGCCTTACTCTAAACTCACATAAAAGAGAGACTCGGCTCCTCTCGCGCACCTCGGGTGAGCGCCCGGTTCTCGCCGGGTGATAGGCCATGCACATGAGGTTCCCTATTCTTGGTGGGTAAAAGAATGACTACAATGGTATAACAACATGACGGTAAAAACCTACAGGGGAGAAAAGCCTTGTGAAGTGAGTTAGGCACAATGACATTTAGGTAATGGTGTAGCAAGTTCTTTGATGCGAGACCATGTTAACTTTGAATCTTGGAGGTGGTTCTAGGAGCTATGGGGGTGAAGGTCATGGTTGTTGTGTAGGAAGTGAGGGAAGGACTGTGGGAATGGGTGTTGGTGAAATGAGGTCCTCATTGAGAAGGTCGTCATCATCAAAGTTTGCTTCAGGAGGGCACAACTAGATAAGGATGGTTTTCAAAGCCTTGCAGTTCTCCACATCGTGCCCTGGCACATGATGGTAGATGAAAATTTTAGTGTCATCAAACCATTTTAGTTTGGGTTTGAGGGGGTCATAAGGCCCGAGTGGCAATAATGTTGTGATAGAAGTCTCAAGGAGGTTGGTTAAGATTTTGGCATAGGACCTGCTAGTGGGTCACAATGGGAAGTGAAAGTGGGTTTGGGCGTAGGTGCGGCTGATTGTTGAGGAACGGTCCTTGCAGGAGGGGGAGTGGGTCAAGCTATGGTTTTGGGTGTTGGAGTGGTCTTGGGTGTTGGTCATGTTTTCTTGGGTAGGGGTATGGTAGATGAATGGGTAGGAGGGTGTATGGTTGTTTTGACTACCTTATTGGAGGGTAGCGGATTTTTTTCTTTAGGTTACACCTTCTTAGGTAAAGGTGATACAGGTGTACGATACCTAGAGGGAAAAGCGGATGGGGGAAGAGGGCGAGTTACCCAGGGGGATAATGAGGTCTTTGTGAAAGTAGATGATGCGGGTCGTGCGGGGGTGTGAGGGATAGAGACTAAAGTGTAGTGAGTAGTGAAGAAGTTCTTTGAGGGTATTGGAGGTATTGGTGGTAAAGATGCTACGGGTGTGGGTGTAAGTCATGTTAGGCACACTGGTATGTTATAGGTTTGCAGGGAAGGAATGGGTGGATGTGTTTTGGTTTATTGACGGTGGAGGTTTCTTAACCGCACCGGGAGATTGAGGTCCTAAGATGGATGGAAAAGTCAAGGTGATGTAGGTGTGATTGGTGCCACTGGGGTATGAGTACTATGGGTTTGGTTCTTTTGTTTGGGTCTGAAGTAGGTTTGGAGTTGACTCGGAGGATGTAGCTAAATCTAGTCCGATAGGTGGATGAGTAAGGTTGGTGGTTGGGGTGACCCCGAGGGAGTAATAGGTTTAGTTGAAGAAAATGGGGTAGATGTGGGTTTGGATTTAGATATATGTTGGGTTATGGGTAAGGGTGTGTGTTGAGCTATGAAGGGTGTCATGGAAGAAGTTTGTGATAGAGGTGGTTGTGCTTGGTTCGATTGGTCAAAATATCTTTGGGTAGAGTGGTGTTTCACACGGAATGTTTCGGCTCTGTGGAATAGACTTGCTTCTATCCTATCATTCCTTTGAGAAATAGATAAGGGTTAGGGCTAGGAGGAATACCTATTGAATGTTGAGATGGTGTGTGCGTACCGTAGAGAAAGATAATATCGACTACGAAGAACTCCTTTTTGTCTTGGAAGGACTACCTGCAAATAAGAATACAAGACCACCAGATTTTAATTAGACAATAAATGAGGGAGCTGCCTTAGGCCCAGGAAATATAAAACTTCCTTTCGAAGGTGGTCAGTTCCCCTTTTAATACGAATTAACACAAATGATAACAAAGAAAGCTATTGCAAAATCACGATTTAGGTACCTCGTTACAAAACAATAGAGGCTAAGCTATCAATAATAAAACGTCACGTTGTTTGTTCGGTTACTGGTCGTTGATACATTCAGGTTGAGTTACAGGGATAAACCAGACTGGATCTGAGGTTGTTAGGTGACAAATAGGTGAGAGGAAGGTTTTGGGGTATAAGTCACAGTGACCGATGCCGGTCACTAGATAACCGACCATGCGTTAGAGAACCGCTGCCGGTAGGGGATAAACGACACCGGTAGGGTCAGCAATCTAGGTGCTTCTGGATAGAGGTTGGTTGCAGGGTGATTGTGGGGTTATTAAGACTGATGGATGGCTGAGGGGAATAATGAGAGGACAGGGAAGACTCAGAGTGTGATAAAATGGTCTTCGGGGCAATACAAGGATGTATGGATGAAGGTTAAGTGCAGGGTGCTGGTAGGTGGTAGATCTAGGAATGAGCTTATAATTACTATCAATCCACAGGCTCAAGAAATGGTGCTTAAAAACATACAAGACACTACTTACTCGTTCCTGATGAAGATGCAGGTTCCAGGACTGTGATGACAAAGACAGGGCTCAAGTAGGATGATCTGACAATCCAAGATGAGCTATCTCCTCTTCTGATGCTCGGATGAGTGTCACTGGGCTCTAGTTATTCAGTTGCAGTCTTGGGCTTGATGTCCTTCTCTATAACTCTTCTTGTTTCTTCACTTGTCTCTGCTCGGCCAAGCAAATCCAGATCCTTCCAATGATTTCTCCTCTTCTCGATCAAATGAAAATCCGATCCTTTGTTTTTGGTTGGAAGTGGTCATTTACAGGGAACCGATGGTGGTTACGCAACCGACGGCGGTCGAGTAGGAACCGGTATCGGTCAGGTCAAAGCGGGCTATTTTTGGTAAAATAGCCAGCTTTCCCTCCTTTTCTCCCGAGGGATTAGTGGCGGGCTTGGTCAAGTCATTATGAGGTTGGTTTTAGGTGCGGGTGAGGAGTAATTAGTCATGGGTGTGGATATGGACCAAGTTATAGGTCTTAACTAGGTTAGTTTAGGGTTAAGACTAGGTCATGATGAGGTGGTGAAATGAGGTGGCAAGTATGGCGATGTGGATTTATTAATTATAAGGTAATTAATAAATAATTGTGTAAGGTTTAGGTGATGAGGTTAGGTTGCGAAATGGGATGTGGGGCACAGGGTGTCGTAAGACACAAATTTGGTGTCTAGTGGAAGTATCGATAAGTGACATCTGCATTTGCATTGAGATAGGAAGTAAAAGGCACCCCCATAGTAAGGCTATGTCCACATAATCTAAGTGATCGGCTAAGTGTAAGAATGACATGACTGTAGGTGAGGTTAATGAGGATCCAATGGATATTCCCATAAAATGTGTCTTAGAGATGGGGAATTTGTTAGCTTCGGCTTACGTGGGTAAGAGATCCAAAAGTAGGTTTGCAAGATCTTGGATAGTTGATGGAGAATGGTCACCTAGAGGAAAAGGTATCTCTACTGGATCCTTAATAGGTGGAGGAGAAAATGGGCACTCTTACGTGGGTGGAGGAGATGATGGGTGCTCCTATATGGGTGGAGGAGGTAAACAAATATCCTCCATGGACTGAAGAAGTGTTGTGGGTGAAGGTTCTCTAGATGGAGAAGCCAAAGGTGAATAGTCTCGATATTAGTGAATGGCTCCTCCATGGGTGATGAAGGAGGTGAAAGGTGTTCCTCTATGGGTGGAGGAATAGGTGAGGTGTGTTCCAATGCTGAAGGAGGAATTAGAACTAGAATTTTTTCCATGGAAGGAATATGAGGTAATTGGGAAGCAATGGGTGTGTCGTTGAAAATAGCGTGGACCTCGCGGGTATGGCTATCATGAGTTGAGGTCTCACCAATTTTATCAGACGAAGGGGCATGATTGGGAAAGGGTTTCTTAAATATGTGTAGGTTTTAATTAGTAGGTGCATTCAGATTATCCATAGTTAACTCACCTTTCTTGAGCATTTCTTGGACAATATTTTTGAAAGTGATGTAATTACCGTCACTGTGACCTTTTACTCGATGATAGTTACTGAAAACATGTTATTTATACCATACGGGTGTGGGGTGAGCAGGGTCAAAACTAGTGTGTGGTTTTATAGGAGGAAGAGTGATGGCCCCAACCTTGATGAGCTTTTCTAAGACAGAAGAATAAGCTCCCAATTAGGGTGTATTTCATTGTTCTGTCAAATTGAAAAATCTGAATGGGTGAAAGATTAGATGAGGGGCTAGCCTTGATTTGATAGATGAGCTGGGCCAGCTTTGAGTACCACTATGTTAGTGGTGCCCTTGGCCTTTGAATAATTGTTCTATGGTTTGGAAGAAGAAGATGTATCATTCAACTTAAATGTCGAGTTCTTACTACGTAATTGAACTTTCTTCTCTTGATGGCCTGAATCTCTAAATTTCGTGCCATGGTGAATGCTTCATCAAAGGTTCAGAAAGTTTGGACCTGCAGGGTTAGTGAGATATGTCTAGCACAAGCCCATGTGAAGAGCTTGATGATTTCGGATTGTGGTAGTTAGAATGTGAGTTGATTAATCAGGCTACGCTAGCGAGCAATGAAATCTATGACAGATTTGTTATCATCTTGTCGCATGGAGTATAGGTCAATCATGGGAACCTTCTTAACAATATTAATGGAGAAGTGATCTAAGAAGGCTTGGGCTACCTGATTAAATGAAAATATAGAGTGTCGAGGTAACCCATTATACCAATCTAATGCGGGTTGAGTCAAAGACATGGGAAATTTCCTCAAGAGAAAAGCATCATCGTGGGCGATTAGGTAGCACCCGTGTTTGAAAGACCACAAATACTATTGTAGGTCTTCCTTGCTATTGAAACGATTGAATTTAGGCATTTCCCAATGCACGGGGTATGGACGGATAGGAATGGATGGGTGGATAGGATTGTTATAAATCTCATCATAGGTGAGAGTGTTGTGGGAGCTAGAAACCGATGCCTCCAATGTCTGCATCTTTTCCATCATTAATTTGATTAGGTCATTGGTAGGTTACAATGGTTGGGTGCCTCCTGTAGCATAAGAGGGTTGATGTTGGGCATATGATGGGGTGGAATTCTAGTATATGGTGCTACTTTGTATAGGTAGATTAGGAAGGAGGGAGTGAGATAGGGGTATGTACCCAGAATGAATGATAGATGAAATGGGAGGCTACTAGTAGTACGTATATGGAGGTGGAAGGGTCGTGGTGACCCTAGTGGCTATGGGGATAAGGACTGTGGAATAGAAAGGACAATGCTTTGAAAAGGGGTAGGGGTCACCAAAACGAGAGGTGGTTGTGTAGCGAAGGGTATATGCGATATAATAGGGCGGATGAGGTTGTGTTTTGGGTAGTTGTCAAAGGTATGGTGGATGTGGCGGGTGTTCTCAATTAGGATATTTAAATAATAAATATGGTGAGGATAATGAATTAATTTAATTAAATTAATATTAGTGGGGTGAAAGGGGCCATGGTTAAGTGAATATGTTCAAGGTGTTTATTTGTGAGGACCAAAGGGGAGTGTGACCCAATTTTGGTGTCTACACTAGGTCCTAAAGCATAATAATATATACATGATTCCTAAGCAAGAAAATGAGTAATTAAAAATGTCTTTTAGGCCTTTTTCTTTGTATCTTATACTTTTATTGACCTTACACACCCTACAATCCTATTAGTATTAGAATGATTTATCTTTTATAGCCTCATAAACTATCACCCAGTTAGGATATTAGCACCGAGGAGCTCCTATCCCTCCCAGGTGCTCCTGACCCTCTCTATCATTTTCTCACTCTTTTGGGTATATTTTATCTTTTGGGAATCTTTTACACTTTTGGGTTAACCTTTCAGTTTCCAATTATGAAATTCAAACAAAGGAATCATATATATACATAGTTATAGCTCTCAAATAAGGGGCCAAGCACTAGCATTATCTAATATCACATAATCTTGCATCCAAAGGCATAAAGACATTACAAAACAGCCATCTAGTACATCCATACAAGGGACATGGTTGCATCACTCTACATACACATCATAGGATGGTAATTCTATTCTATTCCATGTAACACATTTTATACATTTGCTACATTCTAGATCTAGCATGCTATCATTGTTTAACTTCCATAAGGCCATATTAGGGCATCATTACACACACATTTACAAAGAACTACATGACATCTGAAATGTAGTACAATGCTTGGTACTAAGTTCACTCTTTGGGTGACTGCTGTGAGTCGATCGACTCCCATTATGTATCTTTTTTAGATTTGATGTGGTTTGTGGGCATGTGTAGCTAGGTATCTCTCTTTTAAGGTTACAGGTATGATCAACAACATTGGAACAAATCTAGAGTGATAAAAAAAGATCAAAAGTGAATCTCATCCTACACTAAAAATATTAGAACCTGAGCATCTAGGGAGACAATAGGGCCGGATCCAGTCAATAAGCTTTAGGCATTCCCGTCCTCCCATGGGCGATCTGTCTACACATATTTCAAAGTCTTAGACATCTAGCGAGCCTTAAAAATGATGCTTCTAGTCTGCTTTGTTATTCACCTCCCAGTTACCTCCAAATCACTTAAAAATTAGCTAAGTCACCCTCTCTCTCTCTCTCTTGCTTAGGGTTTTAGTTTTATTTCATGCTTTTTGTTTATCCATTTATTGTATTTTATCACTTGTATATCATACACTACAGTAATTACTCTAAAATTAAGATTTAATTCCATTTATATTAAATAAAAAACTTGTGCACAAAAGAAACAAAATGAAATAAAAAGGAAATGTGAAATTGAGAGGTAAATGAAAAAAACATAATGAGAAAATTAGGGCCTAAAAAAATCCCTAAATCCAATGGTGGAGAATATTTCATCCTATGGCTCAAATTTAACCTAGGTCCTCCCACTTGCTTATGGTCTTCCTTTTGACCTTTCTTTTTGAAATCAAAATTAATAAATAAGGTTTTTAAATAATTTCATCTTCATATGTTTTGGGTGAGAATTTAATTTACTTGTAGTAAAATTTAATTAATATTGGGAAGGTGGGTATAGAAACTTGTTAGGTTAAATTTTGGTATTATGGGTTTGCTTAGATTCAAATCTAATTATTTTAACAAGGGGTTATATAATTTTAATCATGTTTCTTTAAATTGAAAACCCATGCATTTAACTTTTCCAAGAGTAACGACAAGAAACAATTCTTCTCCCGAGAAATAAATAATTATCAAACACCTTTACTTTTACCCAAAAATTTAACACTGCCACCAAAGGAGATTGTATTTCTATAATGCATTAAATCCACTTCCAAATGGAAATAACCATGGCTTTACGTGTCACTTGAGTATGTTGGAAAAAATATCAACATTGTAATTAAAACATGTTTTCTAAGTAGGTTGGATTTATTGCTATAATTTAATTTAAAAAATTGCCTCAAATTTTATAGGGTTAAAGAGCTAGTTAGATAGATATTTTTTTGTCAAAAAATCATTGGCACAACAATTTTAATGAATGGTTCTCTCACTGAAGCCTTCCCTCCAAAAATTAAATTTTCAAGGTTTCCCTCTTGCTCCATTTTTCAAGGTCCCCTCTTGCTCCATTTTTGTATGTGTTTTTGTGAATGCTCTTATATATCTACTACAAAAAGTGCATGCCAAGAATCTTATTAAAAGAGTTGATCTCCTAATAATTCTAGTGTTATTAATTCACTTTTTCTAAAGACATTATAATTTTTCTATGTAATAATAAAGAATACATCATCAATGCTATGGATGTAAGTTATATCATGCAATTTTAGGCTCTAAAATTTTAATTCCCAAAACTGAGTTCATATGACTAAAGATATCCCCACATCCCATAGGATTCCTTCGAATGGCGTCATGTCCAACATGGAGAAATTAAAATATACCTAGGGATTCCCTTTGGGATTGGTGTCTCTCTTAGTGATATGTAGAGTTGGTTTTTGAATAAATTTTTAAAAAAACCTAATTTTTGATGATCCAAATTTCTATCCTTTGCAAACATGATTGAAATCTCTAAAAATTCTTCATTACAACTCATGTCTATTACTCCTAATGTTGGGTATCTTCTAAGTCACACTACAATTGTTTCACAAAATTTATAAGAAAAATTATATGGGATAAATGGGATGGAAACAAAGACATGTAAAGTTTCATTGGAATCAATGCATCTAACCAAAAGCCGGGAGGCCTCTAAGTCATGGATCTGTGGTTATAAGGAAAATGCTTATTTTATAAGTGAATCAATCATGCACTTGAAGGACTTCAACCATGGGAAATTATTTTTCACAATTGGATATTTAATTCTACCTATAAAGGCCAATGCAAAGAGGTGTATATGAATGGAAAACTATTACTTGGTAAGTACTTCAAGTTATCAACCTCTTCTCTAGTTAATAATGTGTAGAAATCCTAATAATAAGTCTTTGGATTGTTTAAATGGAAAGGAAAATCTCTTTGACAAAGGAATAAACATGTTAAAATAAAAATGCCAGCACTTGCACTTCATTTTCAACTAATGTAAAACATTTGTTTCAAAAGGGTTGTGCCCAATTAGCCAATCTCTAGAATCTTTCTTGCGGCTAATGGAAGCATTACATCTTCTAAAAGGGTTTTTACACTAAAAATCCAATGAAAAGACAATATTGGTTGAAATTATGCAACACAAGACAATTGGACAACTTATAAACACCAAAAATTTGCACCCTTTATCCCCTTTATCATTTATTAATCCAATTCATCATTTACACTCATGAAATCACCTTATCCTAAGTCATAACCCATTTATCATATTTACCCCACATAAATATCCGTTCTATAGCTATCAAATCCACACTCAACAATCTAAAACCACCGTAAAATATAAATCAAATAAAGAAAAATCACATATAACCTATTTCATAACCCCCTTAACCATCACACCTCATCCTTGAAAACTTAGCAAACTATTTACCAAAAGCCAAAACTAAAAACTCCATTTGGAAGTGGTTTTAACCACTTTACCATTCCAAACACCAAAAAACCTAGATCTTCAGCAATTCAGGTAATTGCCAGTGATTATAAATAGTAGTTTTTCTACCATCATCCAAGATCCTCAATTTCAAATCTCAAGCTAATGTTTTCAATATTGTCTTTCGACTCCTGCATATCATCACTTAACACTAGAATATCAAATCCATCACTGAGCATCATTATCAATCTTCATCAAGCATTTTCAAGACATTCTTAAGCTCCTATGGATAAGCTTTTCATCATTTAACCTCATGAATCCACCAACCATCCAAATCATCTTCAAGTGAGGTTTGAGGATTATTTTAGTTCCATTTCAACCTCTAGGTATTCTTTTTATATTTTACCATCTCTTTAACATCCTTCTCAGTCATATCATTAATCTGAAACATAAATAAAAACTTTAAAAATTTGATTTTTAAATCTGTAACAAATCACTTGAATCACTAGTGATTGGTCTAATTTCCAACGACTCTATCAAGATTTACCTTTTATCAAATTTTATCATTTTCATCAAGTATCTCTTATCTGCTTTTATCTAACCTTTTGATTTTAACAGATTTTTAAGCATGAATCACTATTAGATGAAAATTGGTGGTCAATCACATGAAATTACAAACATACATTCACTTCCAATAGTCAATCAACCTTTCTACCGAGAACAATCTGACATTATTCATGAATGAAGTTTGTGTGTAATCTAGTTTGCTAAAACCAAACAAGACATTGAAGATCAAATTGAATTCCTCCATGACATTGAACAAGAAACTATCGAATTCATTATGATTACTTTTAATGCATTTAGATCACATCCACACTTTCCGGGCCACATTCAAAGTGGACATGATCGATATTTGATCTTGAATTCTAGTTATCTTTATCTATTATCTTTGTATCTATCTATTTTGTATCCATTTATCATTTATCATTTATCCATCATAATTCACTTGATTGTTTACAAGGCGAGATGACATCCTTCGAGGAAGCCCTTTGGATTCTTGGAATCAGCCTTTGCCGAGTAGCTCACTTATCTATCTATCTAATCCATTTTGTTTAGTGTCTTTGAGTGTAGGTTTCTTCACAAGATAAGAGCTTGTACACACTTTTGGATGGAGCACAACTTATATCAACATCAAGCATCAACATTCATCATCTACGGGTATCGTTAAACCCCACGTCTTCTGAGGTCGGTTTGTTTTTATTATTTCACTTTGTTAATTCAAGTAGAAAGGTAAAAAAATCTAAACATTCTGGCACACCCAGTGGGATCCTTAGGCCCCCTTCTTTCATTCATTCAAATTTCATATTTTTCATATCTAGGTTTTTTGCTCTATAATCACTAGTGATTTGGTCAATCACCAACGATCATGTGAATTGCCATCAATTCAAGAAATTGCTGAAGATTTCTCTAAATTCTTTTGATTACTCAATAATCAGCCTTCTAACTCTTGTTTTTCTTCTATTTTATATTTTCTCAAAATTGTTCTTGCAGTTTTCTATTTCGAGGCTTTTGCTTGTTGGATTGTTATATTGCTAAAAAAATAAAAATAGTGAAAAATTAAAAAGGAAGCATTATTAAGGTGAGTCATTTTCCCTTCTTTTTTGCTTTTTGTACTACATATTTTGCGTCTATTCTCATCTAAATAAATTGTTTCTTTTGGGATTAAAATGCACATTACATACTACTTGATCATATAGCTTTAATTAGGAAGATTAACTGATTACATTCACTTAATTCTTCCCCCACACACAACCAAATCACATCAAATATTAAATTTCATAAAAATTCCTACCCAAGTGATAACTATTGGAATTTCATCACCCAATAGGGAAACCGACTCAGTGTTTTGACCGAGTATAAACAATTGGTTGTTGGTATATTAGTTAAGCATCTAAATCCCTTATTGCTACGGGACCGTGAAGTGAGGGGGTAGGCACCAATTCCAGGCCCCATACCAACACCCACATAGATTTGAACGTCATGTACCTTCAAGTATATTAAGGAACAACCTTAAAAATTCCTAAAACCAGCTATAGACAACCATTTCCTAGGACCCCATCACCATTTTACACATTTCATATTTTCTTAATTAATTCAAGATAATTTAAAAATTCATTTTACTTAATCTGTCTGGTGTTTGTAAATAACCCACTTAGTTATCTTTCATTTGTAGGTGATTGTGTGTTTTTTAATCATGGTACTTACAAGACAACAATCCCGTGTCCAAACATCTGAAAACATGTCTATTCCATTCCAGCAATCTACACCATTACACCATCAAACCTCATAGACTCAACCAATCATTAATCCAAATCAATAATCATCCACACCTCAATATGAAAAACAAAAAATTTGGGAGGAAGAAAATGAGCGTTATAATTAAAGTATCTAAAAATGCGTCTTAGATTGCGCGCACATGTACTCCATCGTTAAAATTCTCATCTATCTCAATCATAAGAGTTAGAACCACCACATTCTCCTAGCTCTTAATGTGCATCATATAAAATCTCTAAGCCTCCTAGTCCTTGCTTCTTTGATGGTGGGGATGCCATCTTTTCAGATATTTTGGATTCAAATCCCATGGCCCATAATACTTATCTTGTAGATAAGAGTGTCAAACTTCAAACATCGATACTGAACCACCTCCGTACATTCCTGATCCTTTGTGTGGTTTTTCTTATCTCATTGACCCAAGTCAAGAACCCATCATTCAAAAATTACACCCATATCCACCTCATATTCAAGCTGAAACATCTAATGTCATGTCTTCCATTCCTATTTTTGGTCTTCATATGATTTCTTCCCAAGACACGTCCACTCAACAACCTACATATTGACCTGATCCTTCTATTGGTTATACACCTCTTTAAAACAATCCTAATGCTTCTTCATCTACTCCTCCAGAATCCTTGGTTGTTCAGACACCTCCAGTAAGTTTTATTTCCATTTCTTTCACTGTATCTCAACAACCACCTTCTCAACAAAACACGAACCCTATTCAAAACATTACCATGTCCATTCCTGCATCTGTTCCTCTAGTTAACACTAGTGCTATTAATAGCACCCACCCCATTTATTTATCATCTTCTACCCCTAAAATCTCACAACATGCACCTCAACCCTCAAAACCACTCATTTACATACCCCAATCTATTCCTATTCAGAATATCCCACAACAAGCACCATCATGTATTACTTCTTCTATACACTTCCAACTACCACCCACTTATTCAAAACCCCTTACCTATACATTCTTTCCCTTTCAACATGTCCCCCACCATCACAACCACTTATTAACACATCCATTCCCATCCCCTATCAATATGTGTAACCACTAGAGCCCTTAGTGTCTCAATCCATGTTCAATATCCCCACTAACATTCCTTATCAACAAAAAATTCCTTATCGAAAAAGATCCCTTATCAACAAAATGTCCCTCAAAAATATTAGTTATACTCATAGTCTAGATAGTTTTCGTTCAATCAACCTGACTCATCCTTACGATAACCATCACAACCAGATCCCCTTCAAGCTATCATGAAAAAAATATCCAGGAACACATCTATCTAACTTGTTAGCACTCAAGATTTGAAGGAGTGGGTAGCACCTCAAAAGGATTTTGATCTAATCCTCACTATTCTAGGTTGTGCCTTTCAACCAAGGTAAGAGAACCTATATTGCAGCCTTTGTTTGATGAAGGAGGTGGAGATATCCTTATGCTTTGCACATTGTATGGAGATGGCCTTGGGAAAACATGATCAATTATCCATTATTCAAACTCAAAAGAGTTGTCACTACTAAATGATGGAAATGCTTTCAAGACAAGGCTAAGGCTGCTAGAGACATGATAAAATCCTGATATGCTTTGTGCATTTTTGTGAATGGATTGTATTCTTTTGTTGACACACAATGCAATGCAGGGGTAGTATGGGTAGGATGAGTTAGTTTGAATGAAATTTTTTGGGAGATGTTTAGACAAGACTAGCTAGGAATTACCAACTTCTTTGAGAACCTTTGCAAGAGATTTGCAACACCTAAACAACAGAGATGTTTCAATGGGTTTAAAATACTCCTTCAACTAGGATATGTGCACCAAATGGAGGCCCAGATCTACACTCTTCCACACAACCTTTGATAACCTTCCACAAAATCTTGAAGCAAAATACCAACAAAGTATCCAGAAATCCCTATTTGATCATGACCTAAGGTGCACCCAAAGGTTTACAAACAATCTCAATATTCAAGGACAGTAAAATGATTTTAAATCTGTTTATCTTCTATCAGATGAAGGCTCTTTTGAATATAAGATTGCAAATGCCATTAAACCATCAACAAGAAATGAGACCCTGTATAATCAAAGAGATCCTAAACATAAGATTACAACATGAGTAAGAAACACAAATTGAAATCATTCTGAAACATAAGCATATGCAAATTTTGCCAAGAGATAACACCAAATAATCCAAAATTTTGATCAAATACATCAGCAGGGGAGTGCTATAAGAACAATCTCAGAGCCTGTTGATGGCTTTACAACTGAAACCAACTCAACATGATGAAATCTGATGCAAAAATGGAATTGAAAATGGCTCTCGTGTGTTTTCTCATAGAAAATGGGCTTCTTCCTGTTTTTTCCTTGAAAAATTCTATGTCCCTTTTTTCTCCTCCTCTTTTAAAATTTCTCCCAAAATGCATGATATACCTCATGCCATCATGGAGTCTTCCTTCCCAAGAAAATAATATGCTTAAGGGATCAAATTTTTACAAAACTCTTCATGATTCCATGAAAATGACATCAAAAACTGGAAAACAATATCACATAGGTTGCCAGGGATGCATAAAATTTTAAAATATTACACAAATTCAGATCCTTATCCATCCTAGGGTCACGTTTTTTTCATTCAGGCATGCCAACATGCTTTAGCAATCATTTTTCACCTTTTACCTTTTCAATTTTACCTCTGCAACTTTTGATTTTCACTTTTCACATTTTTTCACGGGCTAAGGTAAAAATTACATCAAAAACATCATAGATCATCAAATTAGCTCATGAAAATAGTGCCATTGCACTCAGAAGGCCGAAAGGATGCAAAATCATATAAAATTTGATGCAATTTGGTGAAGAAATGATTCAAGCTTCTTGGAGCTCCCATGGTGGCCAAAATGAACAAATGCACAATATCCATTGATTTTGATCAACTTTTAATATCACCCTCCACGTGGAATATGCCATTTTAAAAATAAGCTCAAAATTACCTTTTTGACCTTTGAATGGGGGGACACGTGTCAAAACATGATTGGATCAACTCCCATCCTTTAAAATGCATTTGCGACCTTTTTAATTTTGGAAAATTTTGCAAAAATTCCCGCTTCTCCCTGGACCCGCCACGTGTCCACCTGTGGGGCCCCATAAAAACTGCAGGCCAATTTTATGAATTTTTCCATTTTTTAGATTTTGAAATTTTTACAAAATTCCCCACGTGGCCCAACACCTAGTTTTCCTCTTTGCCACGTGTCCATCCTCTATTTTTGCGGGTTCAACCTTTCAAATTTTTCCTTCAATCCTCCCTGCCAAATTTGCAAAATTTCAAAAATTTCCCCAGCCCACGCTTCCCCATTTTTCATTTAGGACACGTGTTGGCTCCTGATTGGTCGTGGACAAATTTCATAAAATTTTCCATTAGTCCACAAAGGCAAAAATTCATAAAACTTTTTACACCTTTTGTATTTTCGGACACATGTCCACTTCTCATTAGTGGGGACTTTGGCTCAAATTTGAATTTAAACCATTTTGAAGTTAAAAACTTCAAATTCATCAAAAACCCTCCAATCCCTCATATTGACTTCTTTGAGACACGTGTCCTCATGATTTGTGAGAGCTTTGGCTCAAAATTTTAACTTTAAATTTTGAAGTTAAAAACTTCAAAATTCATCAAAACCTCCGCCTTCCATGCATGCTTCTCCAGACACACTGTCCTCCTCTTCCGTGTCCATTCATTGCATGGGCCTTTGGGCAAAAAAATTTACTTTGAAATTTTGCAAAATGAAAAGCAAAATTTCTAAGGCAAGCCCACCACCCACCATTCCTCTAGCCAATCACAATGTGCCACGTAGGCACTTTACTGTAGCAAGCTGGAGCCAGGGAACAAAATTTTCCTTTTGCCAAAATTTTAAAAATGACAAGTTAGAAACATTTTCCCACATATCCCCGACCAATAGAAACCCGCCACATTACAATAATGTTGTGATGATGAATTTGACGGGTATAATACACCCGTATGACCGTCAAAATCGTCAAAAATACACCGGATGCCCTAGAAATCAAATTTTTTGACAAGGAAGGTAGATTTTTATAATTTTAAATCAATTGAATCATTTTTGACATTACTTTTGAGCCTTGGGATTGGGAAAACACTTGCACAAAAATGGGATTCGATCAATTTCAAGTTTTTTCATGATTTGGCGAAGGAGAAACAACACAACCCAAAAAATTGAAAAAACTAAGGCACGAAAAGGGGCACACATGGATTTTGTTTCAAATTAGGGAAAAACAATAATATTATGGCATTTTGAAAGCATTCAACTAGGAGGGATTGAATTGCAGACCACCAAATCAAAAAATAAAACATTTCTGAGCAAATTTGACATGAAAAATTAGGCACATTATGAAAACTCAATAATGGGACCAACATTGGCTCTTACTTGGGGATGGGCACTCCCAGTGAGTGCCACAAGGACAAAACATAGACCAAGTGCCAAAAACCATTGGGAAAGGAGTCAAAACACAAAGGCAGCCCAAAAACTAGAATTACCATAAAAAATGAATTGAGAAAACCACCCACAAAAATGGTTTCCAAGGACAAAAGGGAAACCACACACCAACCAACAACAAAAAACAAAGCAAGAACAAAGACTATACAAATATACAACTTGTGCATACCTCACTTGGGGATTTAATCCAAGAAATGTTTTAAATGTCTGCCATTAACAGAAGCTCCAACAAATCCCCATCTAGATCCTTGAGAAAAAAGGTGTGCTCACCAATTCTGATGTCAATGGCATAAGGGCCCATCCATAATGCATCAAACTTGCCATGCTTTCCCTTGTCTTCATGCCTACTATCCCATAACAAAACCAGATCTCCCACATTGAAGGCTCTAGGAGTGACCTTCTTATCAAACAACCTCTTCAATTTCTCTCTAAATCTGATATGCCTTTGATGAGAAGCTCTTCTTTCTTCATCCAACTCAATGATCTGATTGATTCTTGATTCATATGGGCCATGTTCTTGATCTTCTAACTACTGAGAAAACTGAAATGAGGATAATTGTAGATGTAAGGGCAGCAAAGCTTGAGTTCCATACACCAATTCAAATGGGCTTTTACCAGTTGCTCTTTTAGGAGTTATTCTATCAGCCCAAACTACAAATTTCAATTGCTCTCCCCACTTCTTCTTGTTGATTTCCAAGGTCCTTCTAATGATCTTGAGCAAGTTCTTATTACTTGACTCAGCTTGTCCATTCCTTGTGGATTGTAGTTTGAAGAATAAGTTAGATTTATTCCATATTCATTGCACATTGCCATTAAAGGTTTGGCTCTAAAGCACATGGCATTATCAGATACAATCTTAACTGGAACTCCAAATCTGCATATGATATGATTCAACAAGAAATCCATTACCACTTGGTGTGTTTCCTTTCTAGATGGAATTGCTTCAACCCACTTTGTAAAATAATCAGTTGCTACAAGGATCCATTTATGACCAGCACTAGAAGGATCTGAAATCTCACCAATGAAGTCCATTCCCCATTGTTTGAAAGGGGCTTCAATTGATACAGGCTGCAAAGGAAGGGAGCCTGAAGCTTTCAGTCTTCCAGAGAAATGTTGGCAACTATCACACTTTCTAACCAGCTGGGTTGCATCTTTAAAAAGAGTAGGCCACCAATAACTAGCTCTTAAAATCTTATGTGCTATCACTCTCCCAAAAAAATTTCCTCCACAAACTCCCCCATGGAAATCAAAAATCAACTTGGGAGCTTCATCTTCAGTTATGCATTTCAAGAGGACACCTTCAGGGTTCTTCCAAGCCAGCCCAAGGTCTGTTATGATATATTTTTGAGAAGCCAACTTGAGGGCTCTTTTCTAATTTTTATTTAAATGACTAGGACAACATAGGTGTCTGAGGTAGAAGATCACATCCTTGTACCATTCAGAACTCATCAATCTCTCAAGAATATCTACCCTTTCTTCCTCTAGCTGATTCACTTCTACATTTTGCAAATTGCTCTCAGCCATGAGCTTGGCAAGACCCAAACCTCTTACTAGCTTTGTTGTTTGGATATCCATATCATATTCTTGTAATTTTTGACCCATCTACATCTCTTTCTTGATATCTCCATGTCTGATAAGATGTCTTTAACCATGGTGTGGGGAACATAGGCAACAACTTTTGAACTCAATATATAAGGCCTGAAAATCTTTGTTGCTTTCACCAAGGAAAATGCTTGTTTTTCCATGATTGTATACTTCAACTCAGCTTTGTTGTAAGCCTTGCTAAAGAAGGCAATAGGCCTCTCAGCTCCATTCTCATCCTTTTGTAACAAAACTGAAGCAATAGTAAATTCAGAGGCAAAAGAAAAGATTTGGAAAGGCCTCTTATAGTTTGGAGCTGCCAAAATAGGTGCATGCTTAAGTGCATCCTTTATTCCTTCAAAATATTGAATGGCAGCCTCCTCCCACCTGATAACTTGATCCTTTTTAACATGCTTGTGATTGGGAGAGTCAGCTCAACAAAATTGGAAACAAACCTTCTAATAAAATTGATTTGGCCAAAGAAAGATTGGATACCTTTCTTGGTTCTTGGGATAGGTACTTTGTTGATTGCCTCCACTCTTTCAGGGTCTATCATGACACCATCCTTAGACACAATATGTCCCAAAACTTGGCCTTTTGCACACCAAAATGACACTTCTTTGGATTAAGAGAAATGCCATACTCCCTACATCTGATCAACATCTTCTCTAGGTGTTGCAAATGGTCTCCTCGCTGCCTTGAAAAACAGTCACATCATCTTGGTAGACTACAATAAACTCATTGATGTAACCAAAAAAGGCAACATCCATTCCTTTTGAAAAGTGGCACCAACATTCATCAATCCAAAGGGCATCCTTACAAAAACATAAGTTCCCCAAGGCGTAGTGAAGGTTGTCTTAAGTCTTTCTGATTCTTTAACAACCACTTGATTGTATCCAGAGAAACCATCCAAAGTAGAAAGCATTTCTGACCCTGTCACAAGTTGCAACATATTTTCCATGTTTGGCAAGGGGTAGTTGTCCTTCATGGATGCTTTTTTTAGATTCCTAAAATCCACACAAAGTCTGATGTCTCCATTCTTCTTTCTAACTGGCACAAGGTTTGCAACCCAAGATGAATACCTAGTGGGCTGAATGATACCACCATCTCTCAATTTCTTCAACTCTTCCTACATTTTCATGGAGAGAAGTGGATTAATAGGCCTTTGTCTCTATCTAGAATGGCTTAGTCTTGGCCTCAAGAGGAATCTCATGTTGGAACAAATCTTCTCTATATGCTTTTAGCTCTGAATAAGACCAAGCAAGGCAGTCTTGATATTTCTTTAAGAGTTGGGCATAGGACTATTTTTCCTCTTTGCTAAGATTTCTGCCCAACCAAATCTTCCTTGGTTTATCCTTGGTTCCCAAGTTGTGCTCTTCCACATCCCTTGAAGCAAACATGTTCCTATTAATGATGCAATCAACATTGCTAAAATTTGATTCAAGTGCAACAAGACCTTTAGGAATGGTATTTGTTTTTAATTGTATAATATCCTTGTCAAACAAAGTTTCTCTCCCTTCATTCATGCATACCATTGGCTCCCAATCAATGTTCTGACTAGAAAACTCACCTTGGCATTGTAAGAACCTCAACACTTGTGCATCATCATAAAAAATTTGCCAATGTTTCACATTATCCAGGACAACTGGCCTTGTTAGCACTTCAATGTTATATTCACAAAAAGGTGAAATAGTACAATTGTCAAATCTAGAGCCAAGTACAACCAACTTATCAGCAGCAACATTAAGACTTCTATCATGGTAAACAATGTTAAAGGAATCAAACATTTCAATCAAGTCCCAAACAACATGCTTATATTGTTTCATACGCTGATTTTTTGTGGCATATAACTTCCTTACTTGCTTGACAACCAGCTCTGAATCCCCCTTGGCAACAATATCCTTCACTCCATACTTCCATGCAATCCTTAACCCCAACAACAATGCCTCATACTCAGCAATATTGTTAGTGCATTCAAAATTAAGTTTGAAGGAAAAAGGAAACTCTTCCAAACTAGGAGAAAGCAAAACTATACCAACACCATTTCCAAATTTGGAGCAAGCTCCATCAAATAGCAAGGTCCAAGGAGAACCTACCATATCAAGGCACTTTGATTTGTCCATCTTGTTTCTTTTCCATCAGCAAAGCCAATGAAATTGTCAACATCTACATCAACAAAAACAACACTTCATAAGAAGCATTGTTGGGATCTTCAATCAAGTGCAACATCTTCTTTTCACCATAGAGTTTGACAAGGCTGCCCTCAATGGGAATGGTGGCAAAGGACATGTCCATTTGAACACTACCACCAACACTTGCAGCCCATTTTCTTGACAAAAGCATACCCCATTTGGCAGGGCAATCAACAATTACAACATCAAGTTTTAAGTTCTTACCCGGATAGGCTGCAAGTTGCACTACTAAACCCTTCACACAACCAACAACCAGACTTCCCTTGAATCCATGGCAGTACATTTCCCATATGGCATCTTGTCACTTTGATATCCAACTCATTCATGACTTCTAGAGGCATGACATTACATGATGCACCAGAATCAAACATGCAATTGTGAAGTAACCTATCTTTTATGAGAAAAGTTGTAAAAATGGATCAACATTCAATTGGGAATCAACCAAGGATGTCCCCAAATATACTTCAGGTGCCTCTCCAAGATCTTCCATTGCTGGTGGTGTTTCAAGGCCAATAATGATTTGAAGAGGAGTCTCAACAACATTTACATTTCTACTTGGGGTAATCTTCTCTTCTTTCAATCCCAAGTACTCAAATGCTCTCTTCTTATGCTCAGGAATTCTAAGCAACTCAATAATTGGAACACTCACTTTAATTTGGCTCAATACTTGGGCAATATCATATGGAACATTCTTTGGTAAGACAACATTGGAAGGGAAACAAGAAGGTTCATCAGATGGAGAAGTATTCCCAGTAGCTGGGCATGAAGAGGACTGATATTTTTGCATGGGACAACAGGGTTCTTGGCAAGTGTTTCTTTTCTAGGATTATCTTTTGGAATGCTTGTGAGCAAGGGTGTCTTTGGCTTGGCTTGAGGACCAGCTCCTCTAACAACTTTACTTCTAGTATTATACTCTTTCTCTTGACCAACCACAACATTCATTAACAATTGTCTATCTTCCTCCGAAGGGATACCACCATCATACTTTTTGATCATCAAAGCCCTTAGATATTCAAAGTCATTATTAGGAATTTCAAAGGCTTGAACAACATCTACCTCATGAGTTTGAGAGGAGGAAAGAATTGGTACCCTCTTTATGCAATCCCAAAAGGTTGCAGATTTTCCTTGCACTTATCACATCTGTTGATGTTGCTGCTTGTTGTGAGCTTGAAGAGCTGCCCATCATACAAATGTCATCATCCATTTCATCTTCATTATCATCTTCAACAACTTGTTGGTCCATTTCACATGGAGGATGAGGAAGAAAACATCTATCACACCAATCCATATCAGCAATTTCAACAACAACAAACCTCTAGTAGCGTAGTTAGAGGGTCAGGGACCAATCTATTTTCACGTGTTTGGGGTTGTCTATTTGCAGATCCAACAGGCCCTTTACCCTTGTCATCAAACCTCTGCTCATTCCTATGGTGATTGCCAAATCTATCTTGTGGTTTTGAGTTCTTTCTGACCTTGTGAAGTCTGCCCAATTCCCTTCTCAGCTCTTGCCAACTTGTATGAGATTTCTTTGACAACCCCTGCCAAAGTCTTCACAACCTCTTCTAAATCAACACCTTTGCTAGCTTGAGGTTTTTCAGGGTTTATCAATTTTACACCATCTCTCTTAAGAGGTTTCCCAATAGCCTTGATATTGTTCTCAATTTGAAGTGCCATGGTGAAAGCTTGTCTTATGTTGGTTGGGTTCTTGTCTCTTAGGTAGTAGGCTACCTTTTTATCAAATGCATCTATATATTTGATTAAACAAGATTCATCACAAGGCCTCAAACCAATAGGCAGCCTTCTCAAAGTTTTGTTAAACCTTGTGTTGAAGTCATGGACTGATTCATTAGGGTTTTTCTTGATATTCTCAAACTCAGATAAAAGAAATCTAGGATCAGTCCTGTCACCATATTGCAACCTAAATGCATTTTTCATTTCATTCCATGAATCAATAGAGTTATCAGGTAGAGCCTTGTACCAATCCCTAGCATCTTCTTCTAGTGTATGAATAAACAACTTAATATACACATCCTCAAACTCTATCTCAAAATCTTCCATCATATTATCAAAAAGTTTGAGATGCTGATCACCAGTGATGGCATTGTTACCTTGGAATTTTGGCAACCTATTTCTGACATCTTGTGGGACAACATTTGGGTAACCATCCATTCCTCCAAAATTTATAGGACCAAAGGTGTTAACAAAAAATGGAGGTCTAGGTTGAGCCATATTGTTTGGTGGGGGTGATCTTGGAGGTGAAACAAGCTGGTGAGGAGTATAATATCCTTGGGGCTCAAAATGTGGTTCACAAGACTGGTATCTTCTAAGTGCTGATTTTCTTGGAAAGTTTGATTTGAATTAAAACACAGAGGTGTAGATTGGAGAAGGAACTTACTAGGTATAGCAGAAGGACATTCACCAGCTGAGGCAAACAAGTTTATGAGAGGATTGGTTGAATCAAAATCACTTGAAGAAGAGTGATAGTCTTCTACCAAAGGCTTGATCTCTCTCACCAATGACTATATCTTTGCTTGATGTCTGACCTTTAACCACTTTCCAAACTCTTCTCCCTTCCAACTCTAATTTCTCTAAGTCTGAGAACAATTTTTAGTAGAGTCTTTAAGGAAGAGAGATCTTCTTCCCTCCAATTTTGTAGAGATCAACAACACAAAAATAAATGATAGAAAGCTCAAGACACTGGTATTTCTAAATTCAAATCAGCATGGAGTCACCACTAAGGAATTTCACCTCAGTTGTGCAAGAATGCACTAAAATAATTCTGTCAAATGCTTGCTAATACTGATAAATTTGCAAGGTTTTATAAACCAGACCTTCTTCTTCTTAAATCAGCCAAACAAAATGCAACAAAAGTGTCTAAACTGCTAGAAATGGAAAAGGGCCACTGACCTTGAAATTTTTGCTAAAACTTGCAGATCTGAAGTACAAAATGATATTTCAAGAATGCAACAACTCAGATACTTGAATATGCAAATGCTCAAACCCTTCAAATACTTCAAAACCACCAAGAAATTCCAAGAAGTCCTCAGCAATGGCACCACTCCGGTGTTGGTACCCAAACTTAATCTCCTTCACAACTCAAGCAACATCATGGATCTCACAAGACACTCAAGGGAAGATAAATGATTTGTGTGTCATTTGTAGCTGGGGAACACATCTATCTAACTTGTTAGCACTCAAGATTTGAAGGAGTGGGTAGCACCTCAAAAGGATTTTGATCTAATCCTCACTATTCTAGGTTGTGCCTTTCAACCAAGGTAAGAGAACCTATATTGCAGCCTTTGTTTGATGAAGGAGGTGGAGATATCCTTATGCTTTGCACATTGTATGGAGATGGCCTTGGGAAAACATGATCAATTATCCATTATTCAAACTCAAAAGAGTTTGTCACTACTAAATGATGGAAATGCTTTCAAGACAAGGCTAAGGTTGCTAGAGACATGATAAAATCCTGATATGCTTTGTGCATTTTTGTGAATGGATTGTATTCTTTTGTTGACACACAATGCAATGTAGGGGTAGTATGGGTAGGATGAGTTAGTTTGAATGAAATTTTTTTGGGAGATGTTTAGACAAGACTAGCTAGGAATTACCAACTTCTTTGAGAACCTTTGCAAGAGATTTGCAACACCTAAACAACAGATGTTTCAATGGGTTTAAAATACTCCTTCAACCAGGATATGTGCACCAAATGGAGGCCCAGATCTACACTCTTCCACACAACCTTTGATAACCTACCACAAAATCTTGAAGCAAAATACCAACAAAGTATCCAGGAATCCCTATTTGATCATGACCTAAGGTGCACCCAAAGGTTTACAAACAATCTCAATATTCAAGGACAGTAAAATGATTTTAAATCTGTTTATCTTCTATCAGATGAAGGCTCTTCTGAATATAAGATTGCAAATGCCATTAAACCATCAACAAGAAATGAGACCCTATATAATCAAAGAGATCCTAAACATAAGATTGCAACATGAGTAAGAAACACAAATTGAAATCATTCTAAAACATAAGCATATGCAAATTTTTCCAAGAGATAACACCAAATAATCCAAAATTTGATCAAATACATCAGTAGGGGAGTGCTATAAGAACAATCTCAGAGCTTGTTGATGGCTTTACAACTGAAACCAACTCAACATGATGAAATCTGATGCAAAAATGGAATTGAAAATGGCTCTCAGGCGGTTTTCTCAGAGAAAATGGGCTTCTTCCTATTTTTTCCTTGAAAAATTCTACGTCCCTTTTTTCTCCTCCTCTCTTTAAAAATTCTCCCAAAATGCATGATATACCTCATGCCATCATGGAGTCTTCCTTCCCAAGCAAATAATATGCTTAAGGGATCAAATTTTTACAACAACTCTTCATGATTCCATGAAAATGACATCAAACTGGAAAATAGTTCGCAGGTTGCCAGGGATGCATAAAAATTTTAAAATATTACACAAATTCAGATCCTTATCCATCCCAGGGTCACGTTTTTTTCATTCAGGCATGCTAGCATGCTTTAGCAATCATTTTTCACCTTTTACCTTTTCAATTTTACCTCTGCAACTTTTGATTTTCACTTTTCACATTTTTTCACGGGCTAAGGTAAAAATTACATCAAAAACATCATAGATCATCAAATTAGCTCATGAAAATAGTGCCATTGCACTCAGAAGGCCGAAAGGATGTAAAATCATATAAAATTTGATGTAATTTGGTGAAGAAATGATGAATCCAAGCTTCCTGGAGCTCCCATGGCGGCAAAATGGATAAATGCACAATTGCCATTGATTTTGATCAACTTTTAATATCAACCCTCCACGTGGAAAATGCCATTTTAAAAATAAGCTCAAATTACCTTTTTGACCTTTGAATGGGGTGGGACACGTGTCAAAAATGTGATTGGATCAAACTCCCATCCTTTAGAAATGCATTTGCGACCTTTTTTAATTTTGGAAAATTTTGCAAAAATTCCCCGCTTCTCCCCTGGACCCGCCACGTGTCCACCTGTGGGCCCCACTAAAAACCGCGGGCCGATTTTATGAATTTTTCCATTTTTTAGATTTTGGAAAAATTTTACATTTTTCCCATGGGCCCACACTAGTTTTTTCCTCTTTGCCACGTGTCCATCCTCTATTTGTCTGCGGGTTCAACCTTTCAAATTTTGCCTTCAATCCTCCCTGCCAAATTTGCAAAATTTCAAAATTTTCCCAGGCCCACGCTTCCCCATTTTTCCATTTGGGACACGTGTTGGCTCTGGATTGGAGTGGCACAAATTTCATAAAATTTTCCATCAGTCCCCCTGCTTGAATTTTTACATTTCTGGACACATGTCCACTTCTCATTGGTCGGGACCTTTCGGCCCAAAACTTGACTTTATACCATTTGAAGTTAAAACTTCAAAACCATCACAAAACCCACCGACCCCTCATATTGACTTCTTCTGGCCACGTGTCACCTCATGATTTGTTGTGGAGCTTTGGCTCAAATTTTAACTTTAAAGTTTTGAAGTTAAAAACTTCAAATTCATCAAAACCTCCGCCCTTCCATGCTGACTTCTCTAGGACACGTGTCCACCTGCCATTCGTTATGCGGGCCTTTGGGCAAAAATTTAACTTAGAAAATTTTGCAAAATGGAAGCAAAATTTCTAAGGCAAGCCCACCACCCGCCATTCCTCTAGCCAATCACAATGTGCCATGTAGGCACTTTACTGTAGCAAGCGAGCCAGGGAACAAAATTTTCCTTTTGCCAAAATTTTAAAAATGACAAGTTAGAAATATTTTCCCACATATCCTCGACCAATAGAAACCCGCCATGTTACCATAATGTTGTGATGATGAATTTGACAGGTATAATATGCCCGTGTGACCATCAAATCATCAAGAACATAGAGGATGCCCTAGAAATCAAGATTTTTGACAAGGGAGTCATATTTTTACAATTTTAAATCAATTGAATCATCTTCGACATTTCTTTCAACCTTGGGATTGAGAAAATTGTTGCAATCACTTCAAATTTTATTAATTTCGAGTTTTTACATGATTTGGCTAAGGAGAGACAACACAGCCCAAAAATTGAAAAAACCAAGGCACAAAAAGGGGCACACATGGATTTTGTTTCAAATTAGGGAAAAACAATAATATTATGGGCACTTGAAAGTATTCAACTTGGAGAAATCGAGTTGCAGACCACCAAATCAAGAAGTAAAACGTTTAACGAGAATTTGACATGAAAAATAAAGGCACTTTATGAAAGCTTAATAATGGGACCAACACATGTGATAAACACATCTCATCCACACTTTAAATCTAGTCATTCTAGATGTTTGACGAAGCTTTCACCATGGCCCAAAAGTTAGAATTGCTAGCCCTCAAAGATGGGAGAGTTAAACTACCACCAAAAATCCAAAATATGAATTTTCATCTAAATCATCCTCTAATCCTGACAAGTACAAATCATCAGCTAATGCCGTAGTAGTCAAATCCACTCCTGAAGAAAAATCCACTATTGAGCATTCTCATCCACAATATAGTTACACACCCTTGAAAGATACCTATAGAGAAGTAATCGACAACTCCTTACTGCTAATATGATCTCTCTTCCACCCATCCTCCCCATTAACACATCTATATCTAATCCCTTTTGGTATAGGGATAATGATTATTGTAAATACCATAGGGTTAAGGGACATGACATCAATTATCACTTGTTCCATATTCAACCACAAGAAAACTATTTTCACATTCATCATATCATCAATACTATCAATAAGACTATACCTATCCTTGAACTCTTATCTACACCTGTTGAACCAACATCTATGTCTACAAAATCTCAATCCACAACCATTGAATCTACATCCACTAAAAACACTACTGAAACTACACCTTCATCTTCCTTGAATCTACATCCACATCATCCAAACCTCCTCAAGACGTTCCTAAACCCACATCTGATAAAAAATTAGAAAACCCCCTAAGCCTATCATTAAAAATCAACCCTCCACATCTACTACCTCAACATCCACACCTAGCTCACCTAAGAAAACCACCAAGGACCTCATAAAAAAACCATTATCCAAGTCTATAAATCCCTTATTATGCTTTCATAGATCAATATCATTTACATGGCCTTTGAAATTTCATCCCACCCCCTTCTAAGAAGGCCACTGTCATCTTAAATCTGAAACCAATCCATCAAGCTTCTATATTTGGTCCCTTCCCCTCATCCGTCACACTATCTAAGAATACCCCTTGTTAGATGACTAAATAGATCACTTCCAAATTTGTGTCTCACCAAACATCAAATCGAATGAGACCCATTTACCATGCACATCTATGCCTAAGGGGCATTATGTGACCATCCTAGACATTCTCCTTCAAAATCACTCATAAAATTACCACCTCCTAAACTATCAGACCCTCAAGGATGGAAGCCCTCTTGGTATGAATTCAATGTATCTTGTGAATATCATAGGACACAAGGAAATTCTATAGAGGATTGTAAAACCTTTCATTTAATTTCTAAGAAAATTTGAATCCTGACTCTCCTTCCTTCAAAACCACACATAAATCCAACATCTTCACCATCATCCAAATCCAAATAATCCACATCCAAAATTTCTCCCCATCAGTTGATGTTGTTCACATAACTACCCGCTCACGAAACTACAATAATGATTCATCAGAACCAAATAAATATAATTTTTTTGTAGCCATACCCCCACCTCCCGAGCTAACTAATTCTTCTCAAAAACCCAAAGTATCCATCTATATAGCTCCTAAATCATTTGATCAAACCACATCATCTAAAACTAAGGTTTTGATATTTGCTTTGCACCTCCTTCATCCACCACAGTACAAAAGGTCGTTATCAAAAATTACACCAAGATATTGTTAAAATGTCACTTTATAATCTGGTTCAAACATCACCTTCCCATAAACAAGCCATGATTGAAGCCCTCCAATCAATATCAATACCGACAGACAACCCCCTCTCTTTCACAAAATTTATAGGGACCCTTAAAGCATCCATCACCATCTCATTCAAATCATTTGAAATACCTTCTCTTAGACCAAAAGATCATGATTTACCACTCTTTATCACCTCTCAAATCACTGACGTCCTCATTAAGAGGCTCATGATTGATGGAGGTGCAAATATTAACATCATATCATCCATTTCTTTTAATCAATTTAAATTACATCACACCATCATTGCTCAAAATCCAGTTTCTTTGCGATCCTTCAACGATATGATAAAACCCACATTAGGCACCATTATCTTACCTCTTAAAGTAGCATTAAAACCTTACTAGAAATATTCTACATCATAGAAGGAGAGTTCTAATACAACATTTTATTAGGATGACCTTAGATACACAATATACAATGTATTCCTTCTACACTTATCTCGGTATCTTAAGTACGAACACAAAGGTTAGAAATTCACCATCCCTACAGATCTAAATCCCTTCGTCAATTGTAACATGACATATCTCCCAAATGACATTCTCATACCTAAATTCATATTTGAATCTTCTGACAAAATATCTAATAGCACAACCATCCCTTCATCCAAACTACCAGATGATTCTTCCCTTGGTGGCATTATGCAACACCTCACATTGGGGAGTATTGCCTCCTCATGCTTAACTCCATACCAACACCTAAGATGTATGGTCACCCTGACAAGAAACCCATGTACAAGCCCAATGTAGGAGATGCTATCTCCCATGGTCCTACATATCTAAAAAAACATCGTCTATGGGGGGTCTTGATTGGCCTTCATCTTAATCCATTGGACAACATCATGCCATGCATTTTTCATCATATTTTAAATCTTTATATAATCAATACTTTGATTGAATGTACCTTCACCACTATGCCTAGAAAGGTTTTGGCTTTGGAAATTAAGAACAAGGAATATGTGACTTAATCATTCCATAGTCTCTTAAACCACATGAAAAATATGCTATAGGATATTAAACACCCACTATTGTCTCACCCGAACAATCCATGTCCTTATACATTACTAAATTTGAACCATCACCATCCACCAAGTTAGATGATCCCATGGATACTGATGACACCATATCCATCCCACCTAAATTTTTTTTAGTCAATACTATTTCCTTAGGACCTTTAACTTATCAATATAATCACGTCACCAAACAACTTCCTCTCATCTGGTTAGAAATGATTAAAGAAGATTCACCCACTATCTATATCCTTCAATGTCACAATGACTAAGACATCCTTTCTCATATGGAGTGGAGGATCACTTCCTTCAGAAATCCCTACCACATAAAACATCAACTCTTCTTAATGAATCCACCATCAAAATTAATTTAAAAATCCTTGACGCCGTATAACCAGATCTATGCAGAGATAACAATAATAATAAACACAATTATATAATATCTTCTCTATTATTTCTCACTACACATTCATATGGGACATACAAATATATATGAAATATCACTCCTACAAATGAGGAGTTTTTTCAACCTACTAACCCCCCAAATATCTATTTAGATGTGATTGTTACTCACGTAACAATGCACAACTCAAATTACATAAGTTGTTAAAACAACTCCAAACTAATATATATTATTGTTAATATAACAATAATATTATTAACTACTAACCATTTACAAGATAATAATTACTCACGTAATTATTATTTACTCATCACATGAGAACACTAACATAGATTTCCTAACATTCCCCCCTTAGTGTTTACATGGGAGAAAATATAGTCACACTTCTTTTTCATCTTGCTTGCCTCTGCTCGCTCATGATCTTGGACCTCTGTATGAACCCCTGTCCATCTAGTATGAACCCCTATTCAAAAATAGGAACCCCTGTTCTAGGTACGAGCCCTTGCTCATCCTCTTCAAGTATCATGATGCTGATTGTACTTTTGTGCTTTCATTTTCTTCACTATGTTTATACACTACGAGGTTACATAGCTCAATTTCATGCAGAATGGAAATGGAATATTGTGTCATATTCCCCCACAATGTGAAATTTCCATTATTTAGAAAACACTGCAAAATATGAACGCCACACTAAAAACAAATCTTGAAAAACACACAAGTCACCAATGCTTTTGTGTGGCCCCTGTCGCTGATGACTGACGAGAGGTCACTGATTGACCTCCAACCTCCTATGTCCTCCATCCTCTGATGTATTTTATCTAGTATAGATAGTCTTCAGAATCATACCCATTATCATTATTTGTTGATTCTTCTATATCATCCCATTCTTCATCATCAGCCACCATGGCATTCTCTTGTAGTTTTCCATCAAGTAAATCTTGCACTCTTTTCCTGCAGTTTATAGACAAATGACTAGATTGTTTGCAATAGTAACAAGTGATCTGTTTGCTAGTATCTTTGGAATGTGATCCTTGGTTAAAAGAGGATTTGTATCTGCTTTTAGTATGTGATCTATTTTTTCCATACATTGCACTTTCTTCTGGTTCAATTTTCTTAGTCTGATTTTCTTCTTCTATCAGAGAAGAAATCAGATCTTCCAAACTCGATTTACTTTACTCAATGTAAATACCATATTAGAATAGCTTGGAGGCATACTATTTAACAATACTACTTTTGCATCATCATCTCCCACATCAATTTTTATTCCAGCTAGTTGATTTGAAATAGAATGAAATTTACTTATGTGATCAACCATACTCTCACCTTCTTCCATCTTGAGCCCGAATAGTTTTTGCTTGAGTGTCACCACTGCACTCCCTATTTGAGATCCAAATAGCTTGTTCAAAGTAGTCCATATGAAATTTGAACTTTTTGATAAATCAATATGATGCAAATAAGCATCAGACAATCCAAGACCAATAATTGCTATTGCTTTCTTATCCTTGCTTTCCCATTTGGTGGCTTCATCAACATCAGTTGGTTTTGAAATATTACCTTCAACAATTTCCCACAAGTCTTTATTGATCAAAAGTAATTGAGTTCACACTTGCCATGTGTGAAATTCTTTGCCATTGAATTTTTGTAATGGAATTTCCATTATGGGTGTCGAACTTAGTCGAAAATGCACCCTTACAATAAATTTTTAAAAATTGAAAGTAAAAATTTCTAAAAATATATATTTTTTCAGTAGCATAAAGCATAGGATCAATGCAAAGAGCTAAAAAAATACATTTTCAAAAAAAAAGTGGCACCCCATTCTGAGTTACCAGCTGAAACTTATGCCACTTACAACTTATAAGTCCAACATCTTTTTGGACCCTTTCCAAAAATGGAAAGTTTTTTTTTCTATTCTTGTGTTTTTTTCAATATGTCCAAAAATGGAAAAAAATATAAAGAATGCACAGAGTTACCAGAATACACAGAAAAATGATCCAATACACGTGCGAATGATCCAATACATAGGCAAAATGATCCAATATGCAGGACGATGCAATCAACATATCCACCTTACCAGGCCATGAAAATTGTGATGATCCCTGTGATGGAAAACATTTATTCAAATCCTCTCATCCTGGACTCCCTGCTCTGGTACCAAATGAAGCCGTATAACCAGATCTACATAGAGATAACAATAATAATAAACACAATTATATAATATCTTCTCTATTATTTCTCACTACACATTCATACAAGACATACAAATATATATGAAATATCACTCCTACAAATGAGGAGTTTGTTCAACCTACTAACCCCCAAATATCTATTTAGATGTGATTGTTACTCACATAACAATGCACAACTCAAATTACATAAGTTGTTAAAACAAATCCAAACTAATATATATTATTGTTAATATAACAATAATATTATTAACTACTAACCATTTACAAGATAATAATTACTCACATAATTATTATTTACTCATCACATGAGAACACTAACATAGATTTCCTAACAGCCCTCAGAACCATGTATAGTTAAAGTTGGTCAATCATTAAACCCACAAGAACTAGATGATTTCACCACCTTCTTATCAAAATACAACCAAGCATTTTCCTGGTCATATAATGATATGCTTGGTATCAATCCTAACATTGTGATACATAACATCATCACCCATCCCAATGCTAAACCGTCAAATAGAATCTTTATAGGATGCATCCCGCATGGCTCTCCTTATTAAAGAAGAGTTACAATGTCTTTTATCTACTAACTTTATCATACCCATTGACTATCCACAATGGGTCTCTAACATCATCCTCGTAACCAAAGCCTCGAGCAAGTTATGTATCTCATTGATTGATACACCTGTGATCTCCATATTTCATGTCCTAAAGATGATTTTCCCCTTCCAAAATCGATAAACTCGTCCATCTAAAAGCTAGCCATGAAATTATCTCCCTCATGAATGGATTTTCTAGTTATAATCAAATCCTCATTGCTACAAAAATAAATATAAAACATACTTTATCACCCCTTGGGGAACCTTCTGCTACCATGTTATGCCTTTTGGACTTAAAAATGTAGGAGCTACTTATCAACACGCTATGACCTATATATTTCATGATCTTATCCATAAAACTATCGAAGACTACATCGATGATCTTTTAGGAAAATCTAAATGACACAAATATCATCTTTCCGTCCTTGAATCCATCTTTACTCTCCTTATTCAATATTTCCTTCATCTTAATCCTACAAAGTGTGTCTTTGGTGTTCTCACTAGAAATTTTTAGGATTCATCATATCTATCTGAGGTATTGAAGTGGACCCATCCAAAGTTAAAGTAATCATTGAAATTCCTCCCCCATCCAATCTTAAACAACTGCATAGCCTTTAAGGTAAATTGCAATCCATTTGCCATTTTATATCACAAATTTATGATCGTTGTCAACCATTTCATCATCTTCTCTGCAAGGATGTATAATTTCAATGGGATTCTAATTGTCATAAAGCCTTCAATGAACTTAAATATTACCTTCTATCACCACCGCTTACACCACCTCTTGAGGGGGATCCATTCTATTTATACATATTTGCTTTAGAACATGCTTTAGAAGCCATGCTTGCTCATCGTGATAACCAAGGTCATGAACATGCCGTATACTATATCAGTTGCACACTTCATGATTATGAAACTCATTACCCGAAGCCAAAAACTATGTTTTTCCTTATAATTCACCACTTCTAAACTACATCATTATCTCCTTAATCATAAAACATATGTTGTTACTAGCTTCAATCCACTTAAAACCATGTACTCTAAACCATATCATAACAATCATATAAATTGATGGCTTATGTTTATGAATGAGTTTAACCTCGAGTTCATATCACATAAATATATCAAGGGCCATGCTATCACAGATCAAATTGTTGACGCACCCCTTCCTGAAAATCAACTTCCTCATGAATATTTTCCAGATGAATTAATTAACCAAATCGAAAAACATGACTTCATCCATATAAAAATGAACCTCTTCTTTGATGGATATAAATGCCAATAAGGGGGAGGGGCTCATGTAGTTCTCATACCACCCTGGGGGATTCCTATTCTACTATCATTTAAACTTAACTTTGAATGTACTAATAACATGATAGAGTATGAAGATTTAATCATGGGTGTTGTCGGGTTCTTCATCTAGTTTTGGGAAATTTGTGGATATGAGAAGAAATACACCGAAGTCTAGAGGAATCCATGGAAGACTAAAGAAATCTACAAATAAAAGGATGAATCCACAGAAGACTAAATTGAGCCGCAGGTAAAAGAGCAATGTCGTTGGTAAAAGTAGAAAGCCGCCTAACACTGAAAGAAGCCACAAGATACTATGGGAAGCCACAGAAGATGACATAAAGCCACCGAATCAAGACAAATCAAAGAGAGAATAAGATAGAAGCCGACAAAGGCATAACAGAGTTATTCATATTACGAGGTTGTTTTAGGATGTTTGCGGGATGTATATGAGCATTATAATATACCACGAAGCTAGAAATATATTAGAATGATAATAATGAAGAATATATAATATTTTACACAAGTAAAAATGCATAAATACCATGATATATGTGTAAATATCAACTAATTAGTAGTTAAGAATGTAAATAAGTGTTAACCAATGGTTACCATGGGTCATTATGAGTGAAAAGACATAAATTTTTCCTTTTAAAGGCTATATAATGATGTAAAATGAGGGGGGAAGAGAATATCACAAAAATGAGTGAGAAGAGATGAGAAAAACATGAAGAATAAAGAGAGGAATTAATGTGAGAAGTGAGGGAGATGAATATAATTGATTTAAACATGTATTTCTAAATTTTATGTAATTATGATCAATATATATGTGATATTTGTGATTTGAACCATTAATGTGTGGAGTGTTATGTGTATTCATGTTTAATAAATGATAAATACTTATTTTATAAGATATATCTACCCTTTTGTCTGATGTTAGCTCTAGCTTGTAAAATAAACTACTTAACCCTCACACTTTATTGAGGCTTAAGGTCAACATTTATGGTGTCGATACCAAGTCCAGATAACTAATATCTATAGGAGGGTAGAGGATGGCAAGAAATAATTTAAAAGGAGAAAAAAGAAGAAAAAAAAACATGCATATGATTTGTGAGGAAAATATTGACATGAAGATTTATCTCGCCCTCTTTTAGAGGGTTTGCCACTGGGAATTATGGGTGAAAAAAGGGGGATCTTAAGGAACATTTTTTTAAAAATAAAAATTAAATTTTGTATAGTGGTTGGGGAAAGTAAATAAGGAGATAAAATTAATTAAAATATATGTTTATAGAAGAGGTAGATGGAATACAATATGGAAAAGTAGAGATTGGAGAAGGAAAAGAAAAGAAAGTTAGTAATTACTTAGTTGTTGGAATAGTAGTGAATTAAGAATAATAGTGAATTAAGAAGTTATTATTCTCTCCAAACCACAAATATATTATTGAGGAAATGAACCCCTTGGAAAAAATGTCATCCCCCATGTCATTGGAAGGTGTGAGAAAAATGTGGGATTTATTTAAAAGGAAGGAGAGACAATTAAGGAATTCAATCAAAGATTCAATAATAGAGTGCAGAAACTAGATGAACCACCAAGTGAGAAAAAGAGAATTGAGATGTTTATTTGTATATTGTTACCATATATAAGATTATTAATGGATGGAAAAGATTTCATAACAATTATGGAAGTAGTGGAAATGGCATCAAAACTAGAAGTAGAACCATGGAGGAGAGAGTGTGAAATGGTATTAAAATTGGAGAAGTTGCATAATGAATTAAGGCAACTAAGACAAAAACTTGATCAAAGTAATGAAAGAGGATACCTTTGGAGTTATCAAAGAGGTAATGGATATCATGAGGGATTTCAAAGAGATAATGAAAGAGGATATTACAGAGGATACCATGGGAGGTATGGAGGAAATAACTATAATAAAGGAAAATTTCATCATTATTATGGAGGAAATAACTACAATAAAGGATGGGATGGAAAATATCAAAAATACAAATAAAATGGTCAATGGAGAAGGTCGATAACATGTTATTGGTGTGGAAAAAATGGACATATACTACGAAACTATGAGAAGAAGATACATATTGAAAAAATATATTACAAAGAGGAAGGGATGCAGACAGAAAAGGAGACCAAATTAATAGAAATGTTTGAGAAATCTACATATATAGAATCAATCGGACTACGATATGAAAAATCATGGAAAGTAAATAAGAATCATATGGAAGATAAAATAGAAAACCAAAAATGGAAAAAGAAGAGATAATGAAGTTAAGTTTTAAGGAGAAAATGAAATTGTGACATTGTGTGAGGATGTTGTAGAACAAAGGAAGGAAAAGGTAGAGAATGCAAAATAAATAAAAATAAGCCAAACCATGAGGAAATAGAAAGAAAATAAAAGGTGATAAATGAGAAGAAGAAAAATATAGTTAGGTCAAAATATGGTATAATAGAAAATGAACAAGATGGAACAAAGAAGGATGAGGATTATGATGATAAATTACCAGTAAAATGCATCGGATATGTGACAAGGATACCACTAGATGATAATGGAGAAGATGATTCATTCAAGTTTTCAAAGGAAGCACAAGTATACCAGAATAGAGGAACCAAGAAAAATACTTGAGGAATGGAGGAACTAGAAAAGAACAACACCTTATGAAGACTCCGGAAGATGAAGATTTTGAAAGTGAAATTGAAAAAATAATATCTGATGCAAAGAGACAAGAAAGGGAGTACCTTCGGCATATGGGGATAATTATGTGATTTATTCATCAAAATCATCATTTGGTTTTCTCAAGGATGAGAAAATGTTTGAAGTTGGGGGATGATGTTGACAGGGTTCTTCATCTAGTTTTGGGAAAGTGATGGATATGAGAAGAAAGACACCGAAGTCTAGAGAAAGCCATAGAAGAATAAAGGAAGCCATATGTAAAAGTACAAAACCATGAAATACTAAAGGAAGCCATGGGTAAAAGAAATAAGCCACGGGTAAAAGAGCAAAGAAGTGGGTAAAAGAACTAAGTGGTGGGTAAAAGAGAAAAAATGTAGGTAAAAGGACAAAGCTGCTGAACTCAAAAAGCTGCAAGATACTATGGGAAGTCATGGAATGAAGACAAAGAAAAGAAAAAATAATATAAAAGAAAACAAAGGCATAAAAAGTTATTCATATTACGAGGTTGTTTTAGGATGTTCATGGGATGCTCCCATCTATTTGCTAGCTTTTGTATGAGCTATTAACTTTGCATCTAATATAGAAGACCCCATAATTCCTAGGGCCTTCTTCAAAGTATACCACTGTTGATGGTTTCTATCTCGGTCTATGATGGGCTGAGTCAACTATCCTCAACCCATCCCACTCAATCAATGCATTTTCTCTCTCCACAACCAATGCATCTCAGACACCCATGAGATCATCCCTCTCTCTCCTAGCACTATCCCTCTCTACCTCCAACATGGCCTTCTCAACTGTCAAATGTTGTACAATAGCTAATAAATCTCCATATACATCCTCCTCATCCTCATCATCATCATCACTCACTTGAACCACCTATTGTGCTCCCTCAACTTGAGCATGTACTCACAAGTCCTCTTGAATTCTCTAAATGCTCAAGTCCACCAAGGTGCATAATCGAGTGTAGCCCATACATAATATATCCCATTATCATTTGGGCCCATGGCCCCACACTCCTCAACAATAATAAAAGGTCTACCTAGAACTACCTTGGGATTCTCTATATCTCCCTCCTCCAGCCTATACTATACTGGCTCCTCAGGAACATCCTGTACTAATCCAAAATGCCATCTAACATGGATAAACTGAACCATCTCCTACTCACCCCCTCTCCTCACCTTCACCCATGTATGTTGCTATGTGTGAGAAATCTCATGATCATATTTGGGCCAATCATGAAAATATAAGTATGGTCTCCAAATGAAATCTCCTATTTGTAATCATGTCACCATATCTTTGTAATAACTCACGTTCCTCTTCCTCTTTGAGCTACCCACATCTTGTCTCCACCTCATAAACCATGCATACCTATCGCCTACCCACCATGGTAATCCATATGGCCAAGTAATGGATATATGCTCATATGCCCAACACTGTAACAAGAAAGAAATATCAATCATGTACCTCTTGTAAGCCTTCTAGGCCCAAAAATATTGGTATGTATGAGCAAGTAAAGTGGGTACCCACTCGAAGACTATCCAACTCTCCATCATCTCTTCTACCACCCCTATCATCATCCTTGGAAAACCTACCTCCTCCATAGTTAGGTAGGGAAAAACATGATATGACCATCATCATCATAGTCATCCTAGTACATCCCTCTCTCAATGGAAGATATAAAGCTTGATATGAAAACCCTCCTAAAACATACTTCACATCATCTACCTCATCCATGTATAATATCCTCATAACATCTAGCCTATTAGACTCCTCAATAGTATAAATACCCTCCCCACACATTGGTAGTCTCATAATCCTATGAACATCCTCCAATGTAATAGTCATCTCCCCGTGGGTAACCAAAAAGTGCGGGTGGAAGGATTCCACCTCTCCACCAATACTAACAACAAACCCTGACATTGGTGTACTCTCCTAAAATACCACATACCTCCCAAACCCAATACCTCCATATGCTAACAATCCTCATTCGACATATCATTTCTCACCTCATCTAAAATGATAGGGATCCTATCACAGACTGTCAACTTACATACACAAACACAAAAAAAAATTTAGAACACATATCATCATCAAAACATTCAAAAATTCATAAAAACTAAAAACTACCACTTAAAAATACCAACCGCAATTGTAATGTTTGAATCGTCAATGATTCATCTCAATCCCTGGAAATCACATGAATCACTGGTGATTCCTATGATTCCAAAATTTAAAATCCTTATGCTATCATATTCAACAAAAATCCTAAAATATACCCAAAAAAATCAAGATTCAAACAAAAAAACATAATCTAGCTTACCTCTTCCCGAGTAGGTTTTCAATGCCCGCTGCTTGAAGGACGCCATCTCACTCGGTTTGGTATTTTTGCTCCTTAATCACTCTCCCGAAATCACGTAGGTTTGTTGAAAAAATGAATTGTTCACCACTCAACCCAAATTTTATAACCCCCAAATTACTTTTACCCCAATCAATGGTGATTTGTTCAATCACCGATGATTAATACAAAATCACTTGCGAATCATCCCGATTTATACACCTATCAATATTTTGTAAAAATCAAACACTTTATCACATCTTTCAAAGCATGTTTCCTCCTTCAAAGGACCCTAATCCTCAAATTATTAAACATCAAACAAATAAATCAACATCGAGATATGTCATACATCTATGGGACATGAGCCCTCCATCTCCCCATCACTTGACTTCCCCATCATTATAGCCTACCTTCATGGATCATATGTCCATAGGCATCAAACCCTTTGGTTCCCCCTATCACTTGATCCCATGGTAGCATACCTCATTTCGGTACCCCTTTGGACTAGGGCAAATTTTTTATGAAACACATGTTTTACTTATAAAACCTACCTATAAAACCGGTGTTCCATACACTATGCTACAATCACCCCATTTTTAGGGGGATCATGCCCATCAAAATAAAACTCGTCATTGTTTTTGTCTAGCACTTTGCCAACGTCAAACTACTAGACAAAAAATGGAAAATGTTGACACCAAAAATTACACCCTTCATCCCCTTTATCATTTATTAATCCAATTCATCATTTACACTCATGAAATCATCTTATCCTAAGTCATAACCCCTTTATCATATTTACCACACATAAATATCCTTTCTACAACTTGTCAAATCTACATTCAACCATCTAAAACCACCCTAAAATCAAAATTAAATAAAGATAAATCACATATAACCTATTTCATAACCCCCTTAACCATCACACCTTGTCCCTAAAAACTTAAAAACTATTTACCCAAATCCAAAACTAAAAAAATCCATTTGGAAGTGGTTTTAACCACTTTACCCTTCCAAACCCTGAAAAACCCAGATCACCGAAGTGATTTAGGTAATCGCCAGTGATTATAAATAGTAGTTTTTCTGCCATCATATAGAGCCTCAATTTCAAACATCAAGCTCTTGCTTTCAATATTGTCTTTCAGCCTCCTGCATATCATCACTTAGCACCAAAATATCAAATCCATCACTGAGCATCATTACCAGTCTTCATCAAGCATTTTCAAGACATTTTGAAGCTCATGTGGATCAACTTTTCATCATTCAACCTGCAGATCGTACTCAACCATCCGTATCATATTCCAGCAAGGTTTGAGGCTTATTTAAGCTCCATTTCAAACTATAGGTATTCTTTTATATTTTAACATCTCTTCAACATCCTTCTCACCATCTATCACTCTTAAACATCAATCATATACTTTAAACATTTGATTTGTTAAACTATCAAAAATCACTTTAATCGCCAAAGATTGGTCCAATCGCCAACTATTCCTATCAAGATTTACCTTTTATCAACTTTTATCAGTTTTCATCAAGTATCTCTTATTTATTTTATCAAACCTATTTCTTCTAACATGTTTTTAAGCATGGATCACTATTATATGGAAATTGGTGGTCAATCACATAAAATTACCAACATCCATTCACTTCCAATAGTCAAGCAACCTTTCTACTGGGAACAATTTGAAATCATTCACGAACTAAGTTTGTGTGAAATCCGGTTTTTTGAAATCGAACAAGACATGAAAGATCAAGTTGAATTCCTCCACGACATCAAACAAGAAGATGTCGAATTCTGCATGATTACTTTGAATGAGTACATATTGCATCCACACTTTCCTAGGCCACATTCGAAGCTAGACAAGACCTACCATTTGATCTTGAATTCTAGTCATATTTATCTATTATCTTTGTATCTATATATATTGTATCAGTTTATCATTTATCATTAATTCATCATAATTCACTTGATTGTTTACAAGGCAAGATGACATCCTTTAAGGAATCCCTTTGGATTCTTAGAATCGCCCTTGCCGAGTAGCTCACTTATCTATCTAATCCATTTTGTTTAGTGTCCTTGAGCACATGTTTCTTCCCAAAAAGGATCTTGTACACAATTTTGGATGGAGCAAAATTATATCAACATCAAGCATCAACATTCATCATATACGGGTATCGTTAAACCCCACGTATTCGAGGTTAGTTTGTTTTTATAATTTCACTTTGTTAATTCAAATATAAAGGTAAAAACATCTCTCGAACATTATATAAAGCACACCCAATGGGACATCCTTGGGTTCCCTTCTTTCATTCATTCAAATTTCATATCTTTCATATCTAGATTTTTTACTCTATAATCGCTAGTGATTTGGTCAATTGCTAGTGATCGTGTGAATCGCCAAAGATTCATTCAATCACCGATGATTTCTCTCGAATCATTTTTATTACAAAATAGTCAACCTTATAACTCCTATTTTTTTGATATTTTCTCTCTTTTGCTAACTCGTTCTTGTAGGTTTTTGTTTTTGGAGGAGTTTTCTTTGGATTGCTATATTGCCAAAAAAAATCAAAAATTGAAAAAAATTAAAAAAGGAAGCGTTATTAAGGTGAGTCATTTTCCCTTATTTTCTCTTTCCATACTTGTATATTTTATATCTGTCCTCATCAAAATAAATTGTTTCTTTTGGGATTAAAATGAACATTGCATACTGCTTGATCATATAACTTTAATTGGAAGATTAAATTATTGAATTCACTTGATTATTCCCCCACACACAACCAAATCACATCAGATATAGAATTTTCATCAAACACTCCTACCCAGGTGATAACTATTGGGATTTCATCACCCAATAGGAAACCATCTTGGTTTTTGACTGATTATAAACAACCGGTTGTCATTATTATACCAATAAGCAAATGAATCCCTTATTGCAACGAGACTATGAAGTGAGGTCAGAGGCCCAAAAACAAGACCCCATACCAAAACCAACACATATTTTACCCTCACGTACCATGTAATGCCCGTTTCAACTACCACTTGAGACCAAGAAACAAACTAGGAAAAATTATGGAATAATTTTTTTGATAAGAAGAGTCTACAACTAAGTTGCAAGACACTAGTTTGAACTAATAGGTTCTGGAATAGATTTTGATTAACCAAACACAAGATTTCCATTTTTAACTTATAGCAAGTTCACAAGGTTCCAAAATTAGGGTTACATGTTTTACTTAGGTTCAGGGAGCAAATCTCCCTCATGCCTGCTCTCAAACAGCCCAAAATTTCAACTAGATTTTTCACACAATTAGATTTATCAAAAATTTCCTAAACTAGGCTCATTGGATAGGAAATTTCCTCACCTTTCCAACCATATAAAGAAGTCCTCCTAACTCCTTGTAAAACTCAAGTTATGGCCGAGTGGAGTTTTAGGGGAAAATTTTCCCTTGGAGGTCTACGGAGTTAGGGAGAAAATGCCTTTGCGCCACTGTCGACGCCCCCCAAATGCCACATGTCATCATGTGATTGGTCCAGACGGCGGGTCATGGGGAAAACATGAAATTTTTCCCAAAACCAAGTTTCAATTTTCTGAAGGAAAATTTTCCTCCATGCCTCCGCACTTGCCCAAATGGCCACATGGCGCCTTGTGATTAGCCATGGGTTGGTGGAGAGAATTTGGATTTTTCACCCAAAGGGTTAAACAGTTAAAATAATTACACGGACCCACACACCCATGGTTACATGTGTCATCACCCCATTGGTTATAGGGGTGCGGGCCACGGAGAAAAATAAGAAATTTTTCCAAAGGGGGAAAAAGTTAAAGTTTTCAATTTGAACCCGCGCACCCTCCCTGCCACGTGTCAGCACGTGATTGGTTGGTGGCGCGGGGTTGTGGGGAAAATTGGGAAAATTTTCCCAAGGCAATTTTTTTAAAAGATAGAGTTTTCAAAAGTCTGCCCCTCCAAGATGCCATGTGGCATCATTTGATTGGATAAGAGGGTGGTGGGGTGAGGGACTTTTCATGGAAAATTTTCCGTGCTAAAATTTAAAATTTTCTAAGTTATATTAATTCATTTTTTGTTTTGGATGGCCATTTTGAAGTAAAACTTCAAATGGCCATAACTTTTGATTGGGAACTCCATTTTGGGAAAACAAGGACTTTCCGAAATCTCTTGAGTCCTCTTTGCACAAAAATCATCAATTTTGGAATTTGGTGAAGTTTTAAGGGTCAATTTTAAGAAATCGATCTGTAGGGTTTCACATTTAAAACTGGCAATTTTTCCTACTTGTAAGATTTGTTCAATTTTGATATTTCTTCTTTTCAACATGTAAATTGAACATGGAGGAATGATATTGGGTAGATTTTAGATTATTTTTAAGGTTAAATTTATGGATTGAGTTGCAACTGATATATTTCACATCCTTTGATGGGAAAGTGGTCCAGCAAGTTCAAAAATTGATTTTGTGAAGTTCTAAAATGTCTTTCTCTGGTGTTGAGGTCAAATTGAATTCCTTATAACTTATTGCATCTAAATTGCATTGTTTCAATACTTAATTTAAGTTGTAGATCTGAACTACACATTTATTAGATAAAATTTAATTGCCAGATTTATAAAAGAAAAGGAACAAAGTTCATTTATTAACAACTGTAATGATCTATTTGCCACTTCCAAAACATGGTAAACTTATCAAATCTTGTCTAAACAATTAATTTATCCATCTTCTCATTCAGACAATAAGGCAACGTTTGGTATTTCAAATTTTAATAATTACAAGGAATAGAATGTTGTATTTCTCTCCCATACGCATTTTCTTTTCACACAGAGATAACATTTCAAAACAGTAACTCCAATTTAATGCAACATTACAATTAAATCTAAATCCAACACTGCAATTGAGGAAGGAATATATTTCTTTCATTGATTTTCAACATTACATCAACAGGTCATTTCTTCATTTGAATTACAATGTTAAATCTACAACTTGTATGACAGTCTTTTTCCAATACAGAGAATAGAATATTTCATCTTTACATTTCAATTAAATTTCAGACTTCCATTTACCATACAATGGCTTCACATTACAAAATTATACAACTCATCCACGCGAAGTGGGAAGGGATTACAAGAGTTTTCTCAAAGAGATGACTATCAAACTGTATTCTTCTTTCTCCAAATAGCAACATGTTGATTTCTTCTTCTCTGCAACTTGATCACAACAAGGAAGGGGGAAAGGCAACGCTCTCCACCCAACCAAGACATCCAATGGGAAAAGAGAAGCCATCTTTCCCCATTGCCCCTGAGCCCCAACCATATTGGAATGGAACATGATAAAACAACACATGGAAACATAGCTTCTTTCACATATAACATACATTCACATGCACAAGGAAATGCACAACAAAAAAGATGTAGTTCTCAACTACAACAAACAACTTCAATCAAAACAAAGGCTCCTTCTCCAAGCAAGCAAGCCAAGAAAGAGCAAGAACTATGGAGGTCTCCTTATGCCTCCCATGTTGAAATTGGGCATCCACCTAAAACAAACCGCCAAAACATAACCATCCCATAAACCTTATCCCTCCTCAACCCCTCCTTATCCCTCCTCCAAATTCATCCCTTATACCTCCCAAAGTAAGAAATGCAAGCATATTCTTTTCCCTAGGTGGATCCCAACCAACACTCCCTCCACAAGACAAGTGCCAATGGAAAATCCCTTATCCCTCCTCTGATAAACCTCATAGTATTCTCTCCACACCATGCCCTAGGCATTCTACCCATCCCTCAAATAATTTAAACACAAACCATTCATTATTTTACATGCAAGGAGGAGGAAAACAAAAATAAAAAGAATGAGGGCCTACCTCTCCATAATGGAGACTTGAGTCCAAAACATTAGTCCTTCTTGCACCAAAACATCATGAAACACATCATGTATGTGAGACAAGATGGGTGGTAATGCTAGATGGTAAGCCAATGGGCTGATACACTCTAGGATCTCAAAAGGTCCAACGAACCGAGGGGCTAACTTAGAACCTTTTCCATAATAGATCGGGATCTTATGTGGCCTAACATGAAGGAAAATATTCATGCCCACATCAAAATTATGCTCGATTCTATGCTAATCAGCATACTTCTTCTGTCTATCCTGTGCCTCCTGTAATCTCTTCCTGATCAACACTACCTACTACTCCATGCCCTGTAAAAGAGCTGGTCCAAGAGATACTCTATCCTCCAACCTGTCCCAACTAAGGGGTGTTCTACATTACCTACCATACAAGGCTTGGAAAGGAGCCATGCCTATAGAACTCTGAAAGCTATTATTATAGGCAAACTCCACAAGTTATAAATACTCCTCCCATCTCACCTGGTGATCCATCACTTACATTCTGAGCATGTCCTCCAAAATCTGATTCACCCTCTCGGTTTATCCATCTGTCTCAGGGTGATAAGTTGTGCTTAAGTTAATCTTTGTCTCGAGAACATACTGCATGGTATTCCAGAAATGGGAGGTGTACAAAGGATCACGGTCACAAATGATCTTCCGTGGGATCCCATATAACCTAAAAATATCATCCAAGTAGACTCGTGCCACTACACTAGCTGTATACGTGGTATTCATCAGAGAAAAGTGAGCTACTTTTGTCAATTTATCTACCGTGACCATGATGGCGTCATGGTGATATCTCGACATCGGTAACCCGAAAATGAAATCCATGGAAATGGTGTCCCATTTCCACTCCGGTATAGCATGAGGGAAGAGAAGGCCAACTAGATGTTGATACTCGGCCTTCACTTTCTAGCACTCTAAACAACATGACACAAATGAGCCATGTCCCTGTGAAGGCCTCTCCAGTGATATAGTTGTCTCAAAGTGGCATGCATCTTCTTCACCCCGGGATGGGCTGAATAGGGTGCATGATGTGCCTCTGTCAAGATGTCCTACCTCAAGCCTCCGCCTCTAGGAACATATATCCAACCTCTGTGCCTGAGAAGGCCATCTACCTCAAGAGAGAAACCATCAAAATTCCCCTCAAGGGGTCTCTAGGACTCAATCTCTACTCGCTGCAATGTAGAAACTGTCAAGAGGAAGCTACTGAAGGATCCTACTCTGCAAATCTATGCTCACTGAAGTAACCATACTTGAATGTCTCCATCTCTTTGAGAGCATCTGCAAGAACATTCTATTTCCCTTCACATGCTCTATCTCCATGTCATACTCACAAAGCAACTCCATCCAATGCCTCTGACGAGTGTTTAGATTGGGCTGCGTGAAAAGGTGGTGAAGACTCAAATGATCTGTCCTGAGTATGAATCTCCAACCAAGAAGGAAGTGTCTCCAACGAACTAAAGCATGCACAAATGCTGCAAGCTCAAGATCATGGGTTGGATAGTTAAGCTCATGATCTTTGAGTTTGTGCAAGACTCAAAGGCTATAACTCTACCCTCCTGCATAAGGACACCTCCTAGGCTTGCCAACGAAGCATCTCGTGCACACAAAGAACTCACCATGTGGGTTTGGCACTGCAAGGATAGGTGCTGTAGTGAGGCATTCCTTCAGGGTCCCGAAGGCCTACTCACACCTATCTGACAAAAAAAACTTCTTCCCTTTCCGTTGAAGGGAGGTGATGGGGTGCGCTATCCAAGAGAAATCCTGAACAAATCTCCTATAATAACCTAATAACCCCATGAAGCTACACACCTCATCACATAGTGGGTGCTTTGCCAATCCATAATGGCTCTAATCTTAGAAGGGTCGAATGTGATACCTTCCCCTGAGATGATATGACCCAAGTACTGAACCTTTGACTGAAAGAAAGCACACTTCTCCAAGTTCCCGTAAAGCTGCTACTCATGAAGACACTGAAGAACCTGACGAAGGTGCCCCTTGTGCTCCTCACGCGTACATGAGTAAATCAAAATGTCATCAAGAAAGATGAGCATGAAGCGATCTAAAATGTCATGAATACCCCATTCATCAAACTCATAAACACTACGGGGCATTCAAAAGCAAAAGGCACCACTATGAACTCATAGTTCCCATACCTCATATGAAAAGCAGTCTTATGGATGTCTTCCTCCGTAATCCTCAATTGATGGTACCCTGACTTGAGATCAATCTTATAGAACACCGTGGCTCCCTCATTTGATCAAACAAGTCATCAATTTGAGGTAGGGGATAATGATTTTTGATCGTTACCTTATTCAACTAGTGGTAGTTGATACACAACCGCAATGATCCATCCTTCTTCTTTACAAAATGATCGGTGCACCCTAAGGGGATACAATAGGATGGATAAGGCATTTCTCCGTAAGGCCCTCTAGTTGTAACTTGAGCTCATAGAGCTCGGGGTGGTCATATGATAAGGAGCTCATGAGATAGGATCTACTCCCGAACCGAGATCAATATGGAAAGTAATCTCATGTGGGAGTGGTATCCCCAAAGTAGCTCCTCTAGGAAAACATCTACATACTCTCTCAAAATGGGATGGTCATCTAGCAATGGCCCACTAGACCCATCCTCTATTCGATTCTTCGATCGTGACTACATACATTTGACAACCCCTTCGTACACACCGCTTGAGTTGCATGCGAGAGATAGTGCAAATAGAAACATGTATCCCGACCCTATAAATCACCGACTAACTCCAAGATCGTCTACACAAGATATAGTCTTATGATGGAAATCCATCCGGCCTTATGTGCGTGCATAACTAATCCATGCCTGAAATGACTCCATACGAGCCTAAAGGAAATATGTGGAGATCTGAAGTGGTGATGAAAGGTCCCAAGTTAACAACACACTCCTTTACTAAGGAGTCTACAGAGACCTTGGCTCTTGAAGCCATCTCGACATCCCAACTATGACCCTATCTAATAGCCACCAGCCTACATCGCTCTACTAAGGATGGTGTAATAAATGAATCAGAAGAACCGAGTCAAACAATATAGAGGTAGGAACACCTCCAATACTACCTGTGGTCTCAATGACCATGCTCTGGTGCTCAGCTTGGTGGTTCTCAACCATTACGTAGATCATGTGACTCCGTCCCATGTCTTTGACTATAGGCTCTGAGATGGGTGCCTTACCCTTATTAGGGTTTTGGGGGAAATATCTCCAAAAGTGTCCCACTACTCCACACCTGAAACAACCACCTGAAGCTCTCCAAACTGCAGCACCACTAGAAGGTGCCCTAGAGGTAGGTGCTGTGGGTCCTGATGATCTAGCTATAGTCTGATATGGCCTCTGTGGTCGAGCTCCTGCCAACTGAGCTCTAGCTCCACCCTGTGTCCTCGTGGGACCCCTAGGAGGCCCCATGCTCTGACCTCTCTATGCATCATCTCTTTGAGGAGGCCTATATGGTGGGAAAGTCTATTGTTGCCGCTGTTCAACGCTAGGGTTTGAAAGATGACTATAAAGAATGCTGACCACCATGAGGAGGAGGAGCTGACCCCCTCGATCTACTATCCTGTAACTACACGAATACAAATCCCGACCCGGCCTCTAGCCTCGCCGGGTTTTACCCCGAGTCTCCTCTGTAATGTAGGCCTTCTCAATGGCCTCTGCTAATGTCTATGGGTAGTGGATCCAAACTGAACCTCCAATGTCTATATTAAGGCCCCGGATGAACCTGTGGATCCGCACCTACTCATCCTGCATGTAATCAATGTACTGAATTAGGTCTAGGAACCTACTCTCATATTCGGCCACTATAAGGGAAGCCTGACAAAGGTCCTGAACTCATCGATCCTCTACTATATGAATCTCTGTGGTAAGTATCTACTCCTAAATCTCTCCTCAAACAGCTCCCAAGTGACTATTTCTGAGTCTATATGGAGCTTCTACTCCTCTGTCCTCCACCATACTCCAGATCCATCCTTTAGTAGATGGATCGCAACATGAGCTTTCGTGTTACTAGAACAAGGAAAAAGCTTGAAGCAACCGCTCAAGCTAACTAGCCATGCCTCTTCCTAGAATCCCCCTATGTCACCTGAATAATGTGAGGGCCTAAGCTTCGTGGATCTCACCGATATGATCCGAAGCCGTGGTCCGATGGTCTCGGGCCTCTCTATAAGCTCATCCCTAAGCCTAGGCCTCGAGACCTTTCTCTATGCTCCGTAACTCGTCACCCTACCTCCTAGGTGGTGAATCTGCTCTGACTGACTCTACATGAAAATTCTCTCCTCCATCCTCCTCACTGAGTGGAGGGGGTGCATGTCCCTCTATGGAAATATCTTTGTCATGTCTACCTGAGTTCCCTCCTACTGATCCTCCATGTAGGGCAGCATTAACATCCTGGAGGGTCTACAAAATCTGTGGTAGGATAGCTGCTAAACCCTGATCCGGTGGTGGTGGTGGCGGTGGTGGAGGTGGTGGTGGTGGTGACTCTGAGTCTCTGTGAACATTCCTCCTACTCTATCTGAGCTCCCTGCATAGACCAGAGTGGGAGTTAGTTCATTACCTTGAGTTTCCTTCAGTTTTCTAAGTTTACTAACATGTTCAATTTTCAATCAGTTTTATTTTCTAGATTATCAATTTGCTAGTTTTAGGTTTCAAGTCTCAATGTTTCTAGTGTGCCCAATGGTCCAAGATTTTGAACTTCGACCTATGGGTTATGGTCCAAGCTCGATACCAAAGTGTAATGAACATTTCAACTACCACTTGAGACCAAGAAACAAACTAGGAAAAATTATGGAATAGTTTTTTTGATAAGAAGAGTCTACAACTAAGTCAGCAAGACACTAGTTTATACTAACAGTTCCAAAACAGATTCGATTAACCAAACACAAGATTTCCATTTTTAACTTATAAAGAAGTTCACAAGGTTCAAAAATTAGGGTTACATGTTTTACTTAGGTTCAGGGGGGCAAATCTCCCTCACGCCCGCTCTCAAACAGCCCAAAAGTTCAACTAGATTTTTATATATCTAGAGTTATCAAACTTTCCTAAACTAGGCTCATTGGATAGGAAATTTCCTCACCTTTCCAACCATATAAAGAAGTCCTCCTAATTCCTTGTAAAAATCAAGTTATGGCCGGGAGGAGTTTTAGGGGAAACTTTTCCCTTAGAGGTCCATGGAGTTAGGGAGAAAATGCCTTCGTGCCCCCGCCGACACCTCAAATGCCACGTGTCATCACGTGATTCGTCTGGGCCGACGGGTCTCGGGGAAAAACATGAAATTTTTCCCAAAACCAAGTTTCAACTTTCCAAAGGAAAATTTTCCTCCGTGCCTCTGTTCTTGCCCAAATGGCCATGTGGTGCCTTGTGATTAGCCACGGGCCGGCAGAGAGAATTTGGATTTTTTTCCCAAAGGGTTAAACGGTTAAAATAATTGTGCAGGACCCGTGCACCCATGGTTACATGTGTGATCACCCCATTGGCTACGGGGTGCGGGGCCACAGAGAAAAATAAGAAATTTTTCCAAAGGGGAAAAAGTTAAAGTTTTCAATTTGAACCCACGCACCCTCCCTACCACATGTCAGCACGTGATTGGTCAGGGTGTGGGGTGTGAGGAAAATTGGAAAAATTTTCCCAAGGAAAATTTTTCAAAAAGATAGAGTTTTCAAAAGTCTCGCTCCAAGATGCCACGTGGCATCATCTGATTGGATAAGAGGGTGGTGGGGCGGCAAAATTTTCATGGAAATTTTTCCCACCCTAAAATTTAAAATTTTATAAGTTATATTAAATCATTTTTTGTTTTGGATGGCCATTTTGAAGTAAAACTTCAAATGGCCATAAATTTTGATTGGGAACTCCATTTTAGGCAAACAAGGACTTTCCAAAAATATCTTGGAGTCCTCTTTGCATAGCAATCATCAATTTTAGAATTTGGTGAAGTTTAAAGTGTCAATTTTAAGAAATCAATCTGTAGGGTTTCACATTTGAAACTGGCAATTTTTTTTTCCTACTTGTAAGATTTGTTCAATTTTGATATTTCTTCTTTTCAACATGTAAATTGAACATGGAGGAATGATATTGGGTAGATTTTAGATTATTTTTAAGGTTCAATTTATGGATTGAGTTGCAACTGATATATTTTACATCCTTTGATGGGAAAGTGGTCCAGCAAGTTCAAAAATTGATTTTGTGAAGTTCTAAAATGTCTTTCTCTGGTGTTGAGGTCAAATTGAATTCCTTATAACTTATTGCATCTAAATTGCATTGTTTCAATACTTAATTTAAGTTGCAGATCTGAACTACACATTTATTAGATAAAATTTAATTGCCAGATTTATAAAAGAAAAGGAACAAAGTTCATTTATTAACAACTGTAATGATCTATTTGCCACTTCCAAAACATAAACTTATCAAATCTTGTCTAAACAATTAATTTATCCATCTTCTCATTTAGACAATAAGGCAACGTTTGGTATTTCAAATTTTAATAATTACAAGGAAGATTGTTGTATTTCTCTCCCATACGCATTTTCTTTTCACACAGAGATAACATTTCAAAACAGTAACTCCAATTTAATGCAACATTACAATTAAATCTAAATCCAACACTACAATTGAGGAAGGAATATATTTCTTTCATTGATTTTCAACATTACATCAACAGATCATTTCTTCATTTGAATTTCAATGTTAAATCTACAACTGTATGACAGTCTTTTCCAATACAGAGAATAGAATATTTCATCTTTACATTTCAATTAAATTTCAGACTTCCATTTACCATACAATGGCTTCACATTACAAAATTATACAACTCATCCACGCGATGTGGGAAGGGATTACAAGAGTTTTCTCAAAGAGATGACTATCAAATTGTATTCTTCTTTCTCCAAATAGCAACATGCTGATCTCTTCTTCTCTCGCAACTTGATCACAACAAGGAAGGGGGAAAGGCAACGCTCTCCACCCAACCAAGACATCCAATGGGAAAAGAGAAGCCATATTTCCCCATTGGCCCCCGAGCCCCAACCATATTGGAATGGAACATGATAAAACAACACATGGAAACATAGCTTCTTCCACATATAACATACATTCACATGCACAAGGAAATGCACAAAAAAAAAGATGTAGTTCTCAACTACAACAAAAACTTCAATCAAAACAAAGGCTCCTTCTCCAAGCAAGCAAGCCAAGCAAGAGCAAGAACTATGGAGGTCTCCTTATGCCTCCCATGTTGAAATTGGGCATCCACCTAAAACAAACCGCCAAAACATAACCATCCCATAAACCTTATCCCTCCTCAACCCCTCCTTATCCCTCCTCAAAATTCATCCCTTATACCTCCCCAAAGTAAGAAATGCAAGCATATTCTTTTCCCTAGGTGGATCCCAACCAACACTCCCTCCACAAGACAAGTGCCAATGGAAAATCCCTTATCCCTCCTCTGATAAACCCCATAGTCTTCTCTCCACACCATGCCTTAAACATTCTACCCATCCCTCAAATAATGTAAACACAAACCATTCATTATTTTGCATGCAAGGAGGAGTGAAAACAAATAAAAAGAATGAGGGCTACCTCTCCATAATGGAGACTTGAGTCCAAAACATCAGTCCTTCTTGCACCAAAACCAGTTCCAAAACAGAAAAATGCAAGGTATACAAATCAATCCAAGCTCCTCCACAAAGCAAGCTCCTAAGGCAATAGAAAAATTTGACCCAAGAGTGAATTCCCAAACTTTCAACAACCTCTAATGAGGAAGCAATTCACATTTTAAAGGGAGAGGGTGGAAGAGGATGATGTGGATTCCAAGTGGGATGCCACATCATTTTTCCTCATCCCAAAATGCAATCAACATCAACCAAATAAATCACCATAAATGTGAATTACAAACCACTTACATACTTCAAATTTATCCCATACTCAAAAGGAAAAGCATTTAAAATTTGTAAGACAAGTGCAATCAATTCTTACACATAATTATATCAAAATACAATAAAATAGATTGATTTTGACTCCTAAATAATAATCATGGTTGGTGGAGGTTTTTGAGAGGTGTGGGACAAGTTTAACTTGTCCCATAAGCCTCCAAATTTTTCCTCCAAGGCCAAATTCGAATTTCAAAAAGGAAGGAGTGTTTGACCTTCCAAAATCAGCCTTACAACTCTTACAAATTCTTACACAATCTATCACTTCACTTACACAACCCTTACATGGTAACTTACACACTCTTTTCATTTCTCTTACACATGCATTAATAACTATGACATTCGTTTATTACAATCTTTATAAAGATTTATTTAGTTTACCACATGGTTATACAATATATAAAAATCAAATTCATTATCAACCAAGACAATAACATTTAATTTATATTCCACATCCTAATTAATTTTAATTAAAATTTAACTATACGACTTCACACATTTAACTATCACATTAAAATAATTAAAATAAAGAGCACATTACAAATAAAATACATACAACAATAATTAAAAGGGAACACAATAAAACACACACACATGTCCCATGGTCACAATAATGGAAATCCCCCCCATGGGAAATCCTAACAAAACACAACATACAACTCAAACACAGTTGCCATGGTGACCTTGTTGATTTCACACTGAATTCCAATATGGTTAGTCTCCAGTCCCCCGACATTGTTGTGATTTTTAACCTACAAAATAACAATACCTCCTTCGGCCTCATGACCATATCAGAACATCCAAGAGATATAAAATCAACATATAATTATCAAATCCAAATCACAACAATATCAAGGATTTAACATTTATCATTTAAAATCCAATTTGCAACTATATCATCATCCAATAGATCTCTATGCTAGAGCTATTCATAATATCAATGTCACATGTCTAAAATCAACATCCATAACCTGTCCATGTCAACCAAAGATATCACCATCCACATAATAATAATAATGTCTCAATGATCATCAAGTAAAATATCTGAATCCGGATCAATACCAATCCAGGATCTAACATCTAATCTTCATACTAATCAAAACATAATAATGTCCACAATAATCCCTGATACATCATACTACATCAAAACATAATAATATCCAAAATATGATCAATAGTGTTGGGATCAATATCTAAACAATGTCAAAGGAGAGTGGGCACTACATGCCATCAAGTATATTGGGGATTCCATCCTTAAACAGTCCTAAAACTAGCTATAGACAACTATTTCCTAGGACCCCATCAACCATTTTACACATTTCATCTTTTCTTAATTATTTCAAGATAAATTAAAAATTCATTCTTCTTAATCTGTCGATGTTTGTAAACAACCCACTCATTTATCTTTCATTTATAGGTGATTGTGTGTTTATTAATCATGGTACTTACAAGACAAAAATCCCATGTCCGAAAATATGAAAACATGTCTATCCAATTCTAGCAATCTACATCATTACTCTTCAAAATGTCCTCTCTTGTTAAATAAAACTTCATGAAGGATTGGATATGGCTCAATAACAAGAAGTTTGATTAATTTGCAATCAAATGTGTATTAAAATCTAATCCCTAGGTTTCTTGAACAAATAATAAACTCAAAGTGGAGATAAAAATTCAAAGAAGGAAAATAAAAAACACCTTAGAGTTTTCATTCGAATTCCAAAGTCGATGCCATGGCCAATACCATTATTTGGAAGCTTCTCTTCCACAAACTTCCTATTGGACATAATTTACAATTTCTGGCCATTAACTCTTGTAAGTTTCTGATTTGCACCTACCAAAAGATTTCTATTCATAAATTTTTGAGATGAAAGTTTTCCAAAATGTTTTGGGTTGTTGTCCACAAGATTTCCTTGAAAAATTTCCTTTCTTAGCGATTTAAAATTGAAATGAGTGTGTATGTGTAAAAGAGTGTTTTACTTAACTCACTTTTAGATTATGGATAACGACAAGAGATATATCCAGCTTCAATTAATTTAATATCAAGGAGAAGATCATAATATACCTATAGTAGCAATGTGTAAGATAAATCAATTGAAGAAAGTGCTAAATATGATAAGGTACAAAAAGAGATGTATTTAGCTGATTGGGCTTGTGATATTTGAAAATACCCTTTCCTTGTGATTTAACGTGAAAATTAATGTGTATGTGTTAAGAGTGTTTTACGTAGTTAACTTTTAGATTAATATTAACAATAAAATATATATTCAGATCAATTAATTTAATATGAATGCGTAAATTATTATATACTATATTGGCAATGCGTAACATAATTTGATTGAAACCATTGCTAAATATGAAAAGGTGTATGAAGAGAGATGTAATTAACTGATTGGATGCTCAAGAAATTGATTTTTCAATTAAAAAAGGTTGAAAAGACTAGAATTGATATGCAAGTGCTTCATTTATAGTTATGAGAATGTAGAACTCGAACATGGACAAAATAATTGAATGTTGTAGACACTAAAATCTGCACAAAATCATTATTACATTATGTTTTTAGCAAGCTTTAAGTAGTGGGTCTTGAATGATAAAACTAAGTATTAGTGGCACATGTAATTCCCTTCCTATCATGTTGGGAGGTTAATCTACCTAGAGATTGTCACATGTATAATGTTTTATCAGTAGGTTTTATTTATGTGATTTAGCCACTTAATCATCGATGAAAATTTTCACGAACCTTGGTTTGGAGAGGATATTTTTTTACCATTCAATGGACCCTTGATTGATTTAAAATTGTGAGCATGAGATAATAATAATAATAATAATAATAATAGTAATAATAATAATGATAATACAAGGTAATATATGTATTGTAATTTTAATGAATCAAAGTGTGCTTTTTTAACGGTTAGAGTGATAATCCTTGAATGCACTAAGGAGACATATCAAACTCTTGGAGTAACCATACATGAGATAAACTATAAATTTTATATTTTAAGGCATGACCAATAAGCTGTTAAATAAATAGTAAAAAAATGATGGTATCGGCTTGAGAGGTTCTCGTTGAGCTTGTTATTGTGAGAATGAACTAGGTTGAAATGAAAATTGGCTAGGTTATGAGTATGCCTGATACTATTGAGGAATGTTTTACTAGTAGGGAATATTATGTTGGGGATTTTTTTGTTGAGGAGCATTCTACTAGTAAGGGAAATTCTGCTATGGGATATTACATTATGGAATTTTTTTGAGGCATGTATTGTTGAGGTATGTTATATTACGGGATGTTTTTCTGTGGTATACTTTGTTGATAAGGGATGTTTTGTTGGGAAGCTAAAGAATGAAAAGGTTGTATGTATTGGTACTGAAATGGCATTCATGTATAAGTGAGTATTTGTGAATATTAAGTGATTGTTGGAAGGATATAGTAGAAGCACCAAAGGATGGTGCTTGGTGCGAATATTTTATTCCGTAATATTGTGTTGTGGGATATTTTGAAGAGGTATATTGTGTTGTGGAATGTTTTGAAGAGATGTAGATTGTGGCATGGATATTATGATTGTGATGGTTGTGGTATGTGTTGTGAAACAGGGTGATTACTTGCAATGACACTAGTATTGATTATTGGTGTAGTTGTAGGGATAGACATAGTGTTTTTTTGAAAGGAACTAGTAATTGGTTACAAAGATATAATATTATAAAAGGATATGGAACTTGATGGGGGTGTTTTTACCTATGAAGAGAATGGAGGGGTAGGCGAGGAAGAAATAATATTGCTTAGGGGAGGTGTGGAACCTATGGAAGGGCTTGATGAAGATGTAAATTGTTGGGCATATGTGTTTTGTGACAAAATCATATGAAGGTTGTAAATAGGAACTAAGGAGTCATTAGTTGTCTTGGGTTGATTGGTAGAATATTTCTCACTCGATGTTTCAAATGTGTAAATGGGGATGGAAGGTATTTTAGGTTAATTAACATTTGGTGTTTCAGTTAAATTGTTGAAGTGTATGAGTATAATTGTTGGATGACAGGCTTTTAATTTTTATTGATAAGACATGCGATGAAAAATGAAGGATCACATGTGTGTGAAAATGGTTGGGGTGTGAATGGCTATGGTTGGATACTCCTAGTTGCTAGATAAGTGTTAAGACCAAGGGGGTTCAAATCAAACATTTCTTCTAAACAGGTATCCCTTATTATAGAAAGGAGGTTCGAGATGCCTTTGATTGAGAACTAGGAGAGAAGGGGTGTTATATTTCTTGCAGTATGGATATATAAAGGTTTTGACCATGATATTGGTGTGTGGGATTCAAAATTTGTTGTCCCATTTCTTCATTATTCCAAGTTTTTTGGGCATCAGGAAAAAAAGTGGATGTAATTGTATGATAAAATGGAATTTGTTGTGGCATTGGAATAGGAAACACTGTAGGAAATGGTGTAGATGATGTAGTATAAAATGGGACCTATTATTGAAATGGTATAGGTAGTGGGGTAGACATGTTTTCAAAAGTTTGATTACGAGCTTTTTGTCTAGTAAGTACCATTGTAAACAAACACACAAACACCTAGAAAATGAAAAACAACTAATTGGGATGATTTACAAATAGTAGGTGAAAGAAAGAAAAATATTGTTTATATTTATCTTGATTAATTATGAAAGAGTGAAATGTGTAAGATGGTTAATGAAGGTCCTAGGAAATGGTATTCTATGGTTGGTTTTAGGAATGTTTAAGGCCAGAGTCTTTGATATACCTGAAGGTACGTGAGGCTCAACTTTGTATGGTTGTCGGTATGGGAATGGTATTGAGGACTACACCCTCCCTTCATAGTCCTACTGTGATAAGGGATTTAGGTGCAAAGCCAATATATACTGACAGACATGAGATTATACTCAGCCAGAACACCGAGTCGGTTTCCCTATTGGGTGATGAAATCCCAATCTGGCCACACTGGTGGGAGCTATTTGAATGCATTTTTGATGTTGAAGTGATTTTGGTTGTGTGTGGGGAAGAAATAAGTGAATGCAACAAATTTATTCCTAATTAGACTATGTGAAACAAGAAGGATGCAAATTATTTATTTTAAAATTCTAAAACAAATTTTTTCTCTTTGATGAGAACAAACAAACAAGAATGTAACATTCCCATTTTAAGCCTTTAGAAACAAGGAATTTTTTTAACACAATGTTCTCTATTCTAAATAAAACATCATTTAGAATATGCATTCCATGCCAATCAATCTCATAATAGATAACCATATGTAGCTGCAATGACTCGGTAATTTATCGATCTCTCATTCCATGACTCGATTACTAATCAATCTCTCATGTTTATCTTAAAGTATAAAATAATTTATGTATACTACATATACTTGGTTTTCCTACCCTATTCCGGGTAGTGAGTGATCTATTTACAGAACCTATTTGAATATTTTTTACCAATATTCATCTGACATCACGCTCCTTTAAACTAGGTGACATGGGACAACACAACCAGTAGCTTGTGATACTTTGGCCAAATATTTTCAACATAATGTTCATGTTACTATTCCTAGATGACATACTCGTCATTTTAGAATACATCCTTCACCTCACTCTTATGTTATCTAGAATGGTCTTTACTGACTTTTGTCAGTCCACTTACCCAAGGTTTGTCCCTAGCCTAGGTTAGTAACATAATTTTTTATAGGAAGACACTCACGATGACTTAGGGTATATGGGCATACTCGATCGACCTAAGTTGACCAAATGTGCCAAGGTACCCGAGTCATAGAAAGCTACTCCCTATTCTAAACATTCTACTAACTTGACCTAGAAATAAACTAAGTTCAAGTCCAACAGGTTGTGTGTAGATCTAAATGAATAAATATGGTAGGGTATTGACACATGTCAACTACAACACTGTATCCTCGATAAGCCCTTGAACTTCTTGAAGGTATAGTCCTGCAGTTGGCATGTGCCAACATCTCATTATAACTAATTCATCATTATGTACATACCCCTTAGTGGTCATTAATTCATAATTAAATTGGATTAAGATTTAGATTGCAACAACCATGCCTAACCCTAATTCCAATAGTCATTAAGTTCTTCATCCATAATTAATCTGATTTGATATTAAGAACTTGATCAACTCATGTTTGTATTGATGTTCATTAATGTGGCATAACAAGCAATTATCCCTGAGAACAAGGAAACAAACATCAAACAGTTAATTTTTAATCCAACCTAGTTGTCCAAAGAAGGTGTATCATACACCTAGATTCAGCTAGTGTTTACTTTTATAAACGAAGCAAAAGGATTAAAGATCATAGCCACCATTCCATTTATTTTTCATTCTTAAGATAGAGGAAGAGTCTTCCTCCTCATAGCTTAGATGTTAGGGTTAACATAACCTTTTTATCATTCAACACTCATATAGTTTAATTATATGTCCAAAACATATTTCATTATTAAAATATAGTTGTTTAGTTAGAGAATGACATATTTTGCAATTTAATAAGTTTCACTATAGTAAGGGAGATTGTATCTATCCCCTTAATCCAACTTATTAATCGATAATAGTAAAAGTACACAAACAGATATAAAGAATATCGACAAGATATCATTACTATTTCCTTCATATAAAGTACAAGAGAATTTACACCACAATTTGGAGTCAGTCTCCAAACCTTCAAATTCATCAAGATAAAATATACATTTACAAGACTATGCATTTCAGGCATACTGCATGTTGATCAACATTAAGATCATAAAAGAACATCACTTTTCTTTTTCAATACAACTAAAAATGAATTGAAACTCTTTATAAAAGATCCGAGAATTAAACAAGCCAATACATCATAAATGTTTTTTCCTTCTTTTATCACTTACAATGTCCATCTACAAAAATTGCTAGCATGGTTCAGTTCATTAAACTGATCATGATAAGCACTAAGCATTAAAATGAAGTGTATTCCACTAATTGTTCCATTAAAACTACTCTACTTTAATGAAATAATTAATATATCATACAAATAAGCATAAGTAATAACAACTAGAAAATAAGTACAAATAATGAGTTTGAATTCACTTTTAAGAAAAGAGCATAATATAATTAGCAACATTTGCATTATAACATATAGTTTAATTGACCCAATCAATTACTTTTAAACAAACAATAGATCTTGTCGTCCAATTGTTTCATAATTCTATCTGAATAGAAATACAATATTTATCTTTACTATGTAGCAAAAGAAGTTATTTACAACATAGTTCATATTAGGATGATTCATCCTACAACTTAAACAAAAAGAAGAAGAATCAATACATACTATCCACCATTCACTAATCATCTAAAAGTCGAAACAGGTTCAGAAAGTACTCAACTGATTACCCACATAACTGCTTCAGTTCAAGGAAACCAATATAAGGATTCAACATTAAAGAGACAACATCTAAAACAAGAATCCCAAATCAATCTGAGAAGGGATAGAGAATCAAACAGTCTACTTACAAGCCTTAAATAAATTATACATTAGAGAAGATATCATCCACAGATCTGAAACCATTAATCCCAAAAATAAAGGCAAGAATTACACAAGGATAGTCTCTTCCTTGTCCATCTAGGGAAGATTCATAACATGCTAGAGTGCTAACAGAGGAGTCCTTCCAATAAAAACTAAATGGAGCATGACTCAGTCAAACAAAGCAATCAGTCTAACATGATTACATTTTCCCTTAGACAGACAGACTACACTGCGTTCAATTTCCACTTCAATACAACAATCAACTTAGTACAAAATAGACTAAACAATCCACAAGGAAGTTTCCATCTTTGAAGAGTGGTTTCCCACTATTTCCTACAAGACAAAAAGGACAAAAAGCTGTGTTGGTACCCAGATTTAATCTCCTTCACAACTTCGAAGCATCATGGATTTTACAAGAGACTCGAGAGCAGATAAATCATTTATATGTCATTTTGTAGTCGGGAAGTAGTTTATCGACTTGTTAGCACCTGTGCTTTGAAGAAGTGGGTAGCACCTTGAAAGGATTTTGATCTAATCCTCACTTTGCTTTTAGGTTGTGACTTTCAACCAACGTAAGAGAACCTATATTGCAGCCTCTTTTTTGTGAAGGAGGTGGAGATATCCTTATACTGTGCATATTGTATGGAGATGGCCTTGGGAAAACATGATCAATTTTCCATTATTCAAACTCAACAGGTGTCACTACTAAATGATAGAAATGCTTTCAAGATAAGGTGAGGTCTCTAGAGACATGGTATGATCCTAATTTGATTTGTGCATTTTTGTAAATGGATTGTGTTCTTTTGTTGACACACAATGAAATGTAGGGGTAGTATGGGGTAGGATTAGTTATTCTCAATGAAATTTTTAATGGGATATTTTAGACAAGACCAACCAAAATTTTCTATATTCTTTGAAGACCTTTGTAAGAAATTTATAACACCTAAACAACGTAATGCTTCAAAGGGGTTAAGATACTCCTTCAACTAGGATATGTACACCAAATGGAGGCCCCGATCTACACTCTTCCATGCAATATTTGACAACCCACCACAAAATATTGAAGCGGATGAACCAAAAAAGTATCCGAAATCTCTATTTTATCACGACCTAAGTTTGTACCCAAGGGTTTACAAATAATCTCATAATTCAAGGAAGGTAAAGTGATTTTAAATCTGTTTATCTCTTTATCATATGAAAGCTTTTTGAATGTGAGACTATAAATGCCACTAAACTATAAAAAAATGAGAGCATGTATGATCAAGAGATATTTTAAACACAAGACTGCAACAGAGTAAGAAAACACAAATTGAAAACATTCTCAACATAAGTGCATGAAAATTTTTCCAAGAGACAACACAAAATAATCAAGAATGACCAAATTTATCAAGGTAGGGGAATGTTATAAGAATAATATTAGAGCTTTTTGATGGATTTACAACTGAAACCAACTCAACATGATAAAAATCTGATGCAAAAAGGAAATAGAAATGGTTCTCGTGTGGTTTCTTAGAGAATGGGCTTCTTCCTAGATTTTCTCATGAATTTCTAAGTTTATCAACCTTTTGCATGTCTTAAAACATGCATTATATAACTTTTAATTACATTTGATCCTTCTTTCCCAAGAAAATAATATGCCCAACATCAATTTTGTTACAAAATTCCAACATGATTCATGAGATAGGGACATTTAACAAATTTGTAACAAAAGTTGCCAGGGGTTTCTAAAATGGTGAATCATTACAAGTCCTTCATCATTATCCATTATGGAGGCATGTTTTTCATTCTCCAAGCATGTAGACCCCTTTTATTTCATCATTTCATCCTTATCATTCCAAAATTTGTTTCTGTAACTTTATAATTTGATATTTCACGTTTTGCATGGGCCTGAGTAAAAATTTATTTCAAAAACACCTCAAATCTACAAATTAATCCCTAAAACCACTTGCATTGATCTTTGCAGGCACAAAGGACACGAATTCACCAAAAATTTGATGAAAAATGATGCAAAATTCACATTTCCACACTTCCTGGAGCAAAAATGGTGGCCAAAAATGAAAATGTATAGTTACCCTTGATCTACTCTTTCTCCTTCAATCTGGGCCCTCCATGTGTCAAAATACGATTGGGAATGAATTCGGGCTCACTTTTTGACTTTTTAACATTTTTGGAAAAATGGAAAAAAATTACTTTTTCTCTCCCCCTCTCGCCTTTGAAATTTGGTGATGACACATGGCATATGGTGGGTCCCATTGGGATCATGGCTCAATTCTGCGCATTTTGACCTTTTTTTGGAATTTGGAAAAAATTCACTTTTTCCCCACGGGCCCACACCTCCACCTCTATCCTTGACATGTGTCAGCCTCTCTATTGCTAAAAATCCATGGGCTTATTCCACGTTTTAGCACCTTTTTTTGCCAAGGGAAATTTTTCTCATTTCTCCCCATGGGTCTACGCCTCGATCCTATCCTCGCCACGTGTCCTATTCTGATTTGTCGCGGAGCCATGCCTCAAATCTTCCATTCTAAGTCTTTTTTGCAAAAGGGAAAAATTTCCCTTTTGCCTCTATTGGCCTACCAAATCTGCTTTGCCTTCGCCATGTGTCTCCCCATGGCTTCATTTGGAAATATAACTTAATTCTTTACTCTAATTCTTTTTGACCAAAAGGAAAAAAATTCCCCTTTTCTTCCACAACCCACACTTCCTTCTATGCCCGCCACGTGTCCACCCCTTGCTCCATTGTGGACCCGTAAGCCTTTCTTCTACTTTTCTCCCTTTTCGCCAAAAAGGCAAAATTTTCCTAAGTTCCCCACCCACCTTCCATCCTGCCTTGGCATAAGAACACGACACGTGTCCTCCTGCGGAGTTGTGGGGGTAATGTTGAATTTTTCCCAAAGCCAAAAAATGCCAAGTTTTTCAAAGAAACCCCACCGATCCTTGTCCAACTAGAAGCGACCACGTAGGAGACATCCTTTGAGCTTAATTTTGATGGTCAAATGACACCCGTATGACCGTCAAAAACACAGAATTTGCTAAGGATGCCCGAATTTGATTTTTTTCTCGTGGGTAAGGGATTTTTGGTCAAAAACATATAGGAAGTGGTTTCAAGAAATTTTCAACCATGGGGAAGGATTTTTGAGGGAAAATAAGTACAAAATGAGAAAATTTGAGCTCCATAGGCCGGAAAATGGAAAAAATGATAGAGGCTCTGTGGATTTGGAAATTTAGGGCATAAAACAAAGCCTACATGTATTTTTCTTTCAAGTTGGGGAAAAATAATAGGTTTATGAGCCATTTAAAGCATTCAATCTAGATGGGGAAACTTACAGACCACCAAACTTGAAGAAAAACATTTTCGAGCACGTAGAACAAAGAGGAAAGATGGGAAAATAATAGAGGAGAAAATGGACACCAACATTGGCTCTGCTCGGGATGGGCACTCCCGATTAGTGCCACAAGAACAATAGGTAGACCAAGTGCCAAAATAATCCATTAGGAAATGGAGTCATGAGCCAAAACCACCAAAAACTAGCTGAGAACCCGACAAAAATTGTTGCCACACACCAAGGCAAACCACAAACTTACAAAATGCCAAAAATAGAGTGAAAAACCAAACACTATACAATGTACAAGTGGTATATACCTCAAATTTGGGGATTAATCCAAGAAATTCTTTAGATGCCTACCATTAACAGGAAGTTCAAGTAATTCCCCATCTAAATCTTTGAGAAAAAAGGTATTCTCACCATTACCTTTTTCATCGAATTCCCCATCTAGATGCTTGATATGAATGGAGTAAGGGCCCATCCATAATGCATCAAATTTTCCATGTTTTCCCTTATCTTCATTTCTACTATTCCATAACAAAACCAAATCTCTAATATTGAAGGCCCTAGGAGTGACCTTCTTGTTAAACAATCTTTTCAACTTCTCTCTAAATCTGACATGACTCTGGTGGGATGCTCTTCTCTCTTCATCTAGCTACACAATATGATTAATCCTTGCTTCATATGGACTGACTTCTTGATCTTCAAGTTGTTGAACAAACTAAAATGAAGATAATTACAAATGTAAGGGTAGTAAATCTTGAGTTCCATATACCAACTCAAATGGGCTCTTACCAGTAGCTCTATTAGTAGTGATTCTATCACCCAAATTGCAAATTTTAGTTTTTCACTCCATTTTTACTTGTTCAACCCCAAGGTCCTCCTAATGATCTTTAACAAGTTCTTATTATTGGACTCACTTGTCCATTCCCTTGGGGTTATAGTTTGAAGAATAAGTCAGATTGGTTCCATACTCCTTGCACATTACCATCAAAGGTTTAGCTCTGAAACACATGGCATTATCAGCCACAATCTTGACCAACACACCAAATATGCATATGATATTATTCAAAAATAAGTCCATAACAACTTGGTGTGTTACTTTCTGGTGGGGATTGCCTCTACCTACTTGGTGAAGTAATATGTGGATACAATGATCCATTTATGTACATCACTAGAAGGGTCTAAAATATCACCAATGAAGTCCATCCCCCACTTTGTTTGAAAGGATCTTCAATTGATACAAAGCTACAAAGGAAGGGAGCCTGAAGCTTTCATTCTTCTACAAAAATGCTTGATGGCTTTCACATTTTCAAATCAACATGGTTGCATATTTGAAGAGAGTAGGCCACCAATAACCAGCTCTCAAAAGTTTGTGTCTTTGTAAGCCTTCCAAAAAGTGTCCTCCACAAATTCCCCATGGAAATCAACAATCACTTTGGGAGCTTCATCTTCAATTACACATTTTAAGAGGACACCTTCAAGGTTCTTCCAAGAAAGCCTAAAGTTAGTGATGATGTATTTTTGAGAAGCCAGCTTGAGGGCTCTTTTTTATTTTTATTTAAATGATCAAGATAGCATAGGTGTATGAGGTAAAAGATTATATCCTTGTACCACTCATAACTTACCAATTTCCCAAGAACATCTACCCTTTCTTCTTCTACTTCAATCACTTCCACAGTCTTCAAGTTGCTCTCAATCCACGAGCTTAGCAAGACCCAAACCTCTTACCAACTTTGTGGTTTAGATGTCCATATCATACTCCTACAATTTGTTCACCCATCTACATCTTGTAATTGAGATCTCCATCTCTCGATAAGATGTATTTTACCATGGTGTGGGGAACATAAGCAATAACTTTTGAACTTAAAATATAAGGCTTGAAAACCTTTGTTGCTTTCACTAAGGCAAATGCTTGTTTTTCCATGATTGTATATTTTAACTCAACAACTTGTAAAGCCTTGCTAAAGAAGGAAATAGGCCTCTCAGCCCCATCTTCATCCTTTTGGATCAAAACAGATGCAATAGTATTTTTCAAAGCAAAGGATAAGATTAGGAAAGGCTTCTTGTAATCCGGAGCTGCCAAGACAAGTGCATGTTTAAGTGCTTCCTTGATTCCTTTAAAATCCTAAATAGCAGCCTCCTCCCATTTGATAACTTGATCTTTCTTTAACATGCATGTGATAGGAAGAGTCAACTTAGAAAAATTGGACACAAACCTTCTAATGAAATTGATTTTCCCAAAGAAAGATTGGATGCCCTTCTTTGTTCTTAGAATTGGCACCCTGCTAATTGCTTCTACTCTCTCTGGATCAATCATGACACCAACATTTGAAACAATATGACCAAGTAGCTTGGCCTTTTACACCCCAAAGTGACACTTCTTTGGATTGAGAGAGATTCCAAATTCTCTACATCTGATCAACATTCTTTCCAAATGCTGCAAGTGATCTTTTCTACTCCTTGAAAATACAATCACATCATCCTGATAAACTATAATGAAGTCATTTATATAACCAGAAAAAGCAACATCCATTAATTTTTGGAAAGTAGCTCTAACATTCATGAGACCAAAAGGCATTCTCACATAAACATATGTTCCCCAAGGAGTGGTAAAGGCAGTTTTAAATCTTTCTAACTCCTTGACAACAACTTGATTATAGCTAGAGAAACCATCCAAGGTGGACAACAATTCAGATCTAGTCACTAACTGTAACATGTTCTCCATGTTTGGAAAAGGATAATTGTCTTTCAATGAATCTCTATTCAGATTTCTAAAGTCTACACAAAGTCTGATATCTCCATTCTTCTTTTTGACTGGCACAAGGTTTACAACCCAAGATGAATACCTTGTGGGCTGAATGATCCCTCCCTCCTTCAATTTCTTCAATTCATCTTGCATTTTCATGGAGAGGAGTGGATTAATTGGCCTTTTCTTCTATCTGAATGGTTTGAAATTTTTCTCAAGAGGGATCTCATGTTGAAACAAGTCTTCTCTATATCTTGTCAGCTCTGAATATGACTAGGTAAGGTAGTCTTGATATTGTTTCAACAATTAGAGGTAGGATTGTTTTTCTTCTTTGTTTAAACTGCTACCCAACCAAACTTTTCTTGGTTTTTCCTTTGTTCCCAAGTCATGCTCTTCCACATCCCTTGAGGTAGATATGTTTCTATTGATGATGTAATCAACATTGCTAAAATTTGATTCAAGAGCAACAAGACCTCTAGGAATGGTGTTAGTTTTCAATTAGATAATATCTTTTCCAAACAAAGTATCTATTCCTTCAGTCATACATACCATTGATTCCCAATCAATATGCTGATATACAAACTCACCTTGATTTTGTAAGAACCTTTACACTTGAGCATCATCATTAAACACTTGCCAATGTTTGATGTTGTCGAGACAACCGCCTAGTTAACACTTCAACATTATAATCACAATAAGGTGAAATGGTGCAAACTCAATCTTGACCCCAACACTACAAAATTTTCAAAACAACATTCAAACTTCTATCAAGGTGCACAATATTGAAGGAATAAAACATCTCAATCAGATCCCAAACTGCATGCTTATACTGCTTCATCCGCTGATTTTTTGTAGCATACAATTTTCTTATTTGTTTGAAAACGAGCTCTGAATATCCCTTTGTAATGATGTCCTTGAAACCATACTTCCATGTAATTCTCAGCCCTAAAAACAAGGCTTCATACTCAGAAATGTTGTTAGTACGTTAAAAATTAAGCTTGAAGGAAAAAAAAAAATTCTTACAAGCTAGGAGAAATCAAAATTACACCAACACCATTTCCAAATTTGGAGTAGGCTCTATCAAATAGCAAGGTACAAGGATAAAATACCTATTCAAGGCATTTTGAATGATCCATTTTGTGTTCCTTTCCATCAGCAAAACCAATAAAATTATCAACATCAACATCAACAAATATTACTTCATAAGAAGCATTGTTTGGGTCCTCAATTAGATGCAACATTTTATTTTCTCCATAGAGCTTGACAAGGCTGCTCTCAATGGGAATGGTGGAAAAAGACATATCCATTTGGACACTCCCTCCAACTCTTACAGCCCAATTTCTTGATAATAACATACCTCATTTGGTAGGGCAATCAAAAAGCACAACATCCAATTTTAAATTCATCCAGGAATAAGATGCAAGCTGCACCACCAAGCCTTTCACACAGCCAACTACCGAAACTTCTCTTGAGTCCATGGTAGTACACTTTCCATAGGCTGCTATCACTTTGATATCCAACTCATTCATGACTATTAGAGGCATGACATTACATGATGCGCAAGAATCAAACATATAATTGTGAAGTAGCCTATCTTGTATGATCAAAGTTGTGAAGAATGGATCAACATCCAATTGAGAATCAACCAAGGATGTCTGAAAATATACCTTAGGTTTCTCTCTAAGATCTTCTACTACTGGTGGTGTTTCATGGTCTACAAATATCTAAGGAGGAGTTTCAACAACATTTACAATTCTTCCCGGAGTAATCTTCTCTTCTTTCAACCCTAAGTACTCAAATGATCTCTTCTTATGCTCAAGAATTCTAAGAAACTCAATGATTGGAACATCTAATTTGATTTGGCTCAATACTTGGGCTATGTCATAGGGAACACTCTTTGGAAAAGAAGCATTGACAAGAAAATTCATTTGATGGCAAGGGATTCTTGGCAGCTTGGGCATGAGGAGGACTACAATTTTTTCTTGGGACAATAGAGATTTTGGAAAGTGTTTCTCTCCTAGGAGATTCTTTTGGAATGCTTGTGAGTAAGGGTGTTTTAGGTTTTGCTTGAGGCCCAACTCCTTTAACAACTTTTCTTCTAGTGTTATAATATTTCTCTTGATCTACAACAACATTCATCAACAATTGTCTATCTTCGTCCAAGGAATATCGCCATCATACTTCTTAATCATCAAAGCTCTTAAGTATTCAAAGTCATTGTTAGGAATTTAAAAACATTGCACTACATCAAATTCAAGAGTATGAGGGGGAAGGAAAACTTGTACCCATTTGATGCAATCCCAAAAGGTTGCAACTGTCCTTGCACTTATCACTTCAGTAGATGTTGCTCCTCCTTGTGAGCTTGAAGAACAACCCACCATGTAAATATCATCATCAGTACCATCATCATTATTAGCTTCACCTTTTTGCTGGTCCACTTCACATGGAGGATGGGGTAGAAAACACCTATCACACCAATCAATATCAGCAACTTCTTCAACAACAACCCTAGCAGTTAGGGGATCAGGTAACACTCTTCCTTCACGTGCTTGAGGATGTCTATTTACAGACCCCATGGGTCCTTTTCCTCTATCATCTGCCCTTTGATCACCTCTAGGATAATTGGAAAATATGTCATGGTTTTGTGCTCTTGGCTGACCTTGTGAAGTTTTCCCAATTCCCTTCTCAGCTCTTGCCAACTTATATGAGATTTCTTTGACTGCCCCTGCCAAAGTTTTCACAACCTCCTCTAAATCAAGTACCCTTGCTAGCTTGAGGTTTTTCAGGGTTTATCAACTTTACACCATCTCTCTTGAGAGGTTTCCCAATTACTTTGATATTGTTTCCAATTTGAAGTGCCATGGTGAAATCTTGTCTTAGATTGGTAGGGTTCTTGTCTCTTAGGTAATAGGCTGCCTTTTTATCAAATGAATCTACATATTTTATTAAACAAGATTCATCACAAGGCCTCGACTAACATGAAGCCTTCTCAAATTTTTGTTAACCCTTGTGTTAAAGTCATGGACTGATTCTTTGGGGTTCTTCTTGATATTCTCAAACTCATACAAGAGAAATCTAGGATCAATCTTGTCACCATATTGCAACCTAAATGCATTCTTCGTCTCAGTCCAAAATCAATTGAATTATCGGGCAGAGCCTTGTACCAATCCCTAACATCCTCTTCTAGTGTATGAATACACAATTTAATATACACATATTCAAACTCTATCTCAAAATATTCCATCATGTTAACAAAAAGTTTGAGATGCTGATCACCAATTATTGCATTGTTACCTTGGAATTTTGGCAATCTATTTCTGACATCTTGTGGGACAACATTTGGGTAACCATCCATTCCTCTAAAGTCTATAGGACCAAAGGTGTTAAAAACAAATGGAGGTCTAGGCTGATCCATATTTTTTGGTGGAGGTGATCTTAGGGGTGACACAAGATGATGAGGAGTGCAAGGTCTTTGGGGCTTAAGAATGTGATTCACAAGACTGGTATTCTCTAAGTGCTGATTTTCTTGGAAAATTTTATTTGAATTGAAACACAAAGGTGTAAATTGGAGAAGGAACTTACCCAGGTACAACAGAAGGACCTTCACTAGCTAAGGAAAACAAGTTTATAAGAGGATTTCTTGAATCAGAATCACTTGAAGAAGAGTGATAATCCTATACCAAAGGCTGATCTCTCTCACTAATGGATATATCTTTTCCTGATGTCTAACCTTTAATAACCTTCCAAACTCTTCTCCCTTCCAACTTTGAGTTTCTTGAATCTATAAACAACTTCTTAGCATAGTCTCTAATGAAGAGAGATCTTCTTCCTTCCAATTTTGGAGAGATTAGCAACACAAAAGTAAATGGGTTAAGACACTGGTATTTATCAAGATCAAATCAGCATGGAGTCGCCACTAAGGACTTTCACCCTAGTTGTGTAAATGCACTAAAATACTCTGTCAAATACCTATCAGCACTGAAAATATTGCCAAAATTTATAGATCAAACCTTCCTTTTCTTGAATTTATCAACCAAAAATGCTAATGAAGTGCAACAACTACTGGAAACTAGTAAAATTGTAGGCAGAACTTATATCTTCACTTAATCCTTACAAGTCTGATTATAAAATGATGCTTCAACAATGTATTTTCATGCGAATTTGCAAGGGACTTTACCAGGGTTTGATATGCATTCAAATATCTCAAATATGTATGCACATGGATCAGATTGAACTAAGAGAATATCAAACTCATAACTCTACTCTTCATTCCAATCTTATAAATCTAATCAGAAGATGATACTCAAATTTGTAATTACACATAAATCACACAAGAAGTATTACCAGGGATCTAAAATACTAAAATACTGAATAATGTCCCCAACAATGACACCATTTCAGTGTTATTGATGGGATAAATAGACATGGACTGAAAAATGAATCAACAAATCAATCTCAGCAGTCTGCAAATTATTTCCCAGGAATTCAAAACAAGTCCCCAAAGAACAAAGTGCCATTTCGGTGTTGGTACCCAGATTTAATCTCCTTCACAACTTGAGCAGCATCATGGATTTTACAAGACACTCAGAGGCAGATAAATGATTTATATGTCATTTTATAGCTGGGGAAGCAGTTTATCTAACTTGTTAGCACTCAAGCTTTGAAGAAGTGGGTAGCACCTTGAAAGGATTTTGATCTAATCCTCACTGTTTTAGGTTGTGACTTTTAACCAACATAAGAGAACCTATATTGCAGCCTCTGTTTTGTGAAGGAGGTGGAGATATCCTTATACTATGCATATTGTATGGAGATGGCCTTGGGAAAACATGATCAATTTTCCATTATTCAAACTCAACAGAGGTGTCACTACTAGATGATATAAATGCTTTCAAGATAAGGCTGAGGCTACTAGAGACATGGTATGATCCTGATTTTCTTTGAGAATTTTTGTAAATGGATTGTTTTCTTTTGTTGACACACAATGCAATGTAGGGGTAGTATGGGGTAGGATTAGTTATTCTGAATGAAATTTTTGGTGGGATATTTTAGACAAGACTAACCAAAATTTTCCAGATTCTTTGAGGACCTTTGCAAGAAATTTGTAACACCTAAACAACATAATGCTTCAAAGGGGTTAAGGTACTCCTTCAACCAGGATATGTGCACCAAATGGAGGCCTAGATCTGCACTCTTCCACACAATATTTGATAACCTACCACAAAATATTGAAGCAGATGAACCAACAAAGTATCTAGAAATCTCTATTTTATCATGACCTAAGGTGCATACAAGGGTTTACAAACAATCTCAAAATTCAAGGAAGGTAAAGTGATTTTAAATCTGTTTATCTCTTTATCAGATGAAAGCTCTTCTAAATGTGAGACTACAGATGCCACTAAACTATCAACAAGAAATGAGACCATGTATGATCAAGAGATATTTTAAACACAAGACTGCAACAGGAGTAAGAAACACAAATTGAAAACATTCTGAAACATAAGTGCATGAATTTTTTTCCAAGAGACAACTCAAAATAATCAAGAATGACCAAATTTATCGGTAGGGAATGTTATAAGAACAATCTCGAGCTTTTGATGGATTTACAACTAATACCAACTCAACATGATATAAATATGATGTAAAAAGGAAATAGAAATGGTTCTCGGTGGTTTCTTAGAGAATGGGATTTTTCCCAAATTTTCCGTGAATTTCTAAGTTTCTTCAACTTTTTGCATGTATCAAAACATGCATTATATAACTTTTAATTACATTTAATCCTTCTTTCCCAAGAAAATAATATGCCCAACATCAATTTTGTTACAAAATTCCAACATGATTCGCAGATAGGGACATTTAAAAATTTGGAACAAAAGTTGCCAAGTGTTTCTAAAATGGAAAATCATTACAAATCCTTCATCATTATCCATTATGGAGGCATGTTTTTCATTCTCCAAGCATGCAGACCCATTTCATTTCATCATTTCATCCTTATCATTCCAAAATTTGATTATGCAACTTTATAATTTGATATTTCACGTTTTGCACGGGCTTGAGTAAAAATTTATTTCAAAAACACCTCAAATCTACAAATTAATCCCTAAGACCAGTTGCATTGATCTTTTCAGGCACAAAGGACACAAATTCACGAAAACTTCAATGAAAAATGATGAAAAATTTGCATTTCCACACTTCTTGGAGTGAAAAATGGCGTCAAAAAATGAAAATGTATAGTTACCCTTAATTTTCTCTTTCTCCTTCAATCTAGGCCCTCCACGTGTCAAAATACGATTGGGAATTAATTTGGGCTCACTTTTTGACTTTTTAACATTTTTTTTGAAATTTGGTGATGACACATGGCATATGGTGGGTCTCATTGGGATCATGCTCAATTCTATGTATTTTGACCTTTTTTTGAATTTGGAAAAAATTCACCTTTTTCGCCATAGGCCCACACTTCTCCTTTGTGCTTAACTCGTGTTAGCCTCTCAGATCGCTAAAAATCCATAGGCTTATTCCATGTTTTAGCATATTTTTTCACCAAGGAAATTTTTTCTCATTTCTCCCCGCAGGTCCTCGCCTCCGATCCTGTCCTCGCCAAGTGTCTTGTTCTGATTTTTCATGGAGCCACACCTCAAATATTCCATTCTAAGTCTTTTTTGCAAAAGGGAAAAATTTCCCTCTTACCTCCACCGCCTGCCCGACTCCTCTTCCTTCGCCACGTGTCTCCCGTGGCTTCATTCGACCCGTGGTTTAATTCTTTGCTCTAAGTCTTTTTGACCAAAAGGGAAAAATTTCCCCTTTTCTTTCGTGGCCCACACTTCCTTCTATGCCCACCACATGTCCACCCCTTGCTCTATTGCGGACCCACTGGCCTTTCTTCTACTTTTCTCCCTTTTCACCAAAAAAGGAAAAAAAAATTGCCTAAGTTCCCCGCCCACCTTCCATCCTGCCTTGGCATAAGAACACGACACGTGTCCTCCTACGGAGTTGTGGGGGTAATGTTGAATTTTTTCCCAAAGCCAAAAAATGCCAATTTTTTCAAAGAAACCCCACCGATCCTTTTCCAACTAGAAGCGGCCATGTAGGAGACGTCCTTTGAGCTTAATTTTGATGGTCAAATGACACCCGTACATGACCGTAAAAAAACACAATTTTCTAAGGATGCCCGAATTTGATTTTTTTCTCATGGGTAAGGGATTTTTTGGTCAAAAAACATATGGGAAGTGGTTTCAAGCAATTTTTGACCATGGGGAAGGATTTTTGAGGGAAAATAAGTAAAAATGAAAAATTCAAGCTCCACAAGCTAGGAAAAATGGAAAAAATGACAAAGGCCTGTGGATTTGGAAATTTAGCGCATAAAATAGAGCATGCATGTATTTTTATTTCAAGTTGGTGCAAAATAATAGGTTTATGAGCCATTTAAAGAATTCAACTGGATGGGGAAACTTACGGACCACCAAACTCAAAGAAAAATGTTTTGAGCACGTAGAACAAAGAGGAAAGATGGGAAAAGAACGGAGGATCAAAATGGACACCAACAAGTCGAACCCAAGAATTTGAACATGCCTAAGAGAGTAATCACTCTATAGCCAAGATGAGAGTCAAGCTATAGAGAAGTTTGATCAAATGAACTTATCTTTACAAAAGTTAAAGGATCTCAAACAGAAAAGATCCAATCAAGAATTCATTTCTTTTGTAATATCAAATGAATTCACATTTCAATTTTAAACTCAGAATTTCTTTTGCTAGTTCCCAAAAGAGAACACAAAATCAAACACAATTTATAGACAGCAACACTTCTAGTTTCCCCTAAGAATTCAAACTTTATCAAACAACAAAATCAATACTAACTGGTTCATCTATTCCACTTTATTTAAACACAAGTTTGAATAGAAAGGAGTACATAGTACAATCCCAAGGATGAAGAACAAAATCTTGGACAAAAAAATACTGTCGTCCACAAGAGAAATCCATTATTTTCTCCTTTTAAAGACCCAAAATTCATTCAAATGAATCTAAAAGAGAATACAAAACCCAACACCAGTATTAAGCTTAAGTAAGGTTTCCAAAATACTCACAAACTCAATAAGTAATCGAGATCCCAACTAAGACTTAAAAACTCAATACAAAAGAACATATAGTTTGTGATCCTAAATAAGAACAAATTATACAAAACAATCTGAACTAGAGGTAATAAATCCTTCCAAACAAGATTCAGTACATGAGAGTATTCAACTCTTCTTTATTTTTTAAAACCCGAAAATAAATTAGAAAGGATCCAAAAGAGAGTATGAAAAACCAATACGCGTTTAAGTCAAGAAAGGTCTCAACATTACCTTCAAAATTGACATAAAAAAAAATCACAACAAAATGAATTTCACACTCCATCCAAAGACATAAAGAATGAGACAGAGAATGTATTCATTCCAATAAAATCACACAAGAAGAAGTATGCATACTGCATTTCTATAAAATTCAAAGACCAATATTGAGTGTTTCAAACGAGCTCTTCAAACCAAAGAGTAAGTAATAGTATAGTATTGAGCCAGATACATTTCCACAAAAGATCCAGGTATTAGGATAGTTAAGACTTTCAAACAAGATGCGGGTTACTAGAGCAGAGGAGAGTAGAAGATCCTCAATGTTTACATGCCATCACATACTCAAGGTAAACAGTATAGTCTGGGATAGAAGTACCACAACCATTCCAAACTCAAGATGCATCCAGGAGAAGTTTCCAAAAGAGACTTAAATCAAAGCCATTAAATCAAGCTCCTTTTGAACAAACAGTCCCGAATATGAATTCAAACAACACAAAGCTTTGAGCACAAGTTTAGAACAACACAAGCCTCAAATACAAGTTCGAATGAAACACAAAGCTTTAAACACAAGTTTAGAACAACACAAGCCTCGAATACAAGTTCAATACTAAACACAAATCTTAGCATACGAGTTCAAAACCAAACACTATACTTCGACTATAAGATTAGAACACACAAGCTTTCAATAGAAGTTCCACATGCTTATCACCATCAAACTTGTGTAGAGAGAGCTTCCAAAGGTAAACATTATCATGCAATGGATTCATATCCAAAAATCACAGAGATTCTTACAACCAAGAAAGTAAATAACCAGACAAAACATGTAACCATTTATCTCATGAGAGAAGAATTATTTTAATGAAACATTTAGAAGAAAGAAAGAAATCTTAATGGGTAGATCCTATCATGCCTGATAGTGCTTCTGCTAATTCGAAGGAGACTTCCACCAAGCTTCCAACTCTTTTTCTCCTCCATGAAAGATCAACAACCAAACATATTTCTCTCCAATGCCTCATATACTTTCCTTGGATCGAAAATAGACCAGAGAAACCAAAAATATCCACAAAGTAAAAGTCAAACTTGCTGGTTTGAAGAACCAAATAGCTCCATGTAGAGCAAAAATCGCAAGGCATGTAAGACCAAACAACCTCCAACAAATCCACCTTCCTTGTTTCTAAGACAATTTACATGCAAAAACCAAGGTTCATTAATGCAATTACTCCTTAATCTCCCGCCTATCTCTCCTTGCCACCACCTCCTAAAACTGGTGAATGCTATTTCCACTTCAGCATGCATTTCCAACTTTAGTGAAGACTCCACGTATGCTTCCACTAAGTTTACTTTCCTCTGCCAAAACTGGCAGTACTTCCCATTTATTTAAACAAATCAAATCAAATAAATGCCTTTAAAGTTGACACCCCATGCCATGTGACCTTATGTTCCATTTTAATAGTTTAGGTTAGATTTCCCTAACTTAGGTTATAACCTTAGGTTTAATCAAAATCAATTCATAAATAATTTCCACCTTAGGTTAGATCAAAATCACAACCACATAGTATTAGGTATTAGGTTAAAATAGCCTAGCATTACCTTAGTAATTTCTCCCTTATTCATTTAGCACAAGAACTTAGGTTAGGATGCCATCCCAACAAAATAGAATATGAAGCTTAGGTTAGATTGTAACCCGAATAAGTAGACATAGCTAGGAAGTAGGTGCATTTACCTAGTTTAGAATACCATTAGGATAATCCCTTAGGTTTAGGATTTAGATTCCCTTCATAGTTGTGAAGTAGGCTTCATTTCACTTACACCATTAAATGTCCTGAAGAGATCAATCCCAAAGATCCAAGCACAAACATACAACCGAATGAAGGCATGTTCTTACAAGACCAAAGAATTTGTAACATACAAAATTTCAGTCCGCTATGTCTCTCAAGCTTATGAATGTCAATTTACCATTCAGTCTAGTAAGGAGATTTAAAACATTCCTTGGATCACTAGAATTGATCCAAGGATGAGTCAGTTAAAAGAGATAAGTTTACAACTCTCAAAACCAAATTACAACTCACCTACAAGAAGTGAAAATGGATTCTTGCAAGCCATATCATTTCAGTCTAATGAATCCAAGAGTAGAAATGATTTATCCATAACAAGCATGATTTTCAACAATCAAGGGAACACACCTCATTCAAGAAAATCACATGCTAATGCTTGCAATGCAAAAGAGAAATATAACAGTTTATCAAAGGTGTTACATACTTACCTCCTAAAAAGAATCATCATCCTGATGATTATCTTATTTTACCATTGCATCAAGGACAATCAATTCATTCAATTTATTAACATATGTTTGCAACAATATCAAAATTTAGAGTTCCAGAAATCAGCATTCACATAGATGCTTATTTAAAAAAAATAGTTATCTACCCAAAACTGGCAGACTTATTGACATATAAAGATAAAATCACAAATTTTTATCGCTTATTTTAGTCAATTTTGATCAAATAAATATTGAAAATTAGTTTTCATATCCTCCAGATTTTCCCTGTGTTACGCTTTCTTTCTTCGTTAAACCGGTCCCACTAGACCTTGCATTGACTTATTTTATGATTTCTTAAATGTAATTGGTGAGTTTCAAAGTACTCGTATGGGTTTAACCATGATTATTCCCGGTCTTGGACCTGTAAGGAATTATAATTTAACACATGTGATAAATTTGAAGTGTATTTATTAAGCAAATAAATATGGAAAACATCATGCATTCATGACAAAGTAGGAGGTAATACTAAACGGTAAGCTACGGGGTTGATTACTTCAACTATCTCAAAGGGCCCCACATAACCAAGAATAACTTGGTAGCCTTGCCAAAAGTTATAGATATTTTTTAGTTTAACCCAAAGAAAGACCTTCTCACCAAGTTCAAATTTCCTATCAACCCACTTTAAGTCAACATAACTCTTTTTCCTATCTACTACTTCTTTCAAGCATTCACAAATCATTTTAACTTGCTGTTCCATTTCCATAAGGATTTCAGGTCCAATTACCTCTCTATCCTCAATGCTATCCTAACTAATGGGGTTCTACATTTTCTTCTCGTATAATGCTTCGAAAGGTGCCATCTTAAGAGAGGCATGATATGTGTTATTATAAGAAAACTCAACTAGTGGAAGGTACTCTTCCCACTTATATTGCTGATCCATACAATACATTTGTAACATATCCTTTAAAACTTGATTAACTCTTTTAGTCTATCCATCCATTTCTAGATGATATGTAGAACTGAAATTTAGCTTAGTTCCTAAAGTGCATTAATTCGTACTCCATGTAATCTGAAAATTTCATGTAAAAATCTCTTAGCCAATACATGAGAATCATCCTTTAGATTACCAACAATAAAATGTGCTACCTTTGTTATTTTAACAACAACTAACAAAATAACATCATGTTTATTTATTGACATAGGAAACCATTATACAAAATCCATGCTTATTACTTGCCATTTGTACTATGGTATGCTATGAGGATATAATAAACTAGCTGGGTGCATATGTTCACTTTAACACATTGAAATTCTAAGCAATGTGTCACAAAATCAATAACATCCTTTTTCATCCCCTTTCAGAAATATTGTTGTCTTATATCAGTAAACATCTTTGTAATACCAGGGTGTCCAGAAAAAGGTGAATTGTGAAATTCTACTAACAATTTATTTCTTAAATCATTTAACAAAGGTATGTATACTCTGTTTTCAAATCTTAAGATTCCTTCATTGTCAAAGTGAAAACCTTTATACCTCACATCATTTGGATCTGCAATAAGTGCTATTTTTACTTGTTGAAAGTAAGAATCAGATTCCATAACACTTTTTACTTCATCCTTAAACTGAGTTCTCAATGTTATAAGAGCAGTAAATGTGCTTCCTATGACTTAGAGCATTAGCCACTTGGTTTTCCTTACCTTTCATGTAATTTATGTCAAAATCATATTGAGAAAAAAACTCTAACCATATTCATTGTCTTGCATTTAGATTTGGATGAGTGAAAATATACTTCAGCCCAAGATGACTAGTTTTTAATTCAAAAGGTTTATCAAGTAGGTAATGCCTCCAAACTTGCATGCAGTGCATGAACAATGGAAAAAATATCTAAATCATGTGGAGCATAATTCAACTCATGTGACTTTAGTTTTCTACTTTCGTAAGCTATGACAAGATCATTTTGTAACAAAATACCTCCTAGACATTCACCATAGCATCTGTTATAATAGTAAAATATCCATTAGGATCCGGTACAACTAGAATAGGTGCTGAAGTTAACTATTCCTTCAAAGTTCTATAGGAAAATTCACATTTCTCATTCCAAACAAACTTCTTATACTTTTTCTGTAATGAAGTTATTGGTGCAACCACTTTAGAAAAATCTTTTACAAATTTTCTATAGTAACCAACAAGTCCCATGAAGATTCTAACTTCATGTACATTCTTTAATGCACTCCACTCGATTATAGCTACAATTTTAGAAGGATCTACAACAATTCCATTCTTACTTATTACATGTCCCAAATAGTGCACTTCAAAGTGTCATAGAAAGAACATTTAGATAGCTTACCATATAACCATGTCTTTCTCAAAATTTTCAAAACTATCTTCAAATGCTCATGGTGTTCCTCAATACTTTTAGACTATATGAGAATGTCGTCTAGGAATACAAGCACAAATTTTTCCAATTATTCTTGAAAGATATTATTCATTAAATTCACAAAAGTCGTAGGTGCATTTATTAATCAAAAAGGTAAAATTACAAACTCATAATGTCCATACCTTGTTCTGAAAAATGTTTAATGAATTTCCTCATCCTTAATATGTAATTGATGATATCCAGATCGAAGATCTATCTTAGAATATACTGATGCTCCACGCATCTGATCAAATAGATCATCAATTCTAGGGAGTGGGTATCTATTCTTGATTGTTTCTTTGTTTAACATTCTATAATCAATGCACAATCTAAGTGTTCCATCCTTCTTTTTCACAAAAATTATTGGTGCTCCCCAAGGTGAAACACTCGGTCTAATCAAACCTTTAGACAAAATTTCTTACAATTGAGCCTTAAGATCTACTAATTCTATAGTAGTCATTCAATATGGTGCTTTAGAAATAGGCTTAGTTCTAGGCTTGATTTCAATTGTGAAGTCAAATTCCCTTTTGGGTGGAAGACCTAGTAACTCTTCAAAAATAACTCACTAAAGTTTCGTAACAACGGATATCATTCTAGGACATCGCTGTTCTCTTTAGCTATTTCTGAAATCTTTACTACATAAAGGGTACAACATTTTTTTGGCCTTTTTAAGTTGCATAGCTGACAATTTTCTAACAAAAATATCACGTTTCACACCCTGTATCTCTCGATGTTTTCTGTAGATCATATAAAAACTAATATGTTTTTCAAAACAATCCACTTTTTCCTTATGTTCAGCTAACCAATTAACACCTATGACTACATCATAAGACCCCATATGTGCAACATAAAGATCAACTTCGGTGGAAAAACTAGGTAAGTCAAGGACTGCTCCAAAAAGACACATACTAACTATATGAACAACATTGTTTCCATAATGTACAGTCCATGTTTCTAGCTTTTCTTTTTAGTTTTGATGTTAATTTACTAGAAATAAAACATTCAATAGCTCTGGTATAAAAAAGAATAGTTATAGGTATGCCAAATAACTTACCCAAAACCTCTATGGGTGTGGCCTATTTTTCAACCTGCTTGTCAGCTACTTGCAGCATGTATCTTGTGTTGCTAATTATGATCATCCTTTTTCAAAGGACATTGATTTGCGTAATGATCTTTGCCACAGTTATAACAGCCTCCTACAGGTCCCTTTCTAGGCTTGGATTTATTTCCAGCCCTAGAATTATCATTCTGACCTCCATAGGACTTCTGTCCATTATTATTATTCTTGACAAAGTTGTTCCATGCATTACCAGCAGACTTATTTATTGTTGCTTTCTTATTATTATCAACAGAAAACTTACTTTTCATTCCGAATTTCTTCCATGGTCCTTTCTTAGGTGCAAGATATGATGAAGAGGAGTTGGGGAATTTCTTCCTTACTTCCTCCTTATGAGTAGAAATTTCCTTCAATTTCCATTCTTGCCTTATGGATTTTTCAACAACCCCTTCCATCGTGGTTGGGCTATGAACATCCACCTCTCCTCCTATAACGGGATTCAATCCCATGATGAATTTCCGTATCCTAAAATTCTCATCAATTTGATACTGAGGTACATACTTAAGGAGTTTAGTAAACCACTCCCAATACTCAGTTATAGTTAGCTTTCCTTGAGCTAAGTTCTAGAATTCAATCATTTATGATCATAATAAAGTTATGGTATCGAACGTTTCCTAGAGTAACCTTTAAATTGATCCCATGTGATATTAGTTTCATCAATATTTAACTCAACCTTATGGCTGTCCCACCATGAAGATGCCTCATGGGAAAGCTGATATGCTCCCCATATCGCCTTTGTTTCTTTTGAGAAATTTCTTATTGCAAAGAACTTCTCCATTTCACTGAGCCAATTCTCAACTCCATCTCCTAATGTGGTGCCATCAAACTTTGGTGGAATTATCCTTTTTATATCATTAGTGAGTTCAACTACCAGCCTAGCCTTTTTGTTCTCGGGCGATCGGTATGTTCACATAGTTACTATCAACACCTAAATTGAGATCTCGCTTTAAGGATGGAGTAAAAAGTGTTATGGAATCAGATTCTTACTTTTAGAAAGTAAAGTTAGCACTTACTGCAGATCCAAATGATTTGAGGTATAAAGGTTTTCACTTTGATAACAAAGGAATCTTAAGATTTGAAAACAAAGTATACATACCTTCGCTAAATGATTTAAGAAATAAATTATTAGCAGAATTTCACAATTCACCTTTTTCTAGACACCTTGGTATTACAAAGATGTTTGTTGATATAAAACAACAATATTTCTGGAAAGGAATGAAAAAGGATGTTATTGATTTTGTGACACATTGCCTTGAGTGTGAATGTGTTAAAGCAGAACATACACACCCAACCGATTTATTGTATCCTCATAGCATACCTCGGTTGAAGTGACAAGTAATAAGCATGGAATTTGTGCAAGGGTTTCTTATGTCAAGCAATAAATATGATGTTATTTTGGTATTTGTTGATAAACTAGCAAAGGTAGCACATTTTATTGCTAGTAATCTGAAGGATGATTCTCCTATATTGGCTAAAAGATTTGTACATGAAATTTTTAGATTACATGGAGTACCTGAATTAATCATATCGGATAGAGATCCTAGAATGATGTCAAAGTTTTGGAAAATGCTTAATGCAGCTCTAGGAACTAAGTTGAATTTTAGTTTTACGTATCATCCAGAAATGGATGGAAAAACTGAAAGAGTTAATCAAGTTTTAAAGGATATGTTATGAATGTATTGTATGGATCAAAGTATAAGTGGGAAGATTACCTTCCACTAGTTGAGTTTGCATATAATAACACATATCATGCCTCTCTTAAGATGACACCTTTTGAAGCATTATATGAAAGAAAATGTAGAACCCCCGTTAGTTGGGACAAAATTGAGGATATAGAGGTAATTAGACCTGAAATCCTTACAGAAATGGAACAACAAGTTAAAATGATTCGTGAGCGCTTGAAAGAAGCAACATATAGGAAAAAGAGTTATGCTGATTTAAAGTGGGTTGACAAGAAATTTGAACTTGGTGAGAAAGTCTTTCTTTGGGTTAAACCGAAAAAGAGCTCTATAAATTTTGGCAAGGCTTCCAAGTTATCACCTCGTTATGTGGGACCCTTTGAGATAGTTGAAGTAATCAACCATGTAGCTTACCGTTTAGCATTACCTCCTGCTTTGTCATGAATGCATGATGTTTTCCATATTTCTTTTCTTAAGAAATACATTTCAAATTTATCACATGTGTTAAATTGAATTCATTGCAGTCCAAGACCTAGGAATAATCATGGTTAAACCCATACGAGTCTTTGGAAACTTGCCATTGCATTTAAGAAATCATGAGATAAGTCAATGTAAGGTCCAAAGTGGGACCAATTTAATGAAGAAAGTGCAACCAGGAAAATTTGAAAGATATGAAAACAACTTTTCCATATTTATTCGATCGAATTGACTATGATGACTGATAAAAACTTGTGATTTTATCTTTATATGTCAATAAGTCTCGCAATTTTGGGCGAGATGGCTATTTATTTTTGAATAAACAACGATGTGAATGCTGATTTCTGGAACTTTAAAATCCTGATATTGTTGCAAACATATGTTAAGAAAGTGAATAAATTGATTATCCTTAATGCAATGTTCAAATGAGATAATCATCGGAAGATGATTCTTTTTAGGAGGGAAGTATGTAACACCTTGGAAAAACTGTTATATTTCTCTTTGCATTACAAGCATTGGCATGTGATTTTATTGAATGAGGTGTGTTTTCTTGATTGTTGAAAATCATGCTTGTTATGGATAAATTATTTCTACTCCTAGATTCTTTAGAACAGAATTATATGGCTTGCAAGAATCCATTTTCACTTCTTATAGGTAAGTTGTAATATGATTTTGAGAGTTGCAAACTTATCTCTTTTGAATGACTCATCCTTGGATCAATTTCAGTGATCCAAGGAATGTTTTAAAGCTTCTTAATAGACTGAATGGTAAATTGACATTCAATAGTTTGAGAGGCATAACGGAATGAACTTTTGTATTTTGTAAATTCTATGGTCTTATGCAAAAGTGTTTTTAGTAGGTTGTATGTTGTGGTTGGGTCTTTGGGATTGATCTCTGTAGGAAATTATTTGCATAAAAAAAAAAGTCCATTTCATGAATATGAAGGGGATCAAAATCCTAAAACTTAAGGACTATCCTAAGGGTATCCTAAACGAGGCAAGAGCTCCTACTTCCTAGCTATTTCTATTTAATTGGGTTATAATCTAACCTAAGCTTCTTATTCAATTTTTTTGGGGTGACCTAACCTAAGATCTTGTGCTAAATGAATAAGGGAGGGGAGATTACTATAGTAATGTTAGACTATGTTAACCTAATGTCTAATACTAATGGTTGTGAATTTAATCTAACGTAAGGTGATTTATTGTTAGACTAACCTAAGTCTTAGAAAATCTAGCCTAAACTATTTAAAAGGAACCTAAAGGTCGTATGGCACTAAGGTGATAGTTACAATGGAATTTAAGTGATTGATTGGGTTTAATGCATGAAGTATTGCCGCTTTGGCAAAGGATAGCTAACTCTAGTGGAGGCTTCACTAAACATGGAATTGCATGTGAAATTAAAAATGGCATTTGCTAGTTTTGGGAGGTGGTGGCAAGGAGAGATAAATGAGAGAATTGGGAGTTATGGCATTAATGGATCTCGATTTTTGTGTGCAAACTATCTTGGAAACAAGGGAGGTGGATTTATGGGAGGTTATTTGGTTTTACATGCCTCGTGAATTTTTCTCTGCATGGAGCTATTTGGTTCTTCCGAGTGAGATTTACTCTTATTAAGGATTTGAAAAGCTTTAAAATCATTCATGGACTATCACTTGAAAGTTTCTTGAGAGATTTGTTTTGGTTTGAAGTAGACTGGGTAATCTCTTTTTGAGATCTCCTCTATGTCGATTCTTGAGTGGGAATGGTTGTAATACTTCGTCTTTTAGACTGTACCATGTTCTTGAACCGGTAAGAGTATATGAATTTGGGGGATATTCTTCCCTTCTCTCAAGCTATGAGAAATTTAGCATCTTATTGAAAGCGTGATTGTTTTGTTGAGGGATTATTAGATTATAACTGTACCTTGTTGTGGGTTTGGTTTGATTTAGAGTTCTTTAGAATGTTCAGTAATAGCTTTTTAAGAGGTTTATGGAAATATAGTATACATTTTCCTTCTTGTGAACAATGTTGAAATGAATACCTTCCTGTCACAAGATTTTTAGATGGAACTCGAGAGTCTTGTGGTGATTCTGTTTCAGTCAAGTTAGAAGTAAGATTAGAACATCTCTTGACTTAAACATCGTTGGGGTTTCTTACTCTCTTCAGATCTTCTTAATTGATTTCTTAGGTTTTATTAGACAGGTTGAATATAAAACCTAGTATATTGAATTTTGTATGGAAGGATACATTATCTATGTTCGTAATGTTTTGTATTATTGTTCTTATTTGGGATCAAAACTATTTACTCTATTTCTTTAAGTCATTTGAAGCCTTGTAATAGGATTTCAGTCTTTTGAGTTCGTGAGTTGTATTGAACCTTGTATATCTTACACTGGTTGTGGATTTATATTCCTTGTTGGATTCATTGAACAAATCTCTGGGTTTTAAAAAGAGAAATGAATATGTTCTCTTAGGGACAATATACTTTTTTAGGGGATGTATTGTGTATTTCGTTATGATAATTGAATTTGAACTTGTGCTTGATGAATGGAAATAGGTAAACCAGTTTGTTAGATTTGTAATGGAAAATTAGAAGTGTGCTTTCTTTAACTGTGCATTCGGTTTTGTGTTCTCTTTTGGGAACTAGTTAAAGAATTTCTAAGTTGAAATATAAATGGGAATTCATTTCAAAGTATAAATGAAATGAATTATGGATTGGACCTTTTCCAATGGAGATCACTTCTTCCTGTTAATTGGATGAGTTCATTTGATTGAAATTCTTTGTATACAATTCTCCTCCGAGATGGAAATTTCTTGTGGAATGTTTATTCTACTTTTCTTAAGTCATTTGTTGTAAAGAGATTAGCTGAGTCAAGTAGTTTGGAAATAAAATAATATCATGCTTAGACCGATTGTTTTTCTTGATTGAGTCATACTCCATTTGGATTGATATTGGAAGGTTGTCTCTTTTTGCACTCTGTTTTATTATGAACCCTTCTTGGATGGAATGGATAAGAGATTAACTCTATGTGAGTCTAGCTTGGGTTGTGGAACGTTTGGTTTTAGATCTTTGAATTATATCTTCTAACATATGGAAGTTAGTTTAGACTTGCAGGAGGACTGTTTTGACTCTCTACCCCTACTTGGATTGATTTGGGATTCTTGTTATATGTTTTTCCTTTAATGATGAATCCTTTTATAGTTATCTTTGAATTGACACAATTTGTGTCTTCTAAAACTGTTTCGGCTTTCAGATGATTAGTGTATGGGGGATAAGTATGTATTGATTCTTCTTCTTTTTTGATATGGAAAGATGAAGCATATTAATATGAGTTATGCTGTAATTAAATTCTTAGCTGCTTAGTAAAAGATAAATGTGTATTTCTATTCTTATAGTACTATGAAACAATTGGATTCCAAGACCTGTTGATTGTTTTAAAGTAATTGATAGGATCTATTAAACCTTGTGATATAATTCAAATATTGCAATTTTTATCAAGTTCTTTTCTTAAAAGTAAATTCAAACTCTTTTATTGTACTTATTTTCTAGATGTTATTACTTATGATTATTTGTATGATGTATTAATTGTTTTATTAAAGCGAGTTGCTTTAATGGAACAATTAGTGGAATGCACTTCACTTTAATGCTTAGCGCTTATCATGCTCGGTTTATTGAACCGACTCATGCTAGCAATTTTGCGAGATGGAAATCGTTAGTGATAAAAGAAGGAAAGAAATTTTATGATGCATTGGCTTATTTAATTTTGGATCTTATGTAAAGTGTTTCAAATCATTCTTGAGTTGTATTAGAAAAGAAAAGTGATGTTGTTTTAAGATCTTCATTCGATTGACATGCAAAATGTCTAAAATGCATAGAATTGTAAATGTATATTTAGACTTGTGATATAATTCAAATATTGCAATTTTTATTAAGTTCTTTTCTTAAAAGTAAATTCAAACTCTTTTATTGTCCTTATTTTCTAGATGTTATTACTTATGATTATTTGTATGATATATTAATTGTTTTATTAAAGCGAGTTGCTTTAATGGAACAATTAGTGGAATGCACTTCACTTTAATGCTTAGTGCTTATCATGCTCGGTTCAATGAGACTCATGCTAGCAATTTTGCAGATGGAAATAGTTAGTGATAAAAGAAGGAAAGAAATTTTATGATGCATTGGCTTATTTAATTTTGGATCTTATGTAAAGTGTTTCAAATCATTCTTGAGTTGTATTAGAAAAGAAAAGTGATGTTGTTTTAAGATCTTCATTCCGATTGACATGCAAAATGTCTAAAATGCATAGAATTGTAAATGTATATTTATACTCATGAATTGAAAGGTTTTGTGTTGGACTCCAATTTGTGATGTAAATACCTTTGTACTTGTATGATAGAAATAATAGTGATATCCTTGCGGTATTATTTATATCTCATTGTATACTATTGCATTGTTATAAGATAATAAGTTGGATTAAGGAGATAAGTATAATCTCCCTAATATAATGAACTTGTTAAATTGCAAAAAGTGTCATTTTCTAATTACATAACTATAGTTTAATAATGAAATACGCTTGGGAAATATAATTAAACTATATAAGTAGTGAATGATAAAAGGTTATGTTAAACCTAACCTCTAACCATGTAGAGGAAAACTCTTCCTCTCTCATGGAATGAAATATAAAAGGAATAGTGGTTATGATCTTTAATCTTTATACTAAGTTTACAAAGTAAACACTAGTGAATCTAGGTGGATGCCACACTTGGTTTGGACAACTAGGTTACATTAAGAATTATACATTTGATGTTTGCTATCCTATTTTTGGGATAATTGCTTGTTATGCCACATTAATGAATAAAAATGCAAACATAAATTAATGAAGTTCTCTATATGTAATCGGGATAGTGTTGGATACGAACTTAAGGAATGTTGGAATTAGGGTTAGGCATGCTTGCTTGTAATATGAATCTTAATCTAATTTAATTATGATTAATGACCATTAAGGGGTATGTACATCTTGATGAATCAATTATAATGGATGTTGGCACACACCAACTACAGGATTGTACCCTCGAGAACTCCCTGGAATTTTCAAGGATACGACATTGCAGTTGACCTATGGCAACACCCTTCCATATTTGTTCATCTAGATCTACACACATATGGACTTGAATTTAGTTTCTCTCTAGGTCAAAGTTAGTAGTATGTTGGATAGGTAGTAGCTTCCAATGACTCAAGGCACCTTAGCACATCCAGGTTGACTTAGGTCAACCAAGTATGCCCATATACCATAAGTCATCATGACTGTCCTCCTATAATAAATTATGTTACTAACTCGGGCTACAAAGTGAAACCTTGGGCAAGTGGACTGACGGTAGTTAGTAAGACCATTCTAGATAATAGAAGAGTGAGGTGAAGGACGTATTCCGAAATGACAAGTATGTCGTCTAGGAATAGTAACATGAATAGTATGTTGAAAATCTTTGGCCAAAGTATCACAAGCTATTGGTTGCATTGTCCTATGTCACCTAGTTTAAAGAAACATGATGTCAGATGAATATTGGTAACAAATATTTAGATAGGTTCTTTAAACAGATCACTCAGTACCTGAATAGGGTAGGAGAACCAAGTATACATAGTATACATAAAGTATTCTATACTTTAAGTTAACATGAGAGATCGGTTGGTAACCGAGTCATGGAATGAGAGATCGGTAGTATATCGAGTCATTACAGCTGCATATGGTTATCTATTATGAGATTGATTGGCATGGAATGTGTGTTCTAAATGATGTTTTATTTAGAACAGAGAACATTATGTTTCAATTTTTTTCCCTTGTTTTTAAAGTCTTAAATGTGAATGTTACATCTTGGTATCAGAGCTAAAGGTTGCAGCTCTTGGACCTATTGTGTCCATAATATGATGAAACTTAAACTTTCTTGTTAACAAAAAATGGTTAGAACAAGAGGAAATGTTGCAAATAATCGTCCACTCGAGGAAGGAGCAAGAATGCGCCCAAAAACTTGATGTGATCCTTACTACCCCGTTGGACAAAAGATCATTTGGTTGTACTTGAACAACAAGTAATGGGAAATGAAGAGGAAGAAGATGCAAGTAATAATAATCAACCACCTTCCGAGGAAAACATCAATTTAGGCGTTAATAATAATAATGGAACATACTTGATCAACATGAGAACAAAAAGGCTAGGTTGGCTCTAAAATCACTAATGATATAAAAAGAATAAGTCCAACCAAGTTTGATGGCACCACATTAGGAGATGGGGCTGAGAATTGGATCGAGAAAATGGAGAAATACTTTGCAATAAGGAATTTCTCATAAGAAACAAAGGTGATATGGGGAGCATATAAGCTTTCCCATGAGGTATCTTCATGGTGGGAAAACCGTAAGGCTGAGTTAAACATTGGTGAAACTAATATTACTTGGGATCAATTTAAAGGTTACTTTAGGCAACATTGGCTACCGCAACTTTACTATGATCGAGAAATTGAATTAATTCTAGAACTTAGCTCAAGGAAAGCTGATCAGAATCGAGTATTGGGAGGTTTACTAAACTCCTTGAGTATGTACCTCAGTACAAAACTGACAAGAAGTTCAGGATACAAAAATTCATCATGGGATTGAATCCTGTTATAGGAGGAGAGGTGGATGTTCACAGCCCAACCACGATGGAAGGGGTTGTTGAAAAGGCCATAAGGCAAGAAAAAAAAATTAAAGGCAATTTCTGCTCATAAGGAGGAAGTAAGGAAGAAAATCCCCAACTCTTCTTCATCATCTCTTACACCTAAGAAAGGACCATGGAAGAAATTCAGAATGAAAAGTAAGTTTTCATCTGATACTAATAAGAAAGTAGTAATAAACAATTTTTTTGGTAATGCAAAAACAACTTTTTCAAGAACAATAATAATGGACATAAGTCCTATGAAAGTCAAAATGATAACTTGAAGGTTGGAAATAAATCCAAGCCTAGAAAAGGACCTATAGGAGGCTTTTATAACTATTGTAAAGATCACTACAAAAATGAATGACCTTTGAAAAAGGATGATTGTAATCAGTAGCACAAGATACACGCTGCAAAGAGCTAACAAACAGGATGATAAATAGGCCATGCCCATAGAGGTTCTAGGTAAGTTATTTGGTTTACCTATAACTTTTCTTTTTGACACTGGAGCTACTGAATATTTTATTTCAGTAAATTATCATAAAAAGTAAAAATAAAAGCTGGTAACATGGATAAAACATGGACTTTACATTATGGAAACAATTTTGTTCGGACATTTAGTATGTGTATTTTTGGAGCAGTCCTTGACTTACCTAGCTTTTCTACTGAAGTTGATCTTTATGTTGCACCTTTGGGGTCTTATGATGTAATCATAGGTGTTAATTGTTAGCAGAGCATAAGGTTAAAGTGGACTATTTTGAAAATCACATTAGTTGTTTAGATGACCTATAGAAAACAACAAAGATTTAGGGTGTGAAACATGAGATTTCATTAGAAAACCTGTCACTATGCAACTTAAAAGGACAAAAATAAAGTTTGTACTTTATATGCAAAAAAATTGAAGAAATAACTAAAGAGAACAATGATGTTTTGGAATGATATCCACTATTACGAAACTTCAATGATGTGTTTTAGAAGAGTTACTGTCTTCCACCTAAAAGGGAGTTTGAATTCATAATAGAGATCAAGCCTAGAACCGAGCCTATTTCTAAAGCACCTTATAAAATGACTATTATAGAATTAGTAGATCTTAAGGCTCAATTGCAAGAAATTTTGTCTAAAGGTTTGATTAGACCAACTATTTCACCTTGGGGAGCACCAATAATTTTTGTAAAAGAAAGATAGAACACTTATATTGTGCATTGATTACGGGATGTTAAACAAAGCAAAAATCAAGAATAGATAACTACTCCATAGGATTGATGATCTATTTTATCATATGCATGGAGAATCGGTATATTATAAGATAGATTTTTGATCGTGGATATCATCGATTCTGGATTAAGGATAAGGAAATTCATAAAACAACTTTTAGAACAAGGTATGGACATTATGAGTTCACGGTTTTACCTTTTGGATTAACAAATGCACTGCAACATTTATGAATTTAATGAATAATATCTTTCAAGACAAATTTGTGCTCGTATTCTTAGATGACATTCTCATATATTCTAAAAGTATTGAGGAACACCATGAGCATTTGAAGATAGTTTTGGAAATCTTAAGAAAGAGAAAATTATATGGTAAGTTATCTAAATGTTCTTTCTATGACACAAAAGTGCACTATAAAAAATTACAAGATCATTAATTTTGAATTTTCACCAATTTCCATGTTTCATCTTGCCACTGGTCCACTTGTTTACCAAAGTTGACTTCCTGTTGACTAACCTTTGACCGACATAACTTGAACTTAGAGTGTCTGCATTTTCATGTTCTTATAGATGTCGGAAAGATCTCTCAAGGCTATACTTGAATTGAAATGGTCTAGAGAAGTTTAGGGAACTTTTTCACTAATAAATATGTATGTTGTGCTTGGGTCTTTGGGATTGATCTCTATAGGACATTATTGGCGTAAATAAAAATAGTCTGTTTCATGACTATGAAGGGGATTAGAATCCTAAAACTTTAAAACTTAAGGACTATCCTAACGGTATCCTAAACAAGGTAAGAGAACCTACTTCCTAGCTATGTCTATTTAATTGGGTTATAATCTAACCTATGCTTCTTATTCTATTTTCTTTGGGGTGACCTAACCTAAGATGTTGTGCTAAATGAATAAGGAGGGGAGATTACTATAATAATGTTAGACTATGTTAACCTAATGCCTAATATTAATGGTTTTGAATTTAATCTAACATAAGGTGATTTATTGTTAGACTAACCTAAGTCTTGGGAAATCTAGCCTAAACTATTTAAAAGGAACCTAAGAGTCAGTATGGCACTAAGGCAATGGTTTTAATGGCATTTAAGTGATTTGATTGGGTTTAATGCATGAGGTACTACAAATTTTGGTAAAGGATAGTTAACTCTAGCGGAGGCTTATGCGGAGGCTTCACTAAATATGGAATTACATCTAAAATTAAAAATGGCATTCACGGTTTTGGGAGGTAGTGGCAAGGAGAGATAAGTTAGAGAATTGAGAGTTATGACATTAATAGATCTCATTTTTGTGTGCAAATCATCTCTGGAAACAAGGGAGGTGGATTTGTGGGAGGTTTTTTAGTTTTGCATGCCTCTTGAATTTTAATCGCATGGAGCTATCTAGTTCTTTAAACCAAAAACTTGACTTCTTCTTTTCTATTTTTGGTTTCTTTGGTCTATTTTCGATCAAGGGAATGCATATGAGGCATTGGAAGAAAATTTGTTTGGCTATTGATCTGTCGTGGAGAAGAGAAATAGTTAGAAGTTCGGATGGAAGTCTCCTTCGAATTTACAAAAGCACTATCAGACATGATAGGCTCTACCCATTAAAATTTCTTTCTTTCTTCTAAATGAATCATTAAAACAACTCTGCTCTCATGAGATAATTGTTTGTTTGATTTGTCTGGTTATTTACTTGCATGTTTTTATGAATCTCTGGGGTTTTTGGGATGTAAATCCATTGCAAAGTAATGATAGTTCTTGGGAAAATTTCTCTAGTGCTAGTTTAATGGTGACATGCATGTGAAACTTGTATTTGAAGCTTTGTATTTCATTTAGAAACTGGTATTCGGGTCTGGCATTGACTGAATGGGAATTCATTGCCTTATGTTTCATTCTGAACTATTATTTGGAGCCTGTGTTTCATTTTTACTTGTATTGGAGCATTTGTGCTTGTTCTGAGCTTGTAGTGGAGCTTCTTGGTTGTTCTGATCTGGCATTTGTTGCTTGTATGGTTCTAAACCTTTATTGTAGTCTTGTGTTTTGTTGAGCTTGTAGTGGAGCTTCATGGTTGTTCTGAGCTTGTATTGTAGTCTTGTGTTTTGTTTGAGCTAGTATTGGATCTTGTATTGTTCTCGAACCTCTTTTTGAAGCTTTATGTCCAAAACTATACTTGTATTCCATACTTTCATGTTATGAACTTGTGTAGGAATCAATGTGTTTGATTCTATACTATTAATCTGAAATGTGGAGATTTACTCATATTAAGGATTTGAAAATCTTTAAACTCATTTATGGACTATCTGCTTGAAAGGTTCTTGAGAGATTTGTTTTGGTTTGAAGTAGACCAGGTAATCTCTTTTTGAGATCTCCTCTATGTAGCTTCTTGAGTGGGAATGGTTGTAATACTTCTGTCTTTTAGACTGTACCACGTTCTTGAACTGGTAAGAGCATATGAGTTTGGGGGATATTCTTCCCTTCTCTGCTATGAGAAATCCCGCATCTTGTTGAAAGCATGACTATTTTGTTGAAGGATTATTAGACTGTAACTATACCTTGTTGTGGGTTTGGTTTGATTTAGAGTTCTTTGGAATGATCATTAACAGTTTAAGAGGTTTATGGAAATATAATATGCATTTTATTTCTTGTGAACAATGTTGAAATGAATACCTTCCTGTTGCTAGCTTTTTATATGGAACTCGAGAGTCTTGTGGTGATTCTGTTTCAATTAAGTTGGAAGTAAGATTGGAACATCTCTTGACTTAAATGTAGTTGGGGTTTCTTACTCTCTTCAGATCTTCTTAATTGATTTCTTTGGTTTTATTAGACGCAGTTGAATTTAAAACCTAGTATAATGAATATTGTATGGAAGGATACATTATCTCTGTTTAGAATGCTTTGTATTATTATTCTTATTTGGGATCACGAACTATTTACTCTGTTGCATTAAGTGTTGAAGCTTTGTAATGGGATTTCAGTCTTTTGAGTTCATGAGTTGTATTGAACCTTGTATATCTTACACTATTTGTGGATTTATATTCCTTGTTGGATTCATTGAACGAATCTCTAGGTTTTAAAAAGAGAAATGAATATGTTCTCTTGGGGATAGTATACTGTTTTAGGGATGTACTATGTACTTCATTCTGAGAATTGAATTTGAACTTGTGCTTGATGAATGGAAATAGGTAAACCATTTTGTCATATTTGTAATGGAAAATTAGAAGTGTGCTTTCTTTAGCCATGCGTTCGGTTTTTTGTTCTCTTTTGGGAACTAGTTAAAGAATTTCTAAGTTGAAATATAAATGGGAATTCATTTCATAGTATAAATGAAATGAATTATGGATTGGAAATTTTCCAATGGAGATCCCTTCTTATTGTTAATTGGATGAGTTCATTTGATTAAAATTCTTTGTATTCGATTCTCCTCTCGAATGGAAATTTCTTGTGAAATGTTTAGTTTACTTTACTTAAGTCATTTGTTGTAAAGAGATTAGTTGAGTCGGTAGGTTGGAAAGAAAATAATATCATGCTTAGATCTATTGTTTTGCTTGATTGAGTCATACTCCATTTGGATTGATATTGGAAGGTTGTCTCTTTTTGCACTCTATCTTATTATGAACCCTTCTTAGATGGACTGGATAAGAGATTAATTCTGTGTGATTCTAGCTTGGGTTGTGGAACGTTTGGTTTCAGATTTTTGAATTATATCTTCTAACATGTGGAAGTTAGTTTAGACTTGTAGGAGGACTGTTTTGACTCTCTACCCCTACTTGGACTGATTTGGGATTCTTGTTATATGTTTTTCCTTTAATGATGAATCCTTTTATAGTTATCTTTGAACTGAGGTAGTTTGTGTCTTCTAAACCTGTTTCTATCTTTTAGATGATTAGTGTATGGGGAATAAGTATGTATTGATTCTTCTTCTTTTTCTAATATGGAAAGATGAAGCATCTTAATATGAGTTATGTTGTAATTAACTTCTTAGCTGCTTAGTAAAAGATAAATGTGTATTTCTATTCTTATAGAACTATGAAACAATTAGGTGACAAGACCCGTTGATTGTTTTAAAGTAATTGATAGGATCTATTAAACCTTGTGATATAATTTAGATGTTTAGGATTATATTATGTTCTTTTCTTAAAAGTAAATTCGAGACTCTTTTATTGTACTTCTTTTCTAGATGTTATTACTTATGATTATTTGTATGATATGTTAATTGTTTCATTAAAGTAGAGTTACTTTAATGGAACAATTAGTGGAATTCACTTTAGTTTAATGCTTAGTACTTATCATGCTCGGTTCATTGAATCGACTGTCTTAGAAATTTTTGTAGATGGACATCATAAGTGATAAAAGAAGGCAAGAAATTTTATGATGCATTGGATTATTTAATTTTAGATCTTATGTAAAGAGTTTCGAATAATTCTTGAGTTGTATTAGAAAATAAAAGTGATGTTTTTTTAAGATCTTAATTTTGATTGACATGCGAATGTCCGAAATGCATAGTCTTGTAAATGTATATTTATCATCATGAATTGAAAGGTTTTATGTTGGACTCCAATTTGTGATGTGAATACTTTTGTACTCGTATGATGGAAATAATAGTGATATCTTGGCGGTATTCTTTATATTTGTTGTATACTATTTCTGTTATAAGATAATAAGTTGGATTAAGGAGATTAGTATAATCTCCCTAATATAATGAACTTGTTAAATTGCAAAAGGTGTCATTTTATAACTACAAAACTATAGTTAATAATGAAATATGCTTGGGACATACAATTGAACTATATAAGTAGCGAATGATAAAAAGGTTATGTTAAACCTAACCTCTAACCATGTAGAGGAAGTCTCTTCCTCTCTCATGGAATGAAAGATAAAAGGAATAGTGGTTATGATCTTTAATATTTATACTAAGTATACAAAGTAAACGCTAGCTGAATCTAGGTGGATGACACACTTGGTTTGGACAACTAGGTTACATTAAGAATTAAATGTTTGATGTTTGCTATCCTGTTTTGGGTTAACTTGCTTATTATGCCACGTTAATGAATAATAATGCAAACATGAATTAATGAAGTTATCCATATCTAATCAGGCTAGTGTTGGATAAAGAACTTAAGGAATGTTGGAATTAGGGTTAGGCATGGTTGCTGTAATCTGAATCTTAATCCAATTTAATTATGATTAATGACCACTAAGGGGGTATGTACATCTTGATGAATCAGTTCTAACGGATGTTGGCACATGCCAACTATAGGATCAGTACCCTCGAGAAGTCCTTGGACTTCTCAAGGATATGGTGTTGTAGTTGACCTATGGCAACACCCTTATGTATTTTTCATCTAGATCTACACACATCTGGACTTGAACTTAGTTTCTCTCTAGGTCAAAGTTAGTATCATGTTTAGGATAGGTAGTAGCTTTCAATGACTCAGGGTACCTTGGCACATTTGGTTGACTTAGGTCAACCGAGTATGCCCATATAACCTAAGTAATCATGATCATCCTCCTATAATAAATTATGTTGCTAAGCCGGCTAGGTCAAACCTTGGGCAAGTGGGTGATGGTAGTTGTTGTATATATTTACCCCCGGGTAAATATAAAACACGCGAAAAGGCATGTCGGAGGGGTTGGAAAACTGACATAAAAAAGGCATGTCGGAGGGGGTTGGAAAACCCGACATCAAAGGAAATCAGGTCTCGGAGTTGGAAAAACACGGCGGGGAAGCACGGGCGAAAACATGTCGAGCAACCCTCCGAACCCGATGCGCATGCAGGTCCATTTTCCGACCCCGAAACAAAGGAAATCTTGGAGATACCGGTGGAAGCGGGTTTCAGGAAAACACGAGCATCAAACACATGTCGAGCCACCTCCCAAACCCGATGCAGATGCAAAGGAGAAACCCGAATCCGACTGGAAATGGACCCTGACGCGGAAATATTCGATCGCCATAACTTTTCACAGGGGAGCTTGGATTCACACAAGGTTGGACTTTTCGAAAGCTCTCGACATCCTCTACCCAACTATGATGGATATCTTTAATTAGGTGGGAACAAGTTCTTAAAAATGCAAAAAATAGTTCACCATATTTTGGGGTTGTTGGGGATCTCACCTACCGCCATAATGGGATGAGTTAAGGCAGTCTGAGGTGGTTGGGGTAGTTTTCGAATTCCTCTCTTCTCCCTCTCTTTTCTCCATATAAAATGTAAGGAGGGGCTTCTTTAAAAAGGTTGGACATTCTTGTTTTGGCCCCTCCCTTCTTCTCTTTGGCAGGTGGAGTTGTGGAGCTCAAACCTCCCATTTGAAACTGTAATGCAACCTTTGCCTATTGGCATTTTTTGCAGTGTATTGTATCAAACCTTTGGAGCAAATAAATGCATGACTGTGGATGTTTCTCAACCCTCTATGTGTTTCATTTTGCATCCTCCTGATCTTTCACTTGAATATGTTTATCCGTGCATGATATTGCATTGCATTTCTATGGTTTGTGTTTATTGGCAAAACATATGTTCTTCATTCCTCGGTGCATCACCTCTGTTAGTTTAGGGTTGTTATTTCATGCATTTTCTTACCCTGTCTCCTTGGCAAGTTAGATTAGGTTTTTGAGTAAATCCTCCGCATTTCTACGTGTGCATCTGAACAGAGGAATAGGAGCCGGCCTTCATCCGGAGAGCTTTTCCGATTTCACAAGGTCCCACACTTGGGAAAAGCTCCATGTTGTGCAATCACACTGAGATTCTCAACCCATCGTGTTGTAGAGTCCTAGGGGTGCTGTGTTTCGACACCAACAGTTTTGGCACACCGGGTGGGAGCAAGAGGTCATTCCATGAAGATTTGAAGGAATTTTCACGAATTTGACTAGAAATTGCAAGTTTTAAAGTTTTGGATCTTTGCCTCTTCTAGGATGAACTCCAAAATCATTTTTCAAGGGTTTATCTTGCTCAAAACAGGTCAAAATTTCAACAGTTGGTAGATCTGAAGGTAATCTTCAAAAGGGTATCTTTAGTTTTTTGATATTTTGATTTCCAAAATTTCAGGTTTTTTTGAATTTCGGGTTTTCGGGGTCCGAGAACATCAAAGCAGCAATTCGGGTTTTGGGGGATGCATTACATGGCCCTATTCCCGACAGCATTCATTTGGGTTTTGAGGGATGTCGGGCATGTTCCAAGTTCCGACACATAGCAATTCGGGTTTTGTGAATTGCATCGCATGACCTGAGTTTCACCTGTACTTTTCGGGGATCCGCACTGCACAGCAAGGCATGAATTCCGAATTGAATATTGTCTCCTCTGGGCCCTTCAAAGCTTAAATTATATTTTCAATACTGTCAAGTTTGGTGTGTAACTTGGCAAAATCTAGCCTTTTAGAGGCTTGTTATCTAACACATCCTGGCGACTCAAGGGATAGAGTTAAGTGGTGTAGCAAAGCAAAAGTTGTCCAGGCACATGAGAAGAATTCGAACCAGGTCAATACTCGAGAAGAGGGGCTATTTTTCCACTTGCAACTATCACCAGGCAGAGGGAGGAGAGGAAGAAGACCACAAAGATCACCATCTCCACCTAACAGGACTTTGTCTACACCTCCACCTGGTAGGCCTTTTCTCACATCAACCAGGGTTCTTAGGCCAATCATAATGGCACATCTACCACCAAATCCCTTTGTCAATTTCATGGGTAGTAGTCCACTTGCCCTAAATGCTCAGAATCAAATTCCAGTTGTAGCGCTAAAGAATATCCCCTATTTCACAGGAGAAAATCATACTACTCCTATTGATCACATCCAGGATATTGCTAATGCATGTGCAATCCACGAAATAAATGAAATGGATGTTGCAGTTAAGTTATTGGCTTCATCTTTCAAAGGTAAGGCCTTACAATGGTTTAGGAGCCTAACAACAGGGTCTATTACAAATTGGAACCAACTTTGTTCAGCTCTTTGCAACCAGTTTGGGGAAAGGGCAGACAATTTGTCCTTATTGGAACAACTGACAACAATCAAAAGGGCTCCTAATGAACAAATGACAGATTTCAACTTCAGATTCCAACGGACATGGGACAGGATTCCAATAGCTGTTAGACCAACTACCGAAGGAGCATTCCTTTATTTCTTAAAGGCTATAAATTCAGACATAGCCATGATGATCCAATCAATGGGAGGGACAACGCTGCCAGGGGCCTATGACACAGCGATCAGAGCAGAGAACTATTTGATCCAAGCTGGCAAGCTTGCACCAAGGCCACCAATGCCTCTCTATCTAGATATGGGAAATCCTACAACCAATCAAGCACCAGAGTTGAATCCCATTCCAACTCCTAGAAATCAAAGCAATAATGAGGCATCAACTTCTTCGAATACTTCAAAGGAATTGTAGGAGGTTATGAAACAACTGCAGAACCTTGGAAATGAGCTAGTGACTATCAAAAGACAGCAAGCTCAAAGTGCTAGACCGTATCAGCCTCAAGCACAGTACCAAGCTAGGCCCTCATACCAACAAAATAGACCACCACCTCAGGCTGCAAATCAAAACCAAAACCAAGGACAACCTCAAGCTACTAGGCCATTTCGACCGTATGATCCAAATGCAATGACGTCCTCAAGAGCCTTGGTCCCGGCACAAAATAACATGGCACAGGAATACGACTGGTGTTACCCTTGCAATCTACCTCACAATCAGTCAGCATGTTTCAATGGTGCACTGAATCAGGCCTTGATGGTGCAAACCATTGGTGTGCCTCAAGAACCAAGCCAAGAAGGGAACCAGCAGCAAGAAACACAACAAGAAGGACCTCCAACGGAAACCACATTGGCCAATTGGCAAACGGAAGACTTCTGTGGAGTTAACCAACAGCCTTTTCAAGGCGTGGCTGCCAACACATGGTCAAAGAAGAGAAGCATAGAAGAGGGAAAACCGTCTAATCCAGTTGTTTCTCAACCCACTCTTACACAACAAGGAGTCAGTAGACCAAACATAGCTCCAAATGCACAAAATCAGCTTAAGGTACCTGTTGTAGCAACACACGCACCTGTTCAAGCTCCAGAAAAGGTTGCACCAAGTAAGGGGCAGCAAAAGGACAATTCATCCCCCTTCAACATCATCGATCAAATGAAGAAGACACATGTGAACATTTCCATGTGGGAATCACTGGCGATCCCAGGGCAACGAGATTTATTGCAAGTTGCAATGGCTAATTGGTCTGCCACAAATGTATCAAACCAGGGACATGAGAAAGTTCTCACTAATGCAGTGCAACATGATGGGGGCCAGACAAGAAAAAATTTGAAGCCTCCACCTTTCTATGTTTCATTGATTGTTAGAAACCATTTGGTACACAACTGCATGATAGATTCAGGAGCAAGTAGTTTAGTGATGCCGAAACAAATAGCGGATCAACTGGGTTTGAAGTATGAGCCAGTGTTAAAAGGAGTAGTGCAGCTAGATGGAACGGTAGTAGGAACAGTTGGGGTCATCAAGGGGTTAAGCCTAACACTACATTCATGTCCTAATGTTACAGTTCTGCAAGATGTGTCTGTGATTGACCTCCCGCCACTCTTTGCGTTGTGTTTATCAAGAGACTTCACTGCAAAAATCGGTGGATATTTATCTGCAGATTGGTCACACATGATTTTTAGGACAAGGTATGGGGCCAAAGCAACAATCAGGTCAGAATCAATTACCAATTTCCATATTGAGCCTTATGTACTAGGTCCTATCAATGCAAATTGCTGAGTTTTTGATCAAGAGGAGTGTTCAAGTGATCTAGAAGCAGGTACTAAGGTTGAGGGAATTCCTGATTTAACTTTGGATGAATGGGAAAACAAGAGTCATGAATTTGACCCATACAAGGAAATTGAAGAATCTGAATTGGGTGTGTATTGTGTACACGAAGAAAATCCACCCATTCCTGACATCCTTCAGCCTAAACAAAAGGATGAAAACAATGAGGTATGGAAATTATTTTTCAATGGATCAAGAAGCGACACAGTCTTTGGAGGTGGTGCGAATGTTGATTTCACCACAAGACATCAAATATTTTTCATCTTTTCATTTCAGTTTTCTGTTCAAACAACACGGTTGAATACGAGGCATTGATTCATGGACTTCATTGGGCCAGGAAAAGGGGCATAAAGAACTTGCAGGTGTTTGGAGATAGTGAGCTAATCATCAACCAAGTTAGGGGACAACATGCTACAAAGAATGACCTGCTAAAGAGCTACAAGAACAGGGTATGGGACCTCATTGAGGATTTCGAAGCTTTCAACATTGTGTCTATACCCAGGAAGAAAAATGAAGCCGCAAATAGGCTCGTAGTAGTTGGAGCAACATTTGATGTGGTTGACAACATCAGAAGGGAAAAAACACAGCCACATATCCATGTGATTGTGAGGCCAACAGTTCCAGATAATAACACAAGCTGGCGGGTGTTTGAGAATGATCAACGAGATCATCAATTTCTTACAAGAAGATGCTGAATTCTCAGCTAGGAATTAGGACAGATTAGAGCAGCAGTATGGGGATCAAGTGGTTCAGCTGCGGACAAACAAGCTTCCCAAGGGTTTAGTAACGTTGGAGTCTATCTTCAACCCTAACGACCAGTTCCGTAAGGAAAAGGCTAACATACAGGTCAAGAGAGAAGATTCAGAGCCAATTCTGTTTGGGGAAGGCAAAACACTTCAAATTGGTAAAGTGGCCACTGAGCAAGAGAAATCAGATTTCATACAACTTTGCCAAGAATTTCCAGATGTCTTCACTTGGAGCTATGAAGACTTAAGAGGATTCGATCCAAATTTGGCACAACATACCATAGAATTGGATCCAGATGCTAAGCCCATCAGACAGAAGTAGAGACCAGTCAACCCTCACATTGAGCCTCTGATGAAGAAAGAACTAAACAAGCTAATAGAGGCAAGCATTATATTCCCGATCAAGCACTCAAGCTAGGTTGCAAACTTGGTTCCGGTCAGGAAGAAGAGTGGAGAAATCAGGTTATGTGTGGACTTCCAAGACCTCAATAGGGCATCTCTCAAAGACCATTACCTTCCCTTTAATGGAACAAATATTGCAAGTAGTATCCGGTTCAGAGAGATTCTCTCTCCTAGATGGCTACTCAGGGTATAATCAGGTGATGGTGAAAGAAGATGACCAATTCAAGATGGCTTTCACCACCAAATGGGGGACCTATGCCTACAAGAAGATGCCATTTGGACTATCAAATGCTGGAGCCACCTTCCAAAGGGAAATGGATATGGCATTTAAGGGGTTGATCAATAAAATAGTTCGATATATCTTGATGACATCACTATATTCTCAAAAAATGTAGTAGATCACCTCTTTCATCTAAGGCAGGTATTTTAGAGGTGTAGAAGATTTGGGGTATCTTTGAATCCCAAAAAGTGCATATTCTTGGCTCATGAGGGAAAACTTCTAGGCCATATTGTTTCAAAGGAAGGATTGACGATTGACCCAGAAAGAGTTGAAGAAATTCGAGCGTTGCCATTGCCAAGTCACAAGAAGGCTCTTCAAAGCTTCTTAGGAAGGATCAATTTTGTCCGCAGGTTTGTTCCAAACTTTGTAGCTCTCGTGAAGCCAATAACGCTGATGTTAAAGAAGAGCATGGCATTTAAGTGGACATCTGAAGGAAAGGAAAGTTTTGAGGCAATAAAAGAGGCTATATCCCAAGCCCCAACTCTCGTCAATCCAGACTTCTCCAAGGACTTCGTGCTATATGCCTTTGGTGGTGGAGACACAATTTCTGCAATCCTAGTGCAACAGAACAAAGAAGGATTAGAACAACCAGATTGCTTTCTTCAGTCAAGGCTTGGAGGAATATGAAACTAGGTACTCTTTCATTGAAAAGCATGTCCTTGCAGTGATTAGGAGTTTAAAGAAATTCAAGCACCTAGTCTCAAACAACAAAATCCAATTGTTGGTCTCTCATGCGGGAGTCAAGGACTTCCTTCTAAATAAGGATCTGAATGAGAAGCATGCAGGGTGGATCACTCATGTCATGGAATATGACATCGAGATCAAGGTCACCAAACTAGTACGTGGAAAGGGACTATGTGAACAACTAGCCTTGAGTCAACAAGTTGAAGCAGGGTGATGAAAAGGAGACTATCTTGTACTACAGGATGGTCAAGAACATGAAAATGATGATGTGCCTACTCTTTGTTGGACGCAGAATATGATACACTTCCTACGAGATGACGGACTATGCCCTCCAGAAATGAGAAAAGAAAAGAGGAGATACTTTAGGTTACAAGCTATTCCATATGTGCTTGTTGATGGTGTTTTGTTCAAAAAGGACATCAATGGAGTTCTATTGAGGTGCATCAGGATAGGTCAAATTGAGAGGGTGTGTTACGAGATTTTCATGATGGAGATTCTAGCGGACATTTTGCCCCACGAGTAACAACTCTCAAGATAATGAAGGCAGGGTATTATTGGCCCACAAAGTGTTGATGACAGCTATACATGGATAAGAAAGTGTAAGAAATGTGCACTCTTCACGAGCAAAGAAAGACTAAGAGCACTTCCATTACACCAAATTTTGGTTGACCAACCATTTATGCAATGGGGATTGGATTTCATAGGGGTCATTAACCCAAACTCAAGCCAAGGCCACAAGTGGATTCTCACAGAAGAATGTACTATTTCACCAAGTGGACCAAAGCGTGAGCGCTCAAAGAAGCAAATGAGTCTAACATACTAGACTTTTATGAAGGAATAGTGACCAGGTTTGGTGTGCGCCACTATCATATCGAGACAATGCATTGGAATTCATAGGTTCCAAGATTACCCGGAATCTATTTGAGTAATTACCCACAGGTAATGGGCAGAGTCCACGGACAAAATTTGCTAAGAATCATCAGGAGGACTCTAGAGGAAAATCAAAGAACATGGCATACCAGGCTAAAATCAGCATTATGGGCTGATAGAATAACACCAAAGAGGTCTACAGGTAATTCCCCTTACAAGTTGGTCTATGGAAAAGAGGCAGTATTGCCTATATCATTAGAACTGCCTGCATTGGAGTTCATGAAGCAGTTGGAGTTGGCTGAGTTCGAACCAATGGAGGCCAGGTATGCAGAGTTGATGGAATTGGTAGAAATTAGAGAACATGCAGTTCAAACAATTGAGAAAGATCAGGCCTTGGTGAAAAGATGGTTTGATAAGAAAGCAAGAGCAAGGACCTTCCAGGAAGGGGACCTAGTTCTGAAATGGGATGCAGATCGGGCAAAACCAGGAAGGCATTCCAAGTTTGATGCCATTTGGAGTGGCCCCTACATGGTCACGGGATGTAAAAATAGCAATGCCTTCCAATTGTCTACATTGGATGGAGAAGAACTTTCGATTCCGGTCAACGGAATCTATCTTAAACATTGCTACTGAAAAAGAAAAAGTTTTACCCTTGTAAATATTAGCCTAGATTTCAATTCCTCTAAGTGCGTATGCACATTGTCTTGTTGTAGTTAGGTTTCAGTTTCCCTAAGTGCTTTGGCACAGGTTTTGTTGCTCCTGGGTTGGTTTTCTATAGTTCAGCGTGCTCTCAGAGAAGGAGTTGCGGTATCGGTTGGGATCAGATATCAGGTTGGTTTCAGGTTATTGCTTATGACTCCATGCCCAATGGATTGCTAAAAGGCCATTGATCTTCTACCTAGTAGGTAGGTAACCCCGTGAGTCGCCAAATTGTTGTATATATTTACCCCTGGGTAAATATAAAACACGGCGAAAAGGCATGTCGGAGGGGTTGGAAAACCTGACATAAAAAGGCATGTCGGAGGGGTTGGAAAACCCGACATCAAAGGAAAATTGGGTCTCGAGTCGAAAAACACGGCGGGGAAGCACGGCTGGGGAAGCACGGGCGAAAACATGTCGAGCAACCCTCCGAACCCGATGCGCATGCAGGTCCATTTTCCGACCCCGAAACAAAGGAAATCTTGGAGATACTAGCGGAAGTGGGTTTCGGGAAAACACGAGCATCAAACACATGTCGAGCCACCTCCCAAACCCGATGCAGATGCAAAGGAGAAACCCGAACCCGACTGGAAACGGACCCTGACGCGGGAAATATTCAGATCGCCATAACTTTTCACAGGGAGCTCGGATTCACACAAGGTTGGAATTTTTGGAAAGCTCTCGGTGTCCTCTACCCAACTACGACTGGATATCTTTAATTGGGTGGGAAAAGTTCTTAAAAATGCAAAAATACAGTTCGCCATATTTTGAGGTTGTTGGGGATCTCACCTACCGCCATAATGGGATGAGTTAAGGCAGTCTGGAGGTGGTTGGGGCAGTTTTCGAATTCCTCTCTTCTCCCTCTCTTCTTCTCCATATAAAATGTAAGGAGGGGCTTCTTTCAAAAAGGTTGGACATTCTTGTTTTGGCCCCTCCCTTCTTCTCTTTGGCAGGTGGAGTTGTGGAGCTCAAACCTCCCATTTGAAACTGTAATGCAACCTTTGCCTATTGGCATTTTTGCAGTGTATTGTATCAAACCTTCGGAGCAAATAAATGCATGACTGTGGATGTTTCTCAACCCTCTATGTGTTTCATTTTGCATCCTCCTGATCTTTCACTGTGAATATGTTTATCCGTGCATGATATTGCATTGCATTTCTATGGTTTGTGTTTATTGGCAAAACATATGTTCTTCATTCCTCGGTGCATCACCTCTGTTAGTTTAGGGTTGTTATTTCATGCATTTTCTTACCCTGTCTCCTTGGCAAGTTAGATTAGGTTTTTGAGTAAATCCTCCGCATTTCTACGTGTGCATCTGAACAGAGGAATAAAGCCGGCCTTCATCCGAGAGCTTTTCCAATTTCGCAAGGTCCCACACTTGGGAAAAGCTCCATGTTGTGCAATCGCACTGAGATTCTCAACCCATCGTGTTGCGAGTCCCGAGTGGGTGCGTTTTGCGTTTCGACACCAACGCCGTGAAGTCATAAGACCATTCTAGATAATAAAAGAGTGAGGTGAAGGACATATTCGGAATGACGAGTATGCCGTCTAGGAATAGTAACATGAACAATATGCTAAAAATATTTGGCCAAAGTATCGCAAGCTGTTAGTTACGTTGTCCTATGTCACCTAGTTTAAAGCAATGTGATGTCAGATGAATATTGGTAACAAATATTTAGATAGGTTCTTTAAATAGATCACTTAGTACTCAGAATAGGGTAGGAGAACCAAGTGTATGTAGTATACATAAAGTATTTTATATATTAATTTAAAATGAGAGATCGGAGTTGGTAACCAAGTCATGGAATTAGAGATCGGTAGTATACCCAGTCATTACAGCTGCATATGGTTATCCGTTATGAGATTGATTGACATAGAATCACGTGTTCTAAATGATGTTTTATTTAGAAAAGAGAACATTATGTTTCAATTTTTTTCTCTTGTTTCTAAATTCTTAAATGGGAATGTTACATGAATGATTAATTAATTAAAGAGGTGTGGGGATAATGACCTAGGTTTAGGTATGTCCCTTAAATGGTGTGATGGAAAATTTAATCAAATGACTTAGGTCATGAAATGGTATGCGGATGGGTATATTTATTCTATTATTTGTGTGAGAATGGGGTGTGCAGATTTTGGTGTCTACATTTTCCCCTTTTTATTTGACATCTTAGCAAGGCATTAGACAAAAATGATAGAGAGTGTTTTGTTTTATGGATGATCTAATCAGTAGTACAATACAGGAAACACTAGTTGCTTGCATGTGTTTTCATTTTTCAAAGGTTTCCCTAGTCCAAGGGGGTACCGAAACAAAGTGTGTTTATCAAGGGATCAACTTGATAGGGAAACCAAGGGGTTTATGCCTATAGATGTGTGATCCATAGAAGTAGGCAAATTTAACGAGAAGAAATCAAATTATGGGGGCCAAAGGGCATGTTCCCCATAGACATATGATGAGTCCTGAAAGATGGTGTTTATTTGTTTGAATTACATGTCACAAGGAGGATGGGTCCTTTGGAAGTGACAAATTTGTGTAAAAATGGTGCTTTATCATGTTTAAAGGGTGTAAATGATAATGGTTTCTAAAAATAGGGTGAATCACTTTGGTGTTTAGGGGAATCTCCAATGATTGGTACAAATTTCCAGTGATTGAATCATGGTGAAAATTGATGCATATAAGTAACCAAGACACACATTATAATGTTTATTTTAAGCTGCGAGATAAAACAATTTTGGGAGGAGTGATTGTGTGATTTTGAACAAGTTTGAGTGATTTGACCGATGGCGACCTATAGAAAATATAGGAAACCACCAACGGCTGAGGTAAGTTGATTTCATTTTTTTGCATGATTTTGAGTAGTTTTAGGTTTGTGCTTCCATTTTTGGGGCATACGGGGTGCCCAGTCATAATTATCAACGATTAATGCAATCATTGTGTTGGTACCCAAATAAGTCTACCATGTTTTTGGCTATTTTTGGATTATTAAGTAGATTTGTTTGAATAAGATGGATTAGTATGGGGATAATTTTCATAAGCTGATTGGGTAATGTGAAATTGGGATCTTGGGTATAGTTTCTAAGAATGCAAGGGTAATAAATGTATTTTATCTAGGAGCTCGAAAGCTTGATATCTCCGAGAGATGGTTTAGGATGTAGCCTTTCCCTAGTTCTTGAGACCATGTCTCGATTAGTCACTCTGAATAAGTTACACTTTGGGGTCAGGTTAGCTTATGAAAATATTTTTCCCAACCCGACCTAGTCACATGAAATCGATAAGAAATGAAGCCTTGACAATGCACAACTTATAAGGATGAGCAGAGTAGTTATGACCTTTTATTTGTCCCATGATATGAGTAGTTAAGTGTGATATATTGAAACATGAAATGGTAATTAAAATATCTATTTCATAGGTGTTCTTATTGATGAAGAATAAAAACAAAAAGTGTAAGAGGATGTATGAATGAATGATAGTCACACATGCACAAAAGGAAAGTTCAAGGAAAAGTATACAGTAACAAAATGGGGATTCTATTTATGGGGCCCTAACCCTTCATTAAATAATTATGTTCAAACAAAATAATACAACTAAATACATATTATAGTTCAATTTGTATGGTGGAAGTAGGTTCGAGTCTCAATCCCATCGGTATGCAGGGAAAGCCCTTGAAGGCTGGTCTCAGTGCTTGATGAAGTCTTCATGGGGCTTGATATCGAACAAAAATTGAATGGCCCTCTGCCCCCTAGAACATCCCTTTTTCATGCACCATAGAAATTCTCATTCTCAGCCCATTTAGGATGTCCACCAACTCCCTCCTCCATTCAGATGTGTTTTCCCATTCGGGAAAAGTAAGTCCAATTTGGTAATTTGATTTGGGAGGCCGGCCTGCCGGGAGCAAGCCTCGGGAGCGGCCGTGACTCCACCAGTGAAATACTATGGTGGGAACAAACCATTTGAGAGGATACAATATACAACCGAACCACGGCTTGAACCTCTTCCATGGAAGACTCTAAAGCAACTCACTACTCCTCCAATCTACTGGCATGACCGCCTGATGACGGGCCTTCATCGTTGCTCCCTGGGTGTTGAGCATAAAATTGGAGCGTTGTCTCCAAAAGGGAGGGAGAATAGTATGCCTTCATCATGTGCTAATTATTTTAGTCATTTTAAGTTCTTAGAACAATAGTCTAATCCTATGTGTGATGACTTATCACCGGTGGGATCTGCGCTCACACGAGGCACCTATGGGCACCGAGCTCCTCCTTTATGTGAGTCATGTGGGAATACATTAATTATGATAGAGAATTAGATGAAAAGATGAAAATAACCATGCATTCAATCTAAGAGCTTAGGATGAGTTATTATATTAATGCATCTATTCGTAACAATAGAAATATCAAACAAATAATAGATCTGATCCATAATATAAAGAATATGCACTAGGTTTTACACTCATGAACAATGTATATTTAGAAAAAAACCATATATTACTCATTAGAACTTAGTTCAATCCACATTACATTCCTTAAGGCCATAACAGACCAATGTATCGATGCAAATAAGACTCATGCATCGAAATCCAAACTATGCTTGCCATGTTACAAAAATGATCATAGACCCATTCCTCTAGATATGCCATATCTCCTATAGTCCTCCTAATGAGAATACATAGAACCCATTACTATTTTTGTAGAGATTCACCTCTTTAATTGCTATTGGATGCTAGCCACCACACACTTTTCTAAAAAGATGTCCTCTTCCTTCTACTTGAGTATCTCTATATATAGATTTAACATCCACCGCTATGCCTTCTAAAGTAATAGATCGGTTTCCAAGTGTCCATGTGGTCCTTCAATGAAGCATTCTTCTTTCTATCTGAGCTCTCCACTCTCTACAATGATGTCTTTCTGGATCCTTCCATCGCATGGAATATTCCTTCCTTGACCACCAAGTTTCTAGGCTGGCACCTTATCCACTCCACATGCTCAATCGGGTCATGCTTTTCTCATGTGATGCTAGGAATGCCAAATATGGATGATTCTTGAAACCCTTTTCTTTTCCTAGCATGCATGCCATGGGTTTTACTAAACCATCCTAAAACCCTTGTCCTACGTGCCTTCACCCCACACACCCTTCTTCATATAGGTCTCGCGTGCCCATGTGCCTTCTTTATCCATCCTCATTAACACTTCCCTTTAAAGAATAAATAATGGAGGAATGAGGAATGAGGAATGAAGAATTAAAGAATGGGGAAATTGTTTATTGTTGAAGGAGGAGAGGGAAATCCTTCCCAATATCTACCTCGAGCTTCTCTAAGGCATCTACCTCACTTTGTGCCTAGCTAACAGAGGTCACCTACTAGGGCACTTACCTCCTAAAAATTATATTCCCCCTTGGCAATCATTGTATGAAAAATGCCCTCCAGTTGGTTTCCAAGTTCATCGATTCTATCCATTATGTGGGTTATCTAGGGATATAACTCCTTTAGGTGGTTTTTGATCAAGCCTCATAAGGTCTTGATAGATTCTAATTTCTTCTCCACTTCGGTTAGGATCTTATCCCTCTTTGATCTATTCCCCTTATTATTCTCTTGAAATTCCTTGAGCTCTACTTCATGTGTAGCAACTAAAATTCTTACTACCCTATCCCTATCAACACAATTATCATAAGAAACCTCAACAACTTACACGATGGCCCTTAACCAAGAAAATATTTCTACCACCTTTAGCTTCTCCTCCCTTTCTTGGTGTGCTAGTGCCTCTTCTTTAGATTCTAAGGTGATTGGAAACATCTCCATTATGAAAATGCAAGTCAGATCCTCTAGGCATTGCAAGGTTGATTCATATTTTTACTCAAAGTAAACTAGGTCAAGATGATTTAAAACAATAACATCTAGAATAATTTAAATTTTCTTGTGTAATTCATGCACCTTTTCTTCTCCTCTTTTAGACGATGCCTTAGGTAATGCAATGATTAAATCTTCTTGCTTCATGTCCTTGCTTCTCTCAAAATATCCTCCTCCTTCTTCTCTAATTCCACCTCTAGGAATCTCACCCTATCATTCCTTCCAAAAATTCTAGCCTTAACTTAAATTGAAATTTTTTTTGAGTGCATTACAAACTTGCTCATCCGATAACTACGAGCATTCACCAAGGGGTTTATCCCTTTTGTCTATGGATTTTTCATCAATGCCCCTTGGCTTACTTCAAACTCGAGACTCATCAATATGGGAATAAAAAACCCATGATAACATCTTCCTAGTTCATGGATATGCACCTTCTACGTCAAATGAGGGAATGATCGAGTTATTCTATTGGCATGGTGCTCTAGAAGAGTGTGCATAGAACCTTTCTTGAATCATTGATGTAACCAATTCCTTTCCCTGTGATGCCATTACACTCTTCCCACCTATTCACATAGCCTTTGGAAAGATTACTTGTTAGGCTTAGGTATCCACCCATACTGCTATACTCTTTCCAAATGCTTTCCTCGTCTATCTCGTTGAGGATCTCATCCGCACCGTGTTTTACCTCATTCTCTACTAACTCTTTGATAATTCCTTCCAATTCTCTCTACATCCTCTTCTATTTTTTCCTTGGTGAGGCTTGGGGTCCTCTGATCTCTCGTGCTTACTTATTTGCTCACCCCTTTACCTTGAGCATCTGCTTCCTCCTTGGCATTCTTATCTTTGATTCCTTCTTCTAAATCATGTATATCATACATGAGATGATTTTTAACTTCTTCCTCCTCATCATCATACTTCTCACCCCTATAGGTGTCCAAGTCCTCCATTTCCTCTGAGTCTTCCCTCCCCGCCACCTTCTGTTTCTTCCTAATGGGTGATTCTAGTATAGGAGACTCTTCATTCTCTTTCTCTTCATTGGGAGAATAGTTCCTTGGTGAATATTCTCTTGTGGGAGGATCCTCTTACTCTAGCCGTAGACACTAAAATTAGGTCACACTCCCCTTTGGTTCCTCGACAAATAAGCACCCTTCATCACATTCACCTAGCCATGGCGCCCTTCACCCCACTAATATTAATTTAATTAATATAATTAAATTAATTCATTATCCTCACCATATTTATTATTTAAAAATATTAATATAGATAATATCCAGGACATACACCTCACCTAGACACCTCATCAAGCCAACTCACCCTAATACCTATTCTTAGTAAGTTGCCATAATTAACTAAGACTTACCAAAACCCTAAAAATCAATGCCTACATTCTCTCTAACCATATTCACACATGCTTACAAGAAGCTTCCAGTCTAATCCATGAGTTAATGACATGAGATCCAAGAAAATAAAGAGGATCTCCCTAGTTTAGTAAACCTAGGAAATCCCACCTTGACCGACGTTGGTTACCACCGACCGTCACCGGTTAATCTAGAACCATCATTGGTTACCCTTTTAACCCCCAAAATAACCTTATTTTCAAGGTTGGCAAATATTGGAAAACATTAGCACATTCCAAAGAGATATCGCATCTTCTAAGAGTGAATTTCAGCGAGAACATGCATGCAAGGAAGGAGATCAAGCATTTTCTCTTGCACAGCCACCCCAGCAATGATATGATCTAACCAAACAAAGAGGAATGCACATGCAGCCCATGTAGAAGCTCTCCTATGATTGGTGATCACTGCAGCCTTCAACCTCTTACCAACATCTCCATCCCTCATTCACAGGCATCCAAGACTAGAATCCAAGTAAGTAAAATGTTATACTTCTCTGGTTCATTTCATTTCGTTATTATATTATCACCTATTGTTTACCTAGCCACCCATTGACCTCCTTCAACACTCCCCCTCCATATACCCATTAAAACCTTGCTAAATCCCACCCAAGTTACCAAATACCTCATTCCGACCAACCAAAGTCCTTTGTGCAATCTCAAAGGAGAGCCAAAGCTCATTTTATGGCATTCCCGAGTTTTCCACGATGGCACACGATTACACCCAACCACCATCGGTTACCCTTAACCAAAATCAGTCTCTATATTTTCCCATACAACTCAGAACCGTGACTTATTCACTTAAGTCCACATCACCCTTATTCACCTGTGACCTACCTGAGACCTCTATCAGACTGCCAGAGACCCAGAACTAGTTACTTGACCTTTGGATCCTACTCTAACCTAGCCTGTTAGATTAGATATTTCTTATTGTGTTTTAAGTGAGATACCTAAATCATTTTGAATTACAATAGGATTTACTTCATTTCCCACATTAAATTGTTTAAAATAGTGGACTGATAACCGTCTAGGAAGTATCACACTTCCCGGATCTAGCACATGCTAGGCAGTTCACTGCACATATTGTTTAACTCTTTTTGGTGGTCTTGCTTTTCATTATAGGTAGTTCCTCCTAGCCAAAAGGAATTTCTCATGATCAGCTATGGATTTAGAAGTCATATGCATGCAACAACCCATCAACCAACATTAAAATAGGTATTCCTCCTACGCTGTTACCCTATCTGTTTTATCAATACTTCAAAGAAACGTCTAAGAATCAGGTGAAACATTTTGGCACACCCAGTGGGACCCATCTGGGGTTCCTTGCATTTTATTCATTCCTAGGAAAATTTGTGTGTTTTTTTCCCTTAAAAATCATACACATTAATTTTCTTCCTTGGTAACCTACCTTTTCTTTCTATTTTCTCTAAAATAAACCTTTCTTTTGGTGTAATTAAAAAGAACCATTTCTTCATGTTTTCTGCATTGTAGTGAAAGAGCATCCCTCTTCCTCTTCATCTTTTTGTGTCATCCAACTTCACATTTCGATTTGGGCTTAAAAATAAGTGCATTGCATTTTGATTTATCACATTATCTCACATTAATTAAGGGCAACCTATACGCTGGAATTCATGACTAGTTGATGGTTGACAAATGAACTATAGAAAGCACATCTCTCTCTCTCTCTAAGTCTTGCCAAATTGTACAAATTCAAAACAAATACATATTCTTAAACAATATCTTTCCTGGGAATGCCTATCAACGATCACATTAATCTAAGATTGGTAGGTACTACCCACTCATTTCTTTCTATTGAGTCATACTTCAAAGCAAAGCCCGCCCCCACCATAACATACCTAAAACCTCACCTTTTAGATCTCCTTCTTCGTAGGAAGCCATCCTCACCAAAAAACTCTATTTCATAGTTCATGTGTCAATCCTTAAATAGCATAAGCTAAACAAACATAATAGAAAAGGCACTCCTAGGATCACATTTTTCTTAGTGTTTCTACTTGGCTTGCATTTTGAGGTGAGAGATCACATTCTTCATTTTCTTGTTCATCCTTACACGCTCCTCATCACATCTGGTGTATTCCAGCTTCACCTGAGTGTTCCTGGACCATATTATCATCATTCTCAAAATTCTAGGTCTGATTCCACATCAGATTTTAATTCACAACCACTATTCTTTCATCACTATTTCAATTTCACAGTGACCGGTGTTGGTCTAGCGACCATCGTTACCCTACCCTCTCACGATCATCGTCGGTTATACCCAACCAGGTAGTTGTTCCATGTCCTTTTGTTAACCTACCCAAAAGGACATTTTATTCATCTTCTTCCACTTTTCATAGTCTCTGTCACTACCATCATTCCCATTGACGTTGTAAAACTCATCAGATTTGGCATACTTGTCAGATTTGACCTTATACCTTGTTTTTCACTCACTGTCCATTTTCTACAAATGTGACCGTGCATGAATTACCCCTAACCGCGCATTGGTTTTCCCTAACCGCATCAGGTTAGCTTGATTCACTTTCCAACCAACATTTGGTACCTAATACACTTTTTACCACCAATTTCACCTGTTCCTACTATTTTTCTATGTCATTTACAGAGAAGCAACCCTACTTGATCAGTATTGGTTCACATGGTGTTGACCTGAAGACAAGCAAGCACACTCATATTTCACGCCAGTTGTCAACCACTCCCACCTAATCCTTCACCACCTTCCATTTTATCACTAGCCATGGATCCACTCCAACCTATCACTATCGCTATAAGAGATGAGGAGTTCGCATGCGACTCGTTGACAAAAACCCTACCACCTTGCGGTTTTACCTTTCCCACTTGTCCACTCGAGATGCCTCGGGTAATTTGATATACTGAATGTCCGTATCTATCCCCCAACTCTCACTCCCACTCCTGCATCATCGGCCCCATCATGCTTTGTGCTTGCCCACATCTACTTTATCCCCAATTGTTTCATGCAGCTAGGTCCTATACCCACTATGACTATTACATCTTCCACCTCTGTGGCACCCACCACATCCACCATACCCTCAAAAACTACCCAAAATGTAACCTCATCTACCCCTAATTTCTCACACATACCCGTAGCTACACTACCACCTCCTCGGTGTCATGACCCCTACCCATTTTCGAATGCGGTCCTTTCCATTCCATAATAGTTAGCCCCCATTACCACTAGGGTTACCATGACCCTTCCACCTCCATATACATACTATCAGCAACCTCCCGTTTCATCCATTATTCACTCTGGGTATGTACCCCTGTTTCACTACCTTCTTCTCAATCAACCTACATGGCAGCACCATACACTGGAGTGCCACCCCGTTATATACCTAAACCAAACCTCTCACGCTCTACGGGAGGCCCCTAATCATCGAACCTACCAATGACCTAATCAAATTAATGTTGGACAAGATGCAGACATTGGAGGCATCGGTTTCTGGCTCCCGCAACACTCTCACCTATGACAAGATTTGTAATGAGCCCATCCACCCATCCATTCCTATCCGCCCATACCCGTGCATTGGGAAATGCCTAAATTCAATAATTTCAATAGCAAAGAAGACCCACAACAACATTTGTGGTCGTTCAAACATAGGTGTTATCTGATCTCTCATGATGATGCTTTGCTCTTGAGAACCTTTCCCATGTCTTTGATTGGACCTACATTAGATTGGTATAGTGGGTTACCTAGACACTCTATATTCTCATTCAATCAGGTAGCCCAAGTCTTCTTGGATCATTTGTCTATTAATATTGTCAAGAATGTTACCATGACCAACCTATACTCCACGCGTTAGTATTAGGATGAATCTATCGTAGAGTTTGTCACTCACTAGTGTAGCCTGATTAATCAACTCACCTTCCAACTTCCGCAAACATAAGTCATCGAAGCTCTTCACACGGGCTTGTGCTAGACATATCTCATTGACCTTGTAGGTCCAAATATTTTGAACATTTGATGAAGCATTCACTATGTCACGAAAGTTAGAGATTTGGGCCATCAAAGAAAGAAAATCTAATTACATAATAAGAATTTGGCATTCAAGTCAAATGATACCTCTTCTTCTTCAAACCACAAAATAGTTATTCAAAATCTAAGGGCATCACTAACGCAGTGGTACTCAAAGACGGCTGGCCCAACTCATCCATCAAATCAGCTACCCCCTCATCTAATATCTCACCCATCTAGACTTTTCATTTTAGATGAGAACAATGGAAATACACCCAATTGGGGACCTTGCTCTTCTTTCTTAGAAAATCTTATCAAAGCCAGAGCCATTACCCTTCCACCTATAAAACAACACATTGGTTTTGACCTACTCATTCCATGCCCACATGGTATAAAGAACATGACTTCTATAACTATCATCAAGTAAAGGGTTATAGTGATGACAATTGCATCACTTTCAAGAATATTGTCCAAGAAATAATGGAGAAAGGTGAGTTAACCATGGATAATCCTAATGCACCTACCAACCAAAACCTACACATCTTCAAGAAACCATTTCCCAACCATGCCCCTTCATCTGATCAAACCGGTGAGACCTCAACTCATGATACCCATACCCGTGAGGTTCACACTATTTTTAATGATGTACCTGTCACCTCCCAATTACCCCATATTCCTTCCATAGAGGATATTCTAGCCCAAAGTCCTCCTTCTACATTAGAACCAACCTCCCCTGTTCCTTCACCAACAGAGGAACACCTTTCACCTCCTTCCTCACCTATGGAGGAGCCTTCCGACTAACATTGAGACCATTTCACCTTTGGCTTCTCCACTTAGAGAACCGATACCCACAGTACTTCTTCAGTCCACGAGAGGATACTTATTTACCTCCTCCACCCACAGAGGAGCTCCCATCATCTCCTCCACCTATAGAGGAGATCCCCCATCATCTCCTCCACCTATCATAGACCTAGTTGAGATACCTTTACCTCTTGGTGAGCATTCTCCATTAGCTACCCAAGATCCTGCAAACCTACTTTTAGCTCTCTTACCCACGGAAGCTGAAGCTAGCCAATTCCCCATCTCTAAGACACATTTTACAAGAATTTCCATTAGGTCCTCATCAACTCCACCTACAGACATTCCATTCTCACGTTTGGTTGATCACTTAGATTATGTGGATAGGGATTTATTATGGGGGCACCTTTTACTTCCCATATCCACACAAATGCAGAGGTCACTTGCTGATACCTCCACTATCTACCCAAAAATATTTCAACCAATCAAACCGAACATAACCACCTCTATCACAACTCCTTCCATGACACCTATCATAGCTCAAACCACACCATTACCCATAACCCAACCTATATCTAAACCCAAACCCACACCTATGGCATCTTCCTCGACTAAACCTATTACCACTTTAGGGGTCACCCCAATCACCATCCTTACTCATCCACCTATCAAACTAGATTTAGCTACATCCTCCAAAGTCAACACCACACCTACTCGACACCCAAACATAAGCACAAAACCCATAGAACTCATACCCAACTACGCCAATCACACTAGTACTGTCCCATCTCATCTTAGGACCTCAGCTTCCCAACATGGTCAAGAAACCTCCACCCATCAATAAACCAAAAACACAACAACCCATTCCTTCCTCACAAACCTCTAACCTACCCAGATGCCCAACATGACTTACACCCACACCCACAACATCTTTACCACCCATACCTCTAATACCTTCAGCAATTCCTTCACTACCCACTACACTTCAATCTCTGTCCCTTACACCTCTTGCATGACCCACATCCTCTACCTTCATAGCACCTCCATTATCCCCATGGGTAACTCATCCTCTTCCCCATCTATGCCTTTCCTTCTAGACCTCATACACCCATATCACCTTTACCCAAGAAGGTGCAACCCAAAAAAAAACTCCACTACCCCACAATAAGGTAGTCAGAATAACCACACACCCTCCTACCCATCCATCTACTATACCCCTACCTAAACAAACATGACCAACACCCAAAACCATGCCAACACCCAAAACCATAGCTCGATCCGCTCCTCCTCTTCTAAATACCGTTCCTCAACAATCAACCACACCTACACCCAAACCCACATTCACTTCCCATTGTGATCCACTAGTAGGGTCTTATGCCAAAATTTTAACCAACCTCCTTGAGACTTCTGTCATCACATTACCACCACTCAGACCTTATGATCCTCTCAAACCCAAGCCAAAAGGGTTTGATGATACTAAAATTTGTGCCTACCATCATGTGCCAGGGCACGATGTGGAAAATTGCAAGGCCTTAAAAACCATCCTTATCCAGTTGTGTCCTCCAGAAGTCAACTTTGATGATGATGACCTTCTCGACGAGAACCCTACTTCACCGACACCCATTCCCACACTGCCCACTCAACAACCATGACCTCCACCCTCATAGCTCCTAGAGCCACCCCAAGATTTGAAATTAACATGGTTCACATCAGAGAACTTTCCACGCCATCACCTAAATGTCGTTGTGCTCAGCTCACTTCACAAGGCTTTTCTCCTCCAGTAGGTTTTTGCCCATCATGTCATTATACCACTCATCCTACACCTTCTCCATTTCATGCCTCCCCTCAAATCAACATGATACACATCACTACACATGCTTAGAAGGATAAGGGAAAAGAAAAGGCAACCGACCCACCAACTAATCCCATACCCAACATACCATCTACACCCACGCCTAAAATCACTATCTCACAGTCCCACATATCCTATTTGTAATGGCATCACACATCACACCATGCTCAAACAATTACACCAATCTCCCCTCAAAATGTCCTTATATGACCTCATCCAAACCTCATAATCCCATCATCAAGCTCTCATGGAGGTTCTTCAATCTATTGAGGTTTTACCCAATGACCCTACACCCGTAGCCTCCATTATCACACCCATCATGTAGCCTCTCTCACTAAATTACCACCTTCATCTTTTCCCCACCCTATTCACCAAGTAGCCTCCCTTAGCTTCTTAGAGGAAGAGATCATGCCACACCAAAATGATGACCCAGACCTAGCCCTCTTCATCTCTGTCCACATCGATGACATACATGGGTACACCATGTGTGATGATTGATGGGGGCGCTAACATTAACATCATTTCATCCCATGCATTCACTCAAATGTGCATACCTAAATATTGCATACATAAACATCCTATCATGTTGCGTTCATTCAATGATGCTATCACCTCTACACTAGGCACCATCATCCTCCACATTCACGTGGGCCCCTACACTATTCCAAAATTATTTTACATCTTGGAGGGGGAATTCCAATATAACCTATTGCTTGGTAGACCCTAGATTCGTGTCATGGGTTGCGTTCCTTCCACTTTGCATCGTTGTGTAAAGTTTGAACATGAAGGACACACCTATACCATTCTAGCTGACCCATCACCTTTTAAAACATGTAACATGCTTTACCAACCCAATGATGTGCTCATACCTATTAATCCGTCTACCTCCGCAACCACTACTTCTTCACCTACACCTCCACTTACCAGCACAACCACTGCTTCAACCACACATACCTCCTCCATTCCTACCACTACCCCAACCTCCACGGCTGACCCATCAGCTTCCCAATTCATTAACTCTACCTCCGCATCAACCTGTGGCATTTCATCCATTCCAACTACCTACATACCAACCACCGATCCATTGGAAGGTATTTTTCAACACCTCACTCTGGGGAATACCGCCTATATAGTGTCAACACATTCCTTACTCCACAAGAGTATGGAAACCTTCATAAACACCCACATTATGATCACCGCATAGGAGAACACCTCCTTTATGGTCCTCCTCATCTTTGTACCAATCTCACATATGGGGACTTGATACTACCACTTACACACCCGAACCACCACCACAAACTCACCCATTTTCCGCTTGACTTCCAATCACTTACCAATCACCATTTTTCCCACACCTTCCTACACCAATGTGTGTGGAAGGGTTTTGGTTTTGGATTTTATGAGAAAGGCTGCCATACCATTATTCCATGTACCACCCACAAACATAACAACCATAGTGGTATCGGATTTCTTGAACCACCTACCAAATAGGCCCGCATTGAACTCATTAAGGACACTAGCCCTTCTCCACCTTCTTCACCCACTCCACCTTCATCACCACCCTCACCGACAGAGTCGATGGATCCTAAATCTATCCCTCCTAATTTTTTTTTTTTATAAACACCATTTCCTTGGGGCCTCTGACTTATCAATGTGAGGGCAAGGCCCCTTCCACTCTTCCCTTCCTATATCCTAAAATGATCGATGATGATACACCTTCAATTAATGTCATTTAATGTCAGGATGATGAATCTATACTCACCTACCTTGGTGTTGAAGACTCATATATTCATTGGTCATTACCTTCTAAGATGTAAACCATGTTGAATGAATTAACTATCAAGATCAACATTCATACTCAGGATGACCCGCACATCCTAAAGATCGGTCAATCTTTAGATGCTGTTGAATAGGAAGCCATCACTTCTTTTCTTAGAGACCATAACCACGCTTTCACTTGGTCTTACATAGACATGCCTGGTATTGATCCCACCATAGTGGTCCATAATATCATCACCATTCCATATGCCAAACCCATCAAATAAATGCTAAGGAAAATTCACCCTCGCATTGCCCTTCTCGTCAAAGAAGAACTTCAGCGCCTTCTTTACGTTTCCTTCATCTTACCCATTGATTATCCTCGTTAGATTTCTAACATTATCCCTATCACTAAGGCGACAGGGGACTCTAATTTGCATGGAATTCCATGACCTCAATCTAGCATGTCTAAAAGATGACTTTCCCTTACATGGTATCTGACCAATGGTTGACCTTACCGCTGGCCACGAGATGCTATCACTCATGGATGGCTTCTCAGGTTACAACCAAATCTTGCTTTCCCTAAAGGATCAACACAAAACCTCGTTCATCACCCCTTGGGGGACCTTTTGCTATCTAGTCATGCCTTTTGGCCTTAAAAACACTGGTGCCACATATCAGTAGGGCTATGACTTACATCTTCCATGACATCATGCATCACATATTGGAAGATTAATGTGGATGATATCTTGGCCAAATCTAAACACCGCTTTGAGCACCTTGCCATTCTCAAAACCATCTTTGACCGTCTCATTAAATATTGTGTTCACCTTCAGCCTAAGAAGTGCGTCTTCATGGTCCTCTCAGGAAAAATCTTGGGCTTTATCATTTCCCTACGTGGTATAGAAGTTGATCCTGCTAAAGTCAAGGCCATTCTCAAAATGCCTCCACCTACTAACCTTAGACAACTCCGTAGCCTGTAAGGTAAATTGCAGTCTATTCACCATTTCATTTCACAATTATCTGATCGATGTCAACCATTTCATCATCTTCTCAAGAAGGATGTCTCCTTTAAATGGGATGATGATTGCTACAAATATTTTGAGGCCTTAAAACAATACCTTCTCTAACCACTCGTACTCATTCCACCTAAATACGATCAACCTTTTTACCTATATATCTTAGCTATCGATCATTCCTTGGGAGCCATGCTCGCTCATCGCGATGAACAACAGGGAGAGCGGGTTTTATTACATAAGCCATACTCTTTTGGAATATGAAACCCAATAACCCACCCTAAAAACTTTTCTTAGCCTTAGTTTTCATTGCCACCAAACTCCGTCATTACCTACTCAACCACAAAACCTATGTTGTGACCAACACCAACCCCTTACACTTCATGTATGCCAAACCTTATCAAAATCAGCATGCTACACGATGGCTTATGCTTTTAGCTGATCTTGACCTTGAATTCATTCATCAAAAGTCCATCAAGGGCAAAGCTATCACCAACCAATTGGCCAACACACCTATTTCGGGGATCAACCCTCTAATTTTGACTTTCCAGATGAGTCGATTGCTACCCTTTCCTTAGACAAACCCCCTTACCAAATGACACTCTTCTTCGATGGTTCCAAGTGTTAGCGTGGGGTGGGGCTAGTATTATCCTCATTCCTCTTGATGGTGAGCCCATTCTTGTGTCTTTCAAACTATATTTTGAATGCACCAAAAATATTGTTGAATACGAAGCAATCGTACTAGGTCTCCAAGCACCTACGCCCTAGATGTCAAATCCATCAACATCTTTGGTGATTCTCAATTGGTCGTAAACCAAGTCAATGGTATATACCAATGTCGTAACGAGATACTTCAAAAGTATAAACATCATGTAGATGTACTTTTGACCACCTTTGACGTTACACCCTTCAAACCATCCCATGTTCAACCAACAAATTTGTAGATACCATGGCTTGCTTAGCTTCCCAAATACCCACTTCACCCGTCGATTCTAAAATATTTGTCACTGTACAATGCCTCCAATCACCTTCTTATTTACCTCATGATGTTTACTCCATCGGAACCATCACCTCTGACCTGAGTGACCTTTGGTACAAATAATACTCCGACTACCTTTCTCTCTCCATCTTACCTCCTGATCTCACCCGTAATGGAAAACACACCTTCCTTAAAAAGGTCTCTCGTTACGTCATCTTGGGGGACTCCTCTATAAGAATGGATTTGATGGTATTCTCTTACGATGCCTCACAAACTTTGAAATTCCTTATACCATTAAGAAAGTTTATGATGACATATGTGGAGGTCACTTCGTGGCCTTGCTTGTTACTAAGCGTATTCTTCACCTTGGCTATTACTTGCTGAACCTTAACCATGATTGTTGTGACTATGTCAAACATTGTGTAAAATTCCAACAACATTCTAATCTTCATCATACACCCAGTCATTCCTTACAGGTTTCACCCATGACCTTTGGCCCTTCTCTCATGGGGTTTGGATCTTGTCGAGAGAAATCAATTCCCATTCTTCCCAACACCATCAATGGATCATCACCGCTACTGAAATACTATAAAAATGGGTGGAAGCCATACCACTCATCTCCATAAAAGCTGAGAACATATGTGAGTTTATTAAACACCACATCATTTGTTGCTTTGGTGTTCTTCATTGCCGCATCACCGACAATGGAAAAAAATTCAAAAACAAAACATTGCAAAAACTTTGTGACACCTTTGGCATTCAGTTTAGTTTCTCATCACCTTATTACCCACAAACCAATGGCCAAGTTGAATCCAATAACAAAACCCTCAAAAAAATTCTTATGAAAGTGGTTAATGATACTGGAAAGGATTGGAATACGCATATTCCTTTTTCCCTATGGTCATACTGCACTAGTATTTACACTTCTCACTGTGGCCACACCCTTTTCTCTGGTCTACGGTATAGAGGCAGTCCTACCTCTTGAAGTCCAGATTCCCTCACTCTACATTTCTCTCCATGACATGCTCAATGATGATGAATTTCATCAGGATTGTTTAACATAGCTAGAGTTATTAGACGAACATCATCTTAATGCTCTGGATCACCTTCAAGTTTACCAAAAATGTATCAAATGTGCCTATGACAAATGTGTCCATGCACAAACCTTCCAAGTTAGTGACCTTGTCCTAAAAGAAAATCAACATGTAACTAAAGCAGAAAAAATCAAATGGGGCAAATTTTCTCCTAATTGGCTTGGACCATACATCGTGACTCATACCTATGGATCTAGGTGCTTATCGTTTATCTTCACTCGATGGTAAACCCAAACCTGAGCCCCTTAATGCCTTACATCTTCAACCATTCTATTATTGACTTGTAGTCCTACCTCACCTTTTTTCTCTTTCCATGCTCATCCCTTGAGTGCTATTTACTTCATACACCTCACTAATGATTAAACAAGAATCATGTGAGTACCCATCACTTGTTATCTTCTCTTGAATATGTGTACCACGATGCTGCACATAACATGATTCTCATGGATACTTTTCATCTACCTTTAGATGAGATCCTATGGTCATTTCATCTTGCCTTTTTTGACACGAAGTCCTATCCTCCACCTTGGTCTTGTCCATGACTTCAAAGCCCTCACATGGGATATAAATCCTTGACTTAATCTTCCACTCAAAAGATGACTCCCTCAAAAGGACATCTTCCTCTCAAAAATTACTACTATAAATAGATTGCTCCCTTGAAGGATAACTATGTAAAGCTCTTTAAAAAAATGAGAGCATCCGAAGCTTCCCGCATCAATCGATTCACGAAGACCTCAAGGAGTTAAATTTTCTTCATCCCATATAGACTTCTCACATCAATCAATCTATCTCAACTATAAGTAAAAAAAAAAACCTTTTAGTCATGGACTTTCCCATTGTGACCTAGGTTCTCTTTCCCAAAGTGCATGCTACCTATACCATATAAAAATTAACTACCTTTCACCCTTCTTACCATTCCCACTCCCATTTCCTAATACCTCAAGGGACTTCTTGGAACTTAGACATTTGGTGATCATGTGACTACTTTTCACCATAGAACAATCAATCATGCAATGTCTTTAGGGTCTTATGTTCATCACCTCCTCCAAGGTATGATCTACTTGGTATGATCCTACCCAATCAGGTGGCTTTATTGCCCCCTCTTATCTTTTAACCGTCTTTGTTTATGTTTTGATTACCTTATACAGGACTTGGTCCTCGATGCTTACCTTTGGGGTAATCTTCTTCTTTCACCACAATTGACCCCACCTACATCACTTTACCTATAATCCACCCACACCTAACAGATCTAAAACCCACACCATGCCTAAAACCTACTAACTCATTTTCATACCTCCTCATATTCTTCCCTAGCTCATGGGAGAACTACATCGGCTGAGGTCCCTTTTCACCGAGACTATGTAGGAAACACTCTGAGGGCATGGGGCCCTTGGAGGTTAGCTCGGCCATTCTCTACCCTAAACAATTCATCTTCCATGTTCCTCACATTACATCACACCTCACTTAGTTTCCCTTTTATACCCAAAATTGGAAATTAAACCACATACATAACAAGTTACTTCATATTTTAATCCTTATCACAACATACATTTATTACGCCTACCATTTCTTTATCATCACTATGTATATATTATACCACATCTCACATATGACTTATATTATCATTCATTACATAAAATAATGAATCACAACTTCACCTACTTTCTAACTCAACCATACCTATGACCTAACTCGATCCATGCCTATGACCTGACTCGATCCATGCCTAACAAACCTGACTCGATCCATGCCTAAACCAACCTGACTCAACCATGCCTAAGACCTAACTCAACCATGCCTAAACAAACCTGACTCCACCATGCCTAACAAACCTAACTCCACCATGCCTAATAAACCTAACTCAACCATACCTACGACTGACTCGATCCATGCCTAAGACTTGAATCGATCCATTCCTAAACCAACTTGACTCCATCATGCCTAACTCACCTAATTTCCATCCATATCAACACAAAAAATCAAAAATCTCATCACCACATCAACAAATAAAAAATATCATGTATCTCATCATATAAATAAATGTTTATCTCAATATAATATACATGGCTATCTCCTCATGTCCATCATCTCAAAATCATCGGCACACGTGGCCTATACACAATACAAAATTTCATCCACACACAAGCCGGTCTCATATATACAATAAAATAATGAATCAATAAAAAATATATTCATCACGTAGACCAGTATATGCTCAAAATATAAAAAACCTCTGATACATCCTCACTATATTTGGCACGTAGGTTGGTATGTGAACAAAAATACAACTATCTCTTGGTACGTAGGCCAATATATATCATAAAAAATATCACAAAAAGAGACTCATACATCACAAACCAGGAGCCATATCAGGCATCTCAACAGATGTCCTCCATGTCTGTATCACCTGTACCCTCAGCCTCCTAGGTCCCTATTAGCACCTCAACTAGATCTGGTCACCGTGCGCTAGTAGCCTCTGCTACCCGATCTAGCCTCGAGCTCGCCCGAACCCCTCGTGCTCTCCACACTATGAGTGCGGGATCTCATTCTCTTACTAAACGCCTGTTGTGCCCTGTACTTGACATAGGATATGAAGTATAACCTGGCTGTCATTGACTGGTCTTAGTAGTATCTAGCGTCACCTAGGGCATCCTGTAACCTAGATATAGGCACAATCTGTGGTGGTCCCATAGGTCTCGACCCCTGTACCTGTCCTATGGGACCCTGCCCCACTCTTTCCTGTGAATGGGGACCCGGTCCGTGCTGTGGTGGTGCCCCCCCCCTGCTGCCATCTGGGCTTGTAAGACCCAAATTTATACCTAGGCTATGGCCAACTAGGCCTATAAACCTACCACATAAGCCTGTAAGGCCACCACCTGACCATCACCCTCCTCTCCATCTCCATCTCCTCCACTAGCCATCTGGGCCTACAGACTAGCCACCTGTACATGTAGCTCTGCTACCTCTGCCTCAAAGCTCTCTAGCTATGTCTACACTATACCCAACTGGGTAATCAACGTAGCCACCTACCTCTATAAGGAATCTCTTTACACCGTGATGGTGGCTAGATCCGGTTGCCCTGGTTTGGGTGGTATGGCTCGTAAATGAGTGACCCCACCACTATCTGTCATACTGTCTCGTGACCCGGTGTCATCTATCTACTGGTCCACTACCTACTCCTCCTACCTTATGGGAACTTTGGGCTGTGGTAGAGGTAAGGGCCTCTCCATGTCATCTCTCTCAGATCTTTGTAGGAAGGGAAGAGGTACGTCTTATAAATGCCCAATCTTCTGCTAGAATTTTTCCACTTTGGGATCATCTCGTGCTCCCAGGTGAAACAACCCTATATCCATCTCACTAGATGGAGCTCAGATAGCTCCTTGTGCATATGCCTATATGAGGGGAATCCCACATATGACCTCTAGATAATGTCCACTCCAGATAACCCCTCCAGTAACCACTGGAAATAGGCCACATTATGTGTGGGTCTCTTAGATCTCTGCTATCCAATAGCCAACACCCATCTCCTATACGCCATCTACACAAATCTTAGTGGGAATGCATCTGCTTGGGCATCCCTACTAGCCACACACAAACTATGTGCCCATATGCCCAACAGATGTAGTAAAAATGTAAAGCACAAATTTGAACTTGTGCAACCACCCATATGCCCACAACTAATCCTGTACACCGCACCAAGAATGCTTTGGTGCCCGGGTAAAGTGGGTCTCATCTACCATCATTTCGTGGAGTACCCCCATCAGTGATTGGGGAAAATGTCCACCCTTTGCATCTGGTAGTGCAAAGTAGCACACTACCTCCATCAAAAGAACTCCAACCTCGTCTCCTCTAGAAGAGCTAGGTAGAGCTCTCCATATCGAATGTTGGCACCGTGGAATGTTAGCTTGGCCATCGCCTCTCCAAAAAAAGTCACAACCAGCTCCTCTGAGGCCTCAGAGGAGATAGAATATACCTTTATATCCAATATGGGAAACCGTAGAATTTGGAACACGTCCTTTGGGGTGACAGTGATCTCACCCATCGGCAGGTGGAATGTGTTGGTCATGGAATCCCATCTATCGATGAGTGCGACCATCAAAATGGGCTCTTTGGACTCCACTCAAGCCAACTACCTCCACATGTTGTAGCTCCTCTGGGGTCTCTATGCATGCACTATCATGAGCGGGGCGGAACCCTGTCTCACATATGTAGCTGAGCTCTCCCCTGCATCCAATACAAACAAAACATTAATCTACATTTACCATACCCATACTCACCTACTATCATTTTCCCATGCAACCTATTTTCACCCTACCCATCTCAACCACCTAGCCCACATCACTTTTTGACCCGTGTCCCCCAAAACCCGACCGGTGCCGGTTCCCCTAACCGACCCTAGTCACCCTTTAACCGGCATCGATCACTGTTTAGTGATGATCTTGGTTCAACCTTACCGACACCAGCCACAATGGATGATGTCGGTCACTATCACGATAATAATCCATAATTCTCTAAACCCCGTGTATAAAAAACCTCCCCCTTACCCCTTTTACCCACGTCTGATGACCTAAACTACCCTTGCACCTCCATCAACCCCTATCCCATTTATTACCCTCCCCATTCCTCTTTTTACCCACTTTTCCCCCATTCCCAAATTTAATCTTTTCCCACCCACAAAAACAAAAACAAACCAAAACTACAAAAACAATTTACTAATCCCCTAATCTATCTAATCAAATACACCTAGAGTAGGGCACTTACCTTGTAAGCACTACCATCGTCTTAGTGGCACTCAAGGCTACTCCACCTGGTGGCCCACCTAATCCCTCTCCGACCTCTTCCATCACCAAATCACTACCCGCAACCTCTACCCAATCAAATCCCTCACACCGAGAATACATAGAACCCATTACTATTTTTGTAGAGCTTCACCTCTTTAATTCTATGTGATGCTTAGCCACCACACACTTTTCTCAAAAAGATGTCCTCTTCCTTCTACCTGAGCATCTCTATATATAGCTTTAACATCCACCATCATGCCTTCCGAAAGTAATAGATTAGTTGCCAAGTGTCCATGTGGTCCTTCAATGAAGCATGCTTCTTCCTATCTGAGCTCTCCACTCTCTGCAATGATGTATTTCTGGATCCTTCCATTGCATGGAATATTCCTTCCTTGACCACCAAGTTTCTAGGCTGGTACCTTATCCACTCTACTTGCATCGGTCGGCACACTTTTCTCATGTGCTTTGCTAGGAATTCCAAATATGGGTAAGTCTTGAAACCCTTTTATTTTCCTCGTGTGCATGCCGTGGTTTTTACTAAACCATCCTAAAACCCTTGTTCTACATGCCTTCACCCCACGTGCCCTTCTTCATATAGGTCCCACGTGCCCATGTGACTTTTTATCCATCCTCGAAACAATTCCCTTCAAAGAATATAGAATGGCAAACTCTAAATAGTTTGGAATAAAGAATGAAGGAATGAGGAATTAAAGAATGGGGAAATTTTTATCATTGAAGAGGCAAGGTAAATCCTTCCCAATATCTTTCTCAAGCTTCTCTAAGGTATCTATTTCACTCTGTGTCACGACAGAGGTCACCTACTAGGGCACTTACCTCCTCAATAATTATCTCCCCCTTAGCACTCATTGTATCAAAAATACCCTCCAGTTGGTTTCCAAGGTCATCAAGTGTGTCCATTCTGTGGGTTATCTAGGGATATAACTCCATCCAGCTTTTGGTCGAGCCTCATAAGGTCTCGATAGATTCTCGATTTCTTCTCCACTTTGGTTAGGATCTTATCCCTTTCTTCTCTATTCCCCTTATTATTCTCTTGAAATTCCTTGAGCTCTACTTCATGTGTAGCAACTAAAATGCTTACTACACTATCCCTATCAACGATAATTATCATAAACAACCTCAACAACTTACACGGTGGCCTTTAACTTGGTGAGGAGTTTGGTATATTAAGAAAATATTTCCACCACCTTCACCTTCTCCTCCCTTTATTGGTGTGCTAGTGCCTCTTCTTCAGATTCTAAGGCAAGTGGATACCTCTCCATTATGAAAATGCGAGTTAGATCCTCTAGGCATTGCAAGGTTGATTCATATTTTTACTCATGAAAAACTAGGTCAGGATGATTTAAAACAATAACATTTGTAATAATTTTAATTTTCTTGTGTAATTCATGCACCCTTTCCTTCTCCTCTTTTAGTTCATGCCTTAGCTATGCACTTGATTATCTCTTCTTGCTTCAAGTCCTTTCTTCTCTTGAAAATCTCCTCCTCCTTCTCTAATTCCACCTCTAGGAATCTCACCCTATCATTCCTTCCAAAAAGTATAGCCTCAAGCTGAACTGAAACTTTGTTGAGTGCATTACAAACTTGCTTATCTGATAACTACTAATCATTCACCAAGGGGTTTATCCATTTTGTTTATGGAATTTTCATCAATGCCTCTTGGCTTACTTTTAACTCAGTCTCATTAATGTGGGACTCAAATGCCCATGATAACATCTTCTTGGTTCATGGATATGCACCTTCTACGTCAAATGAGGGCATGACTAGGAGTTTTTATATTGGTATGGTACTCTAGAAGAGTGTGCATAACACCTTGCTTGAATCATTGATGTAACCAATTCCTTTCACCCGTGATGCCATTACGCCCTTCCCACCTATTCACTCAACCTTTAGAAAGATTACTGCTAGGATTAGGTCTCCACCCATACTACCATACTCTTTTCCAATTCTTTCCTCTTCTATCTCCTTGAGGGTCTCATTCGCACTCTACTCTACCTCATTCTCTACTAACTCTTTGATAATTCCTTCCAATTATCTCTCTGTATCCTCTTCTATTTGTTCCTTGGTGAGGCTTGGGGTCCTTTGATCTCTTGTGCTTACTTATTTTCTCACCCCTTTTCCTTGAGCATCTGCTTCCTCCTTTCCATTATTATCTTCGCTTCCTTCTTCTCGAATCATGTATATCATACATGAGATGATTTTTAACTTCTTCCTCCTCATCATCATACTTCTCACCCCTATAGGTCTCCAAGTAGTCCTTTTTTATGAGCCCGACCTCCCCACCACCTTTCTGTTTCTTCCTAACCGGTGACTCCAGGATAGGTTACTCTTCATTCTCTTTCTCTTCATTGGGAGAATACTTCCTTGGTGAATATTATCTTGTGGGAGGATCCTCTTAGTCTAGCTGTAGACACTACAATTAGGTCACCCTCCCCTTTGGTCCCTCAAAAATTAGCACCCTTCATCACATTCACCTAGCCATGGCCCCTTCACCATAATAATATTAATTTAATTAATCTAATTAAATTAATTCATTATCCTCACCATATTTATTATTTAAATATCTTAATTTAGATAATATCCACACATACACCTCACCTAGACACCTCATCAAGCCAACTCACCCTAAGACCTATTCTTAGTAAGTTTCCATAACTAACTAAGACTTACCAAAACCCTAAAAATAAATGCCTACATTCTCTCCGACCATATTCGCACATGCTTACAAGAAGCTTCCAGTCTAATCCTCGGGTTAACAACATGAGATCTAAGAAAATAAAGAGGATCTCCTAGTCTAGTAAAATGCAGAGAAATCCCACTTGACCAATGCCGGCTACCCCTAACCATTGCCGGTTAAGCCAAAACCGTTGTCGGTTACCCTTTTAACCCCCAAAACAACCTTATTTTCAAGGTTGGCAAAGATTGGAAAAGGTTGGAAAACATTAGCACATTCTAGAGAGATATGCATCTTTTGAGAGTTAATTTCAGTGAGAACATGCATGCAAGGAAGGAGATCAAGCATTTTCTCCTACACAGCCACCCCAACAATGATCTGATCTAACCAAGCAAAGAGGAATGCACATGCAGCCCATGCAAAAGCTATCCTATGATTGGTGATCACTTGCAGCCTTCAACCTCTTACCAGCACCTCCATCCCTCATTCACAGGCATCCAGGACCAGAATTTAAGTAAAATGTTATAATTTGATGGTTCATTTAATTTCGTCATTATATTATCACCTATTGTTTACCTAGACACCCATTTATCTCCTTCAACACTCGCCCTCCATATACCCATTAAAAACTTGCTAAATCCCACCCAAGTTACCAAATACCTTATTCTAACCAACCAAAGTCCTTTGTGTAATCACAAAGGAGAGCCAAAGCTCATTCTCGTGGCATTCCCAATTTTCCACAAGATGGCACCTTTGATTACACACAACTGCCATCAGCCACCCTTAACCAGCATCGGTCTTTATATTTTCCCATACAACTCAGAACTGTGACTTATTCACCTAACCCCACATCACCCTTATTAACTTGTGACCTACCTGAGACCTCCGTCGGACTGCAGGGGACCCGAACTAGTTTACTTGACCTCTAGATCCTAGTATAACCTAGCCTATTAGATTTGATCTTTCTTATTGTGTTTTAAGTGAGATACCTAAATCATTTTGAATTACAATAGGATTTATTTCATTTCCCACATTAAATTGTTTAAAGCATAAGAACGACGGTCGTCGAGGAAGTATCACACTTCCCGGATCTAGCACATGCTAGGCAGTTCACTGCACATATTGTTTAACTCTTTCTGGTGGTCTTGCTTTTCATTACAAGTAGTTCCTCCTAGCCAAAAGGAAGTTCTCACGATCAGCTGTGGATTCAAAAGTCATACGTGTGCAACAAAAACCATCAACCAACATTAAAACAGTATTCCTCCTACACTGTTAACCTATCTGCTTTTATCAATACTTCAAAGAAATGTCTAAGAGTTAGGTGAAAAACTAGCACCTCCTATTCTAGGGCCTTCTCTCAAACTAAGAGCTTACTTAAAGGCGTGCCCACAGTTGTGATGTCTATACGGAGGTGCATTCTTCTCCTATACTTCTCTCTCCCTTTTCTTTAGTGTAGCCTTCTTCCTTCTTGTGGGGTCCTCGGAATGGAGAAATCATTCTCCATGTAGGAACCCTTTTCAAACTTCGGCCTGATGCGCAAGTATACCCTTGTTGCACTCCTCCCGATGATTGGAAATGTCAATGGATTCATCATCTACACTTTGTGGAAGACATACTTCTCCACATATGTACGTTTATTTGGATATATGAGCTTTTGGAAAAGCTTGCGGTGGTCTTGGTCTATCTCACTAAGGTAGAAGCTTAGAATTTTTGCCTCCTTAAAATTTTTGACCTCTGCTTGAAAGTATTGTGTGGTGAAGAAAAATAACAACTTGCACCATGGACTCTTACTCCCATCCATCAAAGTGAATATTCTGATGCAAAAGTGCTGATATACAATAAAATTAGCATCTTCATCTATGAGCGCGGTAGTTACTTAGGTGTTCTCCACTCTATCCGAATGCATGCGCATTCTCTTGTACCATTTCTTCAAATGTTCCTTGTGAGTGGCCATCATGGTGTCATAGGCATATTTCTAAAATCTCTTCATGGGTGAGGGATCCTCTTTTGCGTATTCCCATACAAACTTATCAAATCCATTGGCACTCCAATCTCTAAGAAGATGATGGTGAGGAGAATGTTTCAAAATTATGTTTTCTCCTTCGTGTGTGCTACGATGATCTCATTAATAATGTAGGTAGAACAAGTTGTAAATTGTTCGTGTTGAGATCTTTCGACATAAATTCAACCATGCCTTTATTTCACACAGAATTTAGTTCCAGAATAGAGTTACTTCTATCCTTTCATTCTCTTGAGAAACAGATAGGGGTTAGGGTTAGGAGGAATACCTATTGAGTGTTGGGAAGGTGTGCATGTACCGTCGAGAGATCAGATCGATTGTGAAGAGCTCCTTTTTGTCTAGGAAGGACTACCTATAAATAAGAATGCAAGACCACTAGATTTTAGTTAGACAATAAGTGAGGGAACTGCCTTGGGCCCAGGAAATATTAGACTTCCTTTCGAAGGTGGTCAGTTCCCTTTTAATACAAATTGATGCAAATGATAATAAAGAAGCTATTGCAAACTCACGATTTAGGCATCTTGTTACTAAAAGCAATAAAGACTAAACTACCAATAATAGAATGTCATGCTGTTTGTATGGTCACTGGTTATTGATATGTTCAGATCAAGTTACAGGAATAGACCAGGATGGACATGAGATTTCTTTGAGGTGAATAGGTGAAAGGTTGGTTTTGGTATAAGTCATAATGACTGATGCCGGTCATTAGATAACTGATCATGGTTATGAAACCGATACCGATAGGGAATAACTGATATCGATAGGGGCAGTGATTTAGGGATTTTTAAATGGAGGTTGGTGTAAGGTGGTTATGGGGTTTAGAAGGTTGGTAGATGGTTGAGGGGAGTAGTAGGGTGATAGAGAAGACTCGAGAGAGTGAGAGAGCTGTGTTTGGGGTAATATAGAGATAGATGATGAAGGTTAGGTGCGGGTTGTTCTTTGGGTAGTAGATCCAGGAGTGAGCTTATAATCCTATGAATTAAAAGTTCACAAAGTAGTGTCTAGGAGCATACAAGGTGATAAAAGAGACTACTTACTAGTTTCTGATGTGGATGCAGGTCCAAAGAATGCAGTGGTGAAGGAAAGGCCTAGTTGGGATGATCTAGCAATTGGAAGTGATCTGATGAAGCTATCCTCCGACTCTCCCAAGGTTTGGATGAGTGTGATAATGCTCTAGTTGCTTAGTTCCAGTTTTGGGCTAGATGCTCCTCTTTGCAAACTCTTCTCTCTCTTCTCACTTGTCTCTCCCTTGCAAATGGATTCGGATCCTTTCATTTTGGTTGGGGGAGGTCATTTACAGGGAACCGATGGCGGTTACCTAACCGACGCCGGCCGCGTAGGGACCGATGTCGGTTAGGTCAAAGTTGGCTATTTTTAGTAAAATAGCCAACTTTCCCTCCTTTCTCCCGAGGGTCGGTTGTGGGCTTGGTCAAGTCATTATTAGGTTCGTTTTGATGCGGGTGAGGGGTGATGAGTCTTGGGTGTGGGTCTGGACCAAGTCATAGGTATTAATTAGGTTAGTTTAGGGTTAGGGCTAGGTCATAGTGAGGTGGCAGGGTTAGAGATGTGGATTTATTAATTATAAGGTAATTAATAAATAATTCAGTGTGTAAGGTTTAGGTGGTGAGATAGGGTTAGGTTGTGGGACGAGATACGGGGTACAGGGTGTTGTAAGACCCAAATTTGGTATCTACATTTGCCCCTTGTTGTCGTGTAGCTTGTCTTGTAAAGCTGCACTGATAATAATAAAAAGTGGTTTCCCCAGTTAAGGGTATAGGTAATCCCCCTCAAATCTATCACAGATTGAGGTGACATGAAATCAGGGATAGGGTTGATAAAGGGTAAATGATGATGAGATGCTGGGAAGATGGTGGGGTAAGTTCAAGGAAGCCGACACATATTGAAATGCAGTAGTGTGACCAAGGTACATGATTTGAAGAGCAAACAAGCAATTCATAGGCAAAGGTCGATAGTTTATCCAAACAAGGTTGATATAATCCTAGTATCCAAGGCATAGGAAGTAGCTCCAGGGGATATAACGGGTAAGGTACCGAACGTTTAGGCATGTTCGGTAGTACCAAATGGTTGGTTTGGTTGAGATAAATGTCACGGTCTCGGTCTAGGCAAAGCTGGTCGGCTGATCAATTCAAGTATCCTAGTCATGCTAAAACACAAACATGTGAGCTCGATTTATCAAACAACTACATGATGGGTAGATAGAATCGTAATTTGCGAGCCCTCGGTCGAGGTACTTAATTGGTGTGGCCTTGGGTCGGTCGATTGGTTGGGTGTGGCCATGGGTCGAGCCGATTGATTGGTTATGGTATTGGGTCGGGCCGATTGGTTGGTTGCGGCCTTGGGTCGGGCCGATTGGTTTATTACTGCCATGGGTTGGGGTGATTGATTGGTTACTGGCTGTGGTCGTTAGGCTAATTGGTTGGTTGCGAAGCTGGGGTCACGTCGGTTGGTTGGTTGTGGCCTTGGGTTGGGCCGGTTGGTTGGTTGCGGCCTTGGGTCTGGCTGAGTGGTTGGTTGTGGCCTTAGGTCGGCCGATGAATTCAAAATAAGGATATTTAGCAAAGCCGGGTAGGTGATGTGGTGAAAAATGGAGATTGGTGGATAAGGGCAGCAGTTAGGTTAAACTAAGTGGTAACCGATATCGGTTATGGGTTACCGATATCGGTCAGATGACCGATATCGATCTCCTAGGCGTGCTCTAACCGATATCGGTTAGAGGGCTGAAAACCTATAAAAAGAAAAAATACGGCATGTCATTTTCACTTTGTGAAATTGAGTGCCAAATTTTTCTTGTTTAAGTTTTGAAGTGATTGGGTCGTGTGTTTTGGGTGAGTTGGCACTAGTTTAGTGGGGAGTGAGTTATTGGTAGGCCCCAGAGATCGGGAGGGAGAGTTTGATTGGTTGAGGACCCTACCGAGGAGATTTGGAGCTATGGCACACTGGAGGAGCAGGAGGTGTTGGAGTTCTTTGGAGGAGCTGGACCACCACCACCTATCCCACCACGATGACATGTAGTCATATCGGTAGGCTCTGAACCCCTATTTGTGTGAAGTTGATGAATTTAGCTAGGATGTGGGTTTTGGGGTAGGAATCCAAAATTTGAGAAAATAATTAATAAATGAAGGTAAATCATAAAATGGATTGGGTAGATATGTTAGGTAGGCTAAAATGTCAGGGTGGATAAATTTTTAGGCAATTGTGCTAGGTAGATGGGTAGAAATAGAAAAGCTGGGAAAAAATTTCCTTCTTTGAATTTTGGCGAAGCACTTAGTCAAAATTTCCACTTTTCCTCCGCCCTCTAACCATCTGGTTCCTTAGGACACGTGTCATGTTTTTATTGGCTAGGGGCCACTCCTCCAAAATTTCTATGTGCCAACACTTAGCCAATTTTTCAAAAATCTTCCCGTTGGACACGTGGCAACCCCTGATTTATCGGCGGGCCTGCGGGAAAAATATTTCCTTTTGAAACCTTCACCAAAACACTTGGTAAAAAACCAAGTTCTCCTCCGACCCCCGCCACTTTCTTGGACACGTGGCACATTCTCATTGGCTACGGGCCTTTCAGGGGAAAATTTCCCACAAAAACTCCGTCGAGCCATAACTTGAAAAATACATGGAGTTAGGAGGAAAACTTTACCTTTCTGGAAAGCTGAGAAAGAGCTCTATCCAATGGTGCCATTTCTAGAAGGTTTTGAGTGCCTGAAAGAAAAATTTTGTGACTGAGGCACAAGAGAGGGAAGAATGGGAGGAGTTAGCCACAAAATGAGTAGGGGGCACATTTTGGATAACAATTTTGGTGACTCAGAGGGGGCATCTGCCTGCTGGATGAAGTTACCAGTTGCTTGAAGCATCCATTGGGCATGGAGTCATGAGTTATAGCCTACAAAATGATCTGAAATTTGAAAACCTCCTCTCTGAGCCACTTGGAAACCCACTGAAATGGACTGTGCAAGAGCAAAACCAGCACCACAAAAACTATGTACAAAACTAAAGGTCATACATGCTCCAAAATGGAACATGCAGAGTGTGCACAAGCACTTCTTTTACTGAAAGAAAAACTACCTATCCTACTCTAACTGGAAGCAAAAGTGGGCTAAACAAACCCTGCAACTGGTTGGGAGAAATAGCTTCCCTTTCTCAAAAGTTGCAACCATGCAACTAATTTGGCACTGAACATGGCTGATTGGATGAGTGGAAAATCAACAAGAAGCTGGTCTTCTACCCAAATCATCAAGGTGTCAACTGAAAACAAATCCAATACCTCTTTTAGTTGCTCTACATTTGGATTGAAGAGGTATGACAGCTGATCCTTGGTACTTTGTAGCTCACCCTCATGCTTAGAAGCAAGCATGACTAGTTGTGACTTCTCCTTTGACTCCAATGAAGTCAAATACCTTATTGGGCAAGGTATGATCCGTTTGATATGCCCATAGCTCTGATTTTCAACTCCAAAAATGGAGTCTTCTTGTAGACCTTCTTGGGTGGGTGATGTGGAAGCAATGGTAGGACTTTTCTGCCCTTTCTCTTCCTTCATGGCAACATGGAACTCTTCTATAGTGTGCAACTCCTTGTTATTGATTGCAACATCCAATGAAGTTTCTTTTGCATTGTTGTTACCTGCTGCAATACATTGTTGGCTTTGGAGCTCCTCCATTGTAGCTTTTGGAAGATCAAATTCTTCCAGCTTTGATTCAAGAGGCATGTTGCAAACTGTAGGCTGTTGTCCTTGAACTCTTTTGTCCATGGCAGAAAGTTCTTGTTGTTGGAGAATGAATGGTGAAGAAGGAAACATGGTAATTTCAGCTAGCTCTTCATCTAAACATTCTTCTAAGTCTGATGGCAAATCAAACTCTTGAATGTCTTGCTACAACAAAGTCTCTCCCTCTTGTATGGTGGCCTCCAAATCTGCATTTTCTTCACCCTGTATAACTTCATTTTCAAACATGAAACTTGTCAATCCAAACTCATCCCAAAAATTAGATTGTTGGAGAGATGAAGTGGGAGAGAAGCATGAAATTTCTTGTGCATTTTGCTCACAATTTGGACCTGTTTTGTTCACCTCCATAATGGCTTCATCAATCAAATCAGCCCCTTCAAATGAAAGAAAAAATGTATCAATAATGCTTCCTTCTTCTACTGTTGTAAAAACTGACTTGACCTCATCCATTTGCTCCTCAAAGATGGGGTTTTGAGATGGTTTTCCTTCCTTCTCAATGGCTGATTTTGCAGTGCAAACTGGATCAACATTTTCTTTGGGCAAAGTGCCAACATGGACACCCAACTCATCACCAACAAACTGCTGTTTTTCTCACTTCACTGCTGTTATAAAATCAGCCTTGTTTTCCACTTGTTCTCCAACTTCAACATCCTGTATTGGTTTCACCATCAAGGGGATTTTTGTAATCCCAATTTAAGAGCCCAACTCTTGGACTTTGAATTTCTTCATTCTTTTTGGATCTTCTTTCTCTTCTTTGTTTTCCTTGATTGGAATTCTGATTTTTATCCTCCCAACATGGATTTGGAAATGCAAGAGGAGAAGTGGATTGTAACTCAATTGATTTTACAATTTTTGTGGTGGTGGAGCAGTAGGAATTCTTGTTTCTTTGGAGGGAATGTCTGTTTTGGAAGGGAAAAGGATGGAAGAATTGAGATGGGGTGGAATACTAGGGAATGGAGAAATGGATTCAACACTTGGGACAACAGATGGAGAGTTTAAAAGTTGACACTTCTTTGAGATAAAATAGATTGGGAAAGAGTGAGAGAAAAGGCATGAGATGGTGTGCTTACTTGTTGACAAGGTTGTTGAATACTCCTCTCATACACCTTTATTCCTTCAGTCCACTTTGCAAGCAATGGTAGTGTTGTAATCATGAAGTATAGCTTCTCTTGAGGGCTGTAATGCCTTGGAAAAGGTCCCACCCATGGACAAGGTGCTCTACAACCGATTCTAAATGCTTTCATTTGTGCTTGAGCCCTAGATTGCACCATGTTTACCTCCATCTTTTGGATTTGTTCTAGCAGATTTGCATTTTCTTCTTGACTGCCCTCATAACCAGCATACCCTTGTGCTTGACATGCTTCATATCCAAACTGACTTTGGCACTGCTACTCATATGGGTAGACATGCTGATTTTGAATTTGATCAAAATGCTGATTTGGAGGATTTGTAAAACATGTTGGAGGTGTGATATACTGCTGTTGTAAATGTGAATTCCATGATGGAAATGAATTCATGATTGCACAACTTCATGGAATGGAAAAGAATGGATGGAAATGAATGGAAAATAGGTCTGCAACTTAGAGAATGAGTTGTTTACCAGATGGAGTCGCCAGATGTGCTTTTGAAAGTGCCTCCAAAAGGATGAATCTTTAACAGGAACACACCACCCTGTCAAAGATAAAGCGGAAGACCTCTAAGGTCCCACCAAAGTGTGCAAAACTGTTGTTTGCAAATCGTAGCACTCTCGGATGTTGATCGATTTCTAGTTTGATATTTTAGACATCCAGCAGTGATTTCACAACATTAAATCCTCTCCCCAAGTGTGGGACTTGTAAAATGGGAAAGGAATCTCTAGATTAGAGGCTGGTTCCTCAACTCCTCTGATCAACTAATTCACTTGTATAATTGCAGAGGTTTAAACTCCTAAATCTACTCTAAATTCCAAGGAGACAAAGATAGAGAATGTAAAAAGAAAGAACTAATGCTAATAGGTGATGCACCAAAGGAGTTGTAGACACCTGATGCTACATGAAATACACAATCCATAAGGAAACATAGCACAAAACATGCACAAATGCTCAAAATGTAATGAAAGATCAAGAAAGCAATGATAGATATATGAAAGGATTGAGGGATTTTAATCACAGAACATATATCAACATCTCAGATCCAATACAGTACATTACAATGATCTAGAGGCAAGAAAAGGTGCTGCATTACATGGAAAGGTAAAATTTCTTCACAAATTCTGCCAAGGAGGAAGAAAAAGGAAGTTGCAGAGCTAAAAAAGTGTCCCCCTTTTGCAAAATGAACTCATTCTGGATTTTACACTGCAAACCATGACCCCAGGAGAGAGAAACACGAGAAAAAGTGCAAGGGGTTCAACCATTGACCAAAATTCCATAAAAACAACATGTGCGTCCCCTGACAGACCCATTCCTAACATTTTTAACCATGCTTTGGGAGAGAACGCAAGCCATTCTTCATTAAAAACAGTGGTTAAAACGTCATTTCTGTCCATGACCACGTGCCAGAGGAGTTTCTTGATTTTATCTCTCCAAAATCCACCAAAATTCAAAAATAACCCTAGAATATTTCAGAGAATTTCACCAGCTTTCCATTGATATAAAGAACATAAAAAACTGAGCTCTGGATCGAAAGATATGGCAATTTGAAGTTTTAGGGCAAAACAGGGCTAAATCGGGTCGGTGGGAATTTTTTTTGAATTTTTATCTTTTTGGTTATTTGGAAATTTTTTAAAAATTTCCCTGTGCCCCCCGATCTAGGTGCCACGTGGTAAAATTTTATTGGGCACGGGCCCCTTCCCGCTCCATTTTTCTTTGTTTTATCCTTTGGAAGATTTTCCAAAATTTCCCCGCCATGCCGACGGTGGACACGTGTCACGCTCTGATTGGGAGCGGGCCCATTCTTTCAAATTTTTATGCGGGTTGCTTGATGATATTTGACTGGACACGTGGTAAAACCCCATTAGTTGCGAGGTTTGCCACTTCAAAATTTCTCATGCGAGGCTTGTTTTGAACTTTTGCGCCAATGCCTTAGGAAAAATTCCCAATTTCCACCCGCGCTCTACTAGTCTCGAGTTCCCATGACATGTGGCGCAATGTAATTAGGCGGTGGGAAAATGGGCAAAAATTTCCTTCTTTAAATTTTGGCAAAGCACTTAGCCAAAATTTCCACTTTTCCTCTGCCCTCCAACCCTCCGGTTCCTTAGGACACATGTCATGTTTTTATGGCCGGGGGCCACTCCAAAATTTCTATGCGCCAACACTTAGCCAAATTTTCAAAAATCTTCCCCTTGGACACGTGGCAGCCCCGATTTGTTTGGTGGTGGGCCTGCGGGAAAAATATTTCCTTTTGAAACCTTCACCAAAACACATTGTAAAAAACCAAGTTCTCCTCTGACCCCCGCCACTTTCTTGGACACGTGGCAGTTCTCTCAATGGCTGCGGCCTTTCAGGGGAAAATTTCCCACAAAAACTCCACTGAGCCATAACTTGAAAAATACATGGAGTTAGGAGGAAAACTTTACCTTTTTAGAAAGTTGAGAAAGAGCTTTATCCAATGGTGCCATTTCTAGAAGGTTTTGAGTGCCTAAAAGTAAAATTGTGTGACTGAGGCACAAGAGAGGGAAGAATGGGAGGAGTTAGCCACAAAATGAGCAGGGGCACATTTTGGATAACGATTACTAGGAAAGGTTATTGGGGTGGGGGTAATCGGGTGGTTGGGGCCGGTTCGGGTAGGATAGGTTATGGGTTGTGTATGAATTAGGAGGGGTTAAAGTTGTTGGGGTATGGTTAAAGGGTGAGAGTAGAGTGGGTGGAGTATGATTAGGGTAGTTGGTAGGGTGTGGGATAGGTAAAGGGGATATTTTAGATATTTTTGGGTGGGGTTATTGATGTTTGAGGGAGATGAGGTGTTTTAGGTTTGATTGGAGTGGGTAGGATATTTAAAGAAGGACCATAAGAGTGAGAGGAATTTATAGATGTATAGGGTAAGATAGGTGGGTGTAGATGTGTTTATAGAGTCGGGTTGTGATTGGGTGGGTGAGTGAGTATAGAGGGTTAAGGTAGTTATTTTGTGAAGGGTAGGCCTGATGGAGTGGGTTGTTTTTGCAGGCACGCTAGCAGCTGACGATGCGAGATCGGATGCCGCCTCTACTAGAGTGGATGCAGCCACATGTGACCGCAGCGCAGTGGGTAGTTATGTGGGAGGTTGGACTCGGCGGAGTCCAAAGGTATAGGGCTGTGGATAGGGACCACAGCCTGATGGTTTCCCTCATCGAGAGATGGGATCCGAAACCAATGCCTTTCATCTCCCTACTGGAGAGATGACAGTCACCTTAGAGGATGTGTATCGCATCCTGAGACTACCGATCATCGGTGAGGAGGTGTTCCAGGTGGATGCTGAGATAGCGATGGATAGCATCTTGTAGGTATTCGGGGATGCAACCCCATTGATTATGTATCATAGTGCGAGCATCTGCTATGGCGATATGTATCGCGCTCATCGGCAGAGTCACGGCTTGTCATGCGATGATGATCGGTATCACCCGCTTCACCCTCCCCGACTCGGAGGAGGATGGCTCCCACGAGCTCGATGGGAGTGTTACATGAGATGGTGGAGGAGCACACCTGCTATGCATGGGCACCAAAGTGTATGCAGTGCGCAACTATACTGAGAGCTCAGGGCTATCGCCATATGAGGCGATCCAAGATATGTTCGACATTGTTGTTACACTATTGGGCCTATGAGCATATCATGTGTTTACGACCAGTAGGGTTGCCCCAGTAGCTAGGGCCATAGGAAGTTTATAGATATGGGTTTTAGAGGTGGTTGGGGGTCATGGGTCAGCCATGGCAGTTATCGCAGGGTGAGATGTCACTTATTACAAACATATGCTAGAGGGCCTAACTTCCTTAGGTATTATATTGAGGCCATACAGAGGCCATCAGCCCCATGGAGGAGCCCGAGCACAGCTGCGTTGGATCTAGTATATCTTCTGGATATCTGGACAAGACCGGGGAGCACGAGAGGATCCCTTTAGAGAGGGTATCTTGACGGCCGATTACAAGAATGAGCCACCTCCCTTCCCACAGTATCGGAGGGAGGATGTAGAGGCACCACTACCTGTACCATAGCCATTTGACTCAGTCTCGGGTAGTAGAGACCAAAAGATTACAGTGGATGTTGATGGGGTTACTGAGGTTCATTTTTGGTTTGGTGGGTTTGGGTAGAGGGTAGCCATGAGAGCACTGCAAAGATAGCGATTTGGCAGCTATTACAGCAGAGAGGGACCATCTCTTGGGTCAGGTGCAGTTATTACAGGGGCAACTTGCTGCTGCATAGGCACAGATCAGAGTGTTACAGGGGTAGTTGGCTCGAGCATAAACACGAGCATAGGCATAGGCACGAGCACGAGCATAGGCACGATCCTGTTTAGCACGAGCACGGTCCTGTTCGAGCTCGATGGCAGCTCCACCGCCACCACAGGTATAGGCTCAGGGTCAGGGTGTACAGGCAGGACAGGGCCCACTTCTATTAGGATCCGGGGACTAGCCCCACTAGCCATGGTGGCACGGGCCCGATACATGGAGGCAATAACGGAGGCCCATTATTATTAGGATGTACTAGATGGTACCGGTGCTGATTATCAGCCATATGCGGCTCACAGAGCCGAGACTTCCCAGAGTCATACATCACAGGGGGCCGCACCACACTGGTGGGTCGATGATGGTAGGAGGTGAGATCCGAGACCGGAACCAGCTTGGGGAGAGAGCCGAGTCATCCCGGAGTGGAGATGTTTTTGGATAGTTGATTTTTGATAGAGACACTGGTCTGCAAACCGAGTGTGCATATAGAGGCCTGTGTGCCCACATAAGATTTATGTATTCATTTTTGTTGTATATACCGGCCTACGTGCCGATTACATTTTGTATAGTTGATACCACTTGTGAGTCGAGTATATTTTGACATGAGAGACCGGCCTGTGAGCCGAGTCAAGATTTTGACAGAGACAGTGGCCTGCGTGCCGACTTTGTATTTTTTGGATTATAGAGGCCCCATGCAGGGCAATTTGTATATTTTGACATTGATTTGAGGATATATATAGATGATGAGTTTGATCCACATGGTGTGTATAATGTTTGATTTGATACATATATTATAATGTTTCATTTGTTTTGTTGATGATTTTGGAAGTTGAGGTATATAGATGACGTTGATGATGTTTGGATTATATGCATATGTGTTGAAATGTTGATGGTATTATGATGATGGATATTGATAATGATGTCGTTATGCAGGGAAAAGAGGCGGGCGCCGCCAAAATTTTGTAAAAAACAAAGAAAAGGCCTAGGTATAAGCAAAAGGAGACAGTTTGACCGATATTGGTTAGATAACCGATGTCGGTCACTATGTGACCAATACTAGATTAGGTAACCAACATTGGTTATGTTAAAACGAGCTTTTCTAAAAATAGAAAGGCTTGGGAGGCAATTTAAATTCTTATTTTTAGAGTCATGCAACATGTTAAATACGAGGATGCGAGGCTGTTGTCATCCATATAGGGTAGTTGCATGGGAGAATTGAGTGATAAGGAGGAAAGAGATAGGTAAAGTGATCGTGGGCTTGGATTAAGAAGGTGTAAAGGAAAGTTATAGTGAAGAGTCTGGTGAACATGGTTGAACAAGGAGAAGCGTCCAGTGGGCAGAGAGGAGAGAGAAGACAGGTTCCACCTCAAGCTGCTGCATCCCAAGAGGTATAAGTTTTGGTTGGAATAAGATTTTGCATGCTTATAAATAGGATGTGGTAAGATAAGTGGGTAAAAAGGTGATAGGCAAGGGTTTGGGATGGGATGAGTGTTATAGGGTAGGTAATCAGGTGTTTTAGATATGTTTGTAGGTACAGAGAGGGTAAACCAACTGAATAAGGTATCATAGGTGGTGTTTTTGAGCAGGATGGATATTATGAATAGTGACCGATATCGGTTTAGGCCTAACCGGTATCGGTTCTTGTAAAAAGTTGTAGATTCGATAAAAACACTTGGGGATTCATTTGCTTTGCTTGTTTGTTGGTTTGATGTGTGTAGGCAGAGGCAAGGTTGATGATGAATGATAGGGTACCAACATTGTTTTCACGGGTCCGAGCGGATGTAACACCAGCGGAGTGGGAATTAATAAACCATGTGGGGTTAAGCGGAATCTGCTATTATTCATGAATCGCACACAATCATGCTATGTTGCAGGCACTGATTGAGAGATGGAATCTAGAAAAGAATACCTTCCATCTGCCAACAGGGGAAATGACAGTGACGTTAGAAGATGTGTTTCAAATTTTGAGACTTCCAATTACAGGAAGACCAGTGTATTAGGTAGGGCCCAACGTGGCGCGGGCAGCGATAACGGTAGTATTTGGTCCAGCCGCATGATATTTAACACAGTGAGGCGTGACATTTACTTATGGTATAATGTTATGGCACACCCCAGGCAACAAGGTTAGACGTGGTATTAATGATAGCAGTGGGGTATTATGCATTACCTAGAGTGGACGGGGAAGAGTTCCAAAATCATTGATGTGTATTATTCGTGAGATGATAGAAGGTAGCGTTACTTTCACATGGGCACCTGCATATCTGGCGGAGCTATACAGGGGTTTATGGGCATGCAGTGAAATCACAGGACTACATTGGATTGTGCATACTTATTACATTGTTGGGCTTATGAGCACATTGTGTGTGTGTGACCAATAGGCCGACCAATCCAGGAAGGAGAGACAAGAGTGCAGAGGTTGGGATTCAGGCGATGGGTCTAGACAGAGCAAGAGGCAAGAGCCGAGACCGTGATAGATAACACCGAGTATTATAGGCAGAAATTGGAGATGATGACAATTGTGGATATCCGTTGGAGACCTTATGGGAACTACATGGTGATGGTGAACATAGCCGAGGATTTGAGGGGTGTAGAGTGAGTGAGGTGGATCGCAGGACATAGGCCAGAGAGTACGAGAGGATTCCTCTAGATCGCATGTAATGATAATTTGGTTTTGTTCAAGATATACCCATGGATCATAGACCATATAGAAGGATTGACGCTGAGGCACCATTCTCACCTCCACGGCCAACTCTTCTAGAAGGACCAAAAGCGATAGCAGCCAATTACAGGGTAATGGATGCAGGAGTGACAAAGTCTTATAGATTATGGTGGGTAGAAGAGCAGTGAAGTACACACGAGAGGGCCGATCATCCTAACATAGCTGTGATTACCATGGAGAGAGACCACCTACAGGGTTTAGTTCACCATCTTAACACACAGGTGAACGAGACCACGGGATTGTTAGAGGCTTCACAGTCTCGAGTGGAGAGACTAGAGGTAAGAGTCCTCCACGCGAGAGGGTAGATTCATATGTTACAGGAGAGATTGGTGGATCAGTGGGAGGAACCAATAGCAGTGGTACCTTTGAGTATGGAGAGGCCAGGTGAGCGGTGTCGATGATCACCATCACTACCTGGTTCGGGACGAGGCGCGGGGTCTAAGTGAGTTTCATACATAGGGGTAGAAGAATAAATAAGGATTCCATGATAGAGAAGATGTATTTGTTTAACATCTAAATAAAATGGAATATGTATGTTGAATTGAGTTTGTGATAATTATAAGAATATTTGTGTTTTGAATGTTTGGATTGATAAAGGATCAAGGTGAGTGTTATCAATAAAAATACGTGAAAATATTTATATTTTTAAAGAAAACACCACACATGATAGGTTATGGTAGGGGATGGTTGAGCTAACCTTGGGAGACCCCATGTCTCCTAAGTGCTACCTACATAGCCCATTACACAAAGCAAGGAGGGGCCTCAGACCAATGTAGTTCTCCCTGAGGACCAGGGAAAGGTGAATTCAGGCAATGTGGTACAGGAAATTTGTTGGTTGGTAAAATTTTGATGTTGGTAGAGTAATGTTGTTGGTGTTGGTGTGGGTATAGGTGAAGTGAGGGTTAACCTACCCAAGCATAGGAAACCATGTCCTAATTAAGGTCAACACACAATCCTAGATTCGGGTAAAAGAGGAAAAAGTGTCCCATAGTTGGAAAGAGCTAAACAAACCACGTATCATCATAGGATGAGCTTGAATCCCTAGGTACCTGCATAGGTGAGAATTCAATAGGTGAAAAGAGTTGTATAATCACAATATATCAGATATACGCATGTCCCTTGAGTTTTGTTATTGTGAAGAATGGTGAGGAGAGGTGGATGGTATAGCTAGGGCGCAGAGAACTTGTTATAAGGTGATTATTCTGATGGAAGAGAACCAAACCAAAATAGACAAGTCCATGACTCAAAAGTACTTTTGAATACTACTTTGATTTTTCTAGATATAGACTGATCAATGCGGGAAGTCTATATGGGATATGCATTTTGTTGTTCTTGAGGTCTTCACGAAGCTGATCAATGCGAGAAGCTTCTGATAGAGGCTAACTTTATATAGCTGTCATTTGAGGGAACAATCTACTTATAGTAGCAGACGCTGGCGTTGCACATAACTATCCTTCGAGGGAGCAGTCTAGTTATAGTAGCAGACATGGTGTTGCACATAGCTGTCCTTTGAGGGAGCAATCTAGTTTATAGCTTGGAGGTCTAAATGTCTATTTGGCATGAAGGATTTAGTTTTGCAGGAAGTTTGACTCAATAATATCCTAGAATTATATAATTGAGAACTTGTTATTTTGATACTTTTAAGTCATGGACCAGACTAAAAAGGAGAAGGCCTCTTTAAGAGGAGGTGATGATCAAACCACGTGGGTTTGATTTTACTTTGAGATGCATGAAAAAAGGTGTATGAGGTGGTAAATGAGCTCAAGGGATGAGCGCAAGGTGGATAAGGAGTGATGTAACACTAAATTCAATAGTAGAATGGTCGAGATGCAAGGCATTAAGGGGTTCAGGCTCAAGTTTACCATTAAGTGAAGCTAAACGATAAGTACCTGATCTGTAAGTGTGAGTGATAATGTAAGGCCCAATCCAATTAGGAGAAAATTTTCCACGTTTGCTCTTTTCTAGTTTGGTTACATGTTGATTCTCTTTGAGGACAAGATCACCAATTTTAAAGGTACGCTCATGAATTCACTTATCATAAGCACACTTGATGTGCTTTTGATAAATTTGAAGGTGGTCAAGAGTGGTAAGATGACGCTCATCAAGAAGCTCCAATTGGGCTAACCGCTCTTGGCGGAAGTCATCATTGGTGAGAATATCCTAGAGAGATATTTTTGAGGAAGGAATTTGTATTTTAAGAGGCAAGACAGCCTCGGTACCATACACCAGAGAGAATGGTGTGGCATTAGTGGAAGTACAAATGCTGGTACGATAAGCCCAAAGGGCAAAGGGGATGTGATCATGCCAATTTTGACCAGAATCGTTAACGACTTTCATGAGAATTTTGGTTAAGGTTTTGTTAGAAGATTCAGCTTGACCATTTTCTTGTGGATAGTAGGGTGACAAGAAGCTAAGTTTGATACCAAATTTGTCACAAAGGGCTTGTAACAACTTATTTTTGAAATATTTTCCATTATCGGTTATCAAGCGATGAGGAACACCGAAACGGAAAATAATGTGATGATTGATGAATTCAACAATTTTCTCCTTTTTGGTTGAAACGAGTGGAATGGCCTCCACCCATTTAGTGTAATATTCGGTTGCCGTGATGATCCAATGGTGACGTTGCGAAGAAGGTGGATGAATCTCACCAATAAGGTCCAAACCCCATTGTGAGAAAGGCCAAAGATCTCGTGCGACCTGTAGCGGATGGCTGGGAGTATGTTGAAGGTTGGCATGCTGTTGACACATAACACAATGCTTAACATATTCACAATAGTCTTTATTAAGAGTAGGCCAATAATATCCTAGGCGAAGGATCCGCTTGGCCATGGCAAAGCCACTAAAGTGCCCACCACAAATTCCGTCATGGACTTGTTGGATGGTATGAGTGACTTCAACGACTGGTTAGACATCGAAGGAGGATACCATCGAAGCCACATTTATAGAGGAGTCCCCCATGATGACATAACAAGAAACACCTTTAAGAAAAGCATGTTTGCCATTACTACTAAGGTCAGGTGGGAGAACAGAGGTTGTAAGGTAGTCACGAAATTGGTGATACCAGGTATCCTGCGAGTCAGCAGATGCATTATTTACCATACAAACATCCGGGACTAAGTAAGATGGGGTAAAGAGTTGTTGGACCAAGACAAATATGTCAGAGTCAGTTGGTGATGTAGGAATTTGCGAGGCCAAGCAAGCCATAGTATCCGCAAATTTATTAGTTGAGCGTGGAACGGTTTGGATAGTATAATGGGTAAATAAGGTCAAAAGTGAATCTACGTAACGTTTGTACTTTTGAAGTTCCTCATTTTTACATTGGTAGATGCTAGTAACTTGATTTACTACTAATTGAGAGTCACCGAAAATGTTAATAGACTTCACACCTAAGTGTAACGCAATGTGGAGACCTAACAAGGGCCTCGTATTCTACTTGTATTGTTAGTGCGGGGGAAATCGAGCACTTTGAATGAAAGAGGCATAGGTTCACCTTCAAGAGGAATGAGAACAACACCCACCCCTCTGCTATGCTAGCATTTAGATCCATCAAAGAAGAGAGTCATCGGATAAGACGCATCACTGAGTGAAAGAGTTGCGATGAGTTCATCAGGGAAAGTAAAATTGGTAAATTGTTCCCCAGGTAAAGGGGCTTCTGCGAGTTGGTCTGCGATAGTTTGTCCTTTGACTGATTTCTGGTGTACGAACTCAAGGTCGAGGTTGGCAAGGAGCATAAGCCATCGGGCGATGCATTGGTTTAGATGAGGTTTGGCATACATATAATGTATGGGGTCAGCGTTGGTGATGACAAAAGTTTTGTGATTCAGGAGGTAATGTCGGAGTTTGGTGGCCACGAATGATAGGGCTAGGCACAACTTTTCGACGTGTGTATACCTAGTTTCGTAATCCACAAGAGTATGACTTATGTAATAAACTACTTGTTCTTGATGCTCGAGTCATGATGTGCAAGCATGGCTCCTAAAAAATGGTCGGTGGTAGAAAGGTGAAGGTAGAAAGGGCGATTGTCCTGAGGTGGGATAAGCATGGGTGGCTGCAAGAGATAAGTTTTAGGAGCCTCAAAGGATCGGTGGCACTCCTCGCTCCATTAAAAGACAATTTCCTTTTAAGGAGATGGTGGAAAGGTTGACATTGATTCGAGAGTTGTGAGATGAAACGCTTGGATAGATTAGAGTTTTCCCTGCAAACTACGCAATTGCTTTAGGTTAGTGGGTGGGGGCATTTCTAAGATAGCCTTGACTTTAGCTGGGTTGACCTCAATGCCACACAAAGAGATGATAAAGCCAAGGAGTTTTCTCGAAAGGATGCCAAAGACAAATTTCTTTGGTTGAAGATGAACACGATATTGTAATAGGTGATCGAAAATAATGGTTAAAACATCGGATGTTCACTGCGATGTTTAGATTTTCCAAGAAGATCATCAACATAATCCTCAAGGATAGTGTGCATAATGTCATGAAAATGTAATTCATAGCACAACTTTCTTGATAGGTCACACCAGCATTCTTAAGGCCAAATGGCATGACACGATAGCGAAGGTTCCCAGGGGTAATGAAGGAAGTTTTATGTTGATCGGTCGGGCTACTAAAATTTGATTATATCCTGAGAAACCATCCATGAGAGAAAGCATCTCATGGCCCGCAGTGAGATCGAAAAGTTGATCAATACTAGGTAGGGGGAAGTCATCCTTTGGGAAAGTGAGGTTAAGATCCTGGAAATCCATACATATCCGAAGTCCCCCCGTCGCTTTAGTGATAGGTACAACATTAGAAATCCATTGCGGATAGTCAATAGGTAAGATGAAAGAAACAGAAAGGATTCGTTGAAGCTCTTCTTTAACCAAGAGGGCAATGCGTGGATGTATTTTTCTCACTTTTGTTTAATCGGTTTGGAGTCTAGTTTCATAGTGATGTTATGAACAGTAATGTCGGGATCGATTCTGGCATGTTGGCATAGGACCAAGCGAAAGCTTGATTACGGGCACGGAGAAAGGTAGTGAAGGTGGCTTGTTCTGATGCGTCGAGAGATTTTTCGATCTTTAGAATGTGAGGATCATCTTTTGTGTGGATGTTGATTTCTATAGTCAACTTATTCAACATGGTTTGGGTTTCAGATGGTAAGGCACGTTGAATATAAGAGTCATCCGCACCAAGGTAGGTGAGGATGGAGTCATCATCCTGGCACTCCACAACATTAATCGAAGGAAATTCTTCTTCGATCATGTCTAGATACAAAAGGGGGAGAGAAGATGGGTCTTCACCATCGCGTTGATAAGTGAGAGGACCTAGGAAGATAGCATTCACAAAAAAAAAAGTTAGGAGGGATATATTCCGGGTCTATCGACTCCGTGGGTGAAGATGGTAAAATGGGCGATGATGGTTTGGAAGGGGTGACTTCATCATCATCCTGGATATAATTGACACGAGGTTTCTTCAATGTAGGTGGTTCAGAAAATCCAAGACCACTACGATCTTTGTGTTTGCATGTAGTCATGGGAATAACCATATGTCATCCTTGCTCATAAAGACCGAAACAAAAACCCTTCCAAGCACAGTGTGTCAGGAAGGTGAGGGTGAAATGACGGTTGGTTAGATATTGAAAATCTGATTGGAAGGGAATCACACCAAGGGGAGGTTCGGGGGTGACAGAGGATGCGTCGACACCCCCATATGTTAGGTTGGTGCGGCAATTAGGTGGTCCGTAGGAGATCACCTCCCCCACACGACAGTCGCGAGTAAGATGCGCTGTAATCGTCCATACTCTTGTGGGGTATGGAAGGTGCTAATGTTGTATAGGTGGTACTCCCTAGTGTAAGGCATTGAAAAACACCTACCAAGGGATCCGAGGTTGGGATGTTGTCCGTGGGAAAGGAAGAAGTATTTGCATCGGTGGTTTCATTGGTCGAAGGTGTGGGTGTGGCTAAGGTGGATGGTTGAGGAATGGTTGAAGTAGATGGTTGGGTTGAATCAATGGGTGTCTTGACGGGTATAAGCATAACATTAGGGTGGTATAACATATTGCAGGTTTTGAAGGGGGAAGCATCAGCTGTGATGGTGTATGACTTCACTTCATACTCACATTTGATGCATCTATGTAAGGTGGAGGGAATGCATCCCATAGCCTAGATCCAAGGGTGGCCTAACAACATGTTGTAGTGGAATTCTCCCTCAAGGACATAGAAGAGTTTGGGTAAGGTACGTGGCCCTACATGAATGTTAAGGATCACGATGCCTAGGGTAGAAGTAATAGCATCGTTGAATGAACGCAGATGGATGGAGGGTTGGCACACATGCGGCTAGGAAGGATATTCATCTGTTGGAAGGATTTGGAAAGACGATGTTTAGGCTAGCATCCCCATCGATCATAACACGACATACCTGGATGTCCCAGATGTACTGACGATATGAAAAGAGCGGGGTCGGGATCTTCTGTACCAAAGATGACAATTTATTCTTTGGAAAAATTGATAAAGAACGGCTTCTTTGTATAGGGATAGAGGTGGTTGTGGAGGTAGGTTGTTTGGTGAGAGAAGTGACATGGTTGGGTGTGAAGATGGAGGCGACGGGAAGGGTTTCATTAGGTAGGACCTCTATCCCTTGAAGGATCTCAATTAGAGCTTGTCGATGCGATTCAGATGTTTGAATGAGATCATAGAGTGTCATTTTTATAGGAGATTGGTGAAGTTGTTTGATCATAGTGCGATGGGAAACTCCATCAGAGACTGGATAGGTAGGTCCATGAATAACCACTTTAGGTGGTGGTGCGATTGGGATGGTGGAAGAAGAAAGAGAGGCCGTAGGTGTGCTTTCTTTAGCTTTTCCATTGTTTTTCTGACCTCGAGTAGCAATGCTAATCATGTTGATCTCATGAATGCGAGACGAGGAAGATGACAGGGATAAGTCATTGTTCTTGAGAGGTGGGGTTGCAATGATGATAGATTTTGGCGAGGTAGGGACAGGTGGTATAGGAGATTTTGGTAAGTTATCCTTCTGAGATTTTCTATCCGAGATAGGCAACTGGAGAAGGATGGATTTCAAAGCTTTGTATCCTTCTACATTGTGTCCTGGTGTGTGTGGTAGGCATAGATTTTAGATTCATCATAACCTATAGGTCGAGGTTTAGATGGATCATAGGGTCTAAGTGGGGGTAGGGAAATGGTTGCATCCCCTACTAGCATATCAAGGATCTTGGCGTAAGATCCTTTGAGTGGGTCAAATGAAGATGATGCTATTGATTGAGTGGGTGAGATTATTAATTGTTTTGGTAATGGTTGGGTACGAGTGGTTCATATGGGTGGTGGTTTAGGCAAGGGATTTTGATGATTGGGTTTAACTAGGTGTGGTTTCTTACAATGCAAAAGTCATGTTTAGCTAGTTAGATGATGAGGCCACAAATGACATGGTGACGAGGAAACAACCATGGGGAAAGAGGAGCGGCGGCAAAAACATGTCCTTCGATGATCGAGTTTGCTTAGGGTTGGTAGGTAGGCAAGATACTTGGGGCGACGGTGTTGAGATGCCTGTGGATTTATGTATGGGTGCAGAAGGTGCTGGTCGTGTGGGAGGCATGGTGTATTGAGGCAAGGTGGAGGGGTGAGGCCCCAATATAGAAGGTAGGTGTGATGGTGAGGGTTGAAGCCGTGCCTACTATAATGGTGTGATCGAGGGTGAGGGTTTTAATTGTGGCGGAGGCATAGATTGGACTAGAGGATATTGGGTCTGTCTCCTAGGTGGATTGACGGCTTTATTTTTGGATAAGTCTAACTGTTTAGGTGGGTGCGTCAGTGGGTATTGGTGAATTCTCAAGCATAGGGGAAGGTTTGGTTAGGTTGATAGAGGTGGATGAGGTATTCGGTGGAGATGAGGGGGGTGGAGGTGAGGACATAGGAATTTTGAGCTTTTGTAAAAACTTTGGGTATATGGTAGAGGTGTCTGGATTAGTCATTTGCATTTGAGTAGAGCATGGTGTTCTCAAACATTCCCATAAGAGTCATCTATCTTCTGGGGAATGACAATCTTTACGTATGGATGGGCATTTTGATATGGAAGAGAAGTGGGTTGTGATTCCGGTCCACTGGGGGTGTGATACAGGGGGCGAATGAGGTGCTGTATCAATGGGTGTTAAGGGGTCAACCGGTCGCTGGAAAGATTTAGGTGATGAAGAACTGATAGGGAGGAGGGCATGTTCTAGAGGATCTATCATGATTAAGGAATTTGGTGATGTAGGCTTGAGGGGTTTCTCTTCTAAGGATGATAGAAAAAGTGGCGATCCTTCTTCTTTTGCAACAAGAGTGGTGGAAGGAGATGTTTGGGAAATAGATAAGTTGGATAACATCCGCTCACAGTCTTACAGGGATGTGGTGTAAGAAGGCTCTTCTGTGAGAAGAGAACTCTGGGTGGTTGGTTCCTTTATGGGTAAAGGAATAGCAGGGCTGTCCTCTTGTCCTGATGAGGAGAAGAGGGCGAGGACTCCTGCGTCAGTGAAGAGGCTCGATTCAGAATTTCTTCGATGGAAGCCCTTGGTTGGGAGTTGAAAACCACATGGATCTCATGCACACTCTTCTCCTTGGCTAAGGTTTCTTGGTTTGTGTTACTATTAGATGAATGGTTTGGAAATGGTTTGTTGAATATTTTTAAATTTTTATTAGCAGGGGCATTAGGATTATTAAAGGTTATATCCCCGTATTAACCATTTCTGCACTATGTTTTTAACATCTTGCGCTTTTCGTGGTTGTGTGTCCCTTCACGTGATGGAAGTTACAGAAGTCATTTTCTTTATACCAAGAAGGTATAGCATGGGTGGAATCAAACCTGGAGTGAGGTTTAACAAGAGGCAAGGTGATAGCTCCTGCTTTAAGCAATTTGTCCAAGATCACATCATAAGTTTCTCCCAAGGGAGTGTACTTGATGGGCTTGGCTTTATACTTATAGGTGGATTTTGGCTGGGTATAAGATGGTGCTTGAGATTTGACCGTTACCACATGTACAACTCCTTTTGATTTTGAAGTAGCTGATGCATGAGAGTTGGTGGTGTTGGGTTTGTTAGTGGAGTCTTGGGTTCGGAAATTTGAGTTTTTGTTGCACAACTTCAATTTCTCCTCCTCTAAGGCTCGAATCTCTAGTTTCCGAGCCATAGTAAAGGCCTCATCAAAGGTGTGGAAATTTTGAATTTGGAGGGTGGGATAAATGTGTTTAGTGTAGGCCCACGTAAAGAGTTTGATGAGCTCAGCTTGAGGTAAGGCATAAGTAAGTTGGTTGATGAGGCCCCACCATTGTCCAACGAAATCTGCGATATATTCTTCTTCAAATTGTCAGATGGCATAGAGATAGGTAATGGATACTTTCTTGGAAATATTGATGGAGAAATGATCCAAGAAAGATTGGGCTAACTGGTTAAAGGAGAAGATTGAGTGCTAGGCTAAAGCACTGTACCACTCTAAGGCAGGTCCTGATAAGGACATGGGGAAGGTATGGAGTAGTAAGGCATCGTCATGAGCAATCAGATAGCAGGCATGTCTAAACGATTGCAAGTGTTGTTGAGGGTCCTCCTTACTATTAAAGTGAGTAAATTTTAGTAATTCCCATTGAGGAGGATATGTATGAAGGGGGACAGAAGGATGAATAGGCTCCCGAAAAACTTTCTCGTATGTCAGGGTGTTACGGCTTCCTGAAACAGAAGCCTCAAGATTTTGCATCTTGTCCATCATTTGTTTGATTAAATCATTGGTTGGGTTAGATGATGGTGTTGTCGTCGTAAATGGAGGAGGATTGGGCCAAGAGCCACTACTAGACAATGGTGGGGCTAAATGTTGATAAGGTATCGATGATGAATGTGTTGGGGTGGCCGAATAAGGGTGTCCTATATAAGATGTTGAGGCCACCGGATGTGTTTGCGGAAATGAAAAGGTGGGCGGAGCCTGAGAGGGAAAGCTCGTGTGGATAGGTGGTAGAGAAAAAGTTATGAAAGAGGCAATCTGTGAGAGGGATGAGGTAGGGGTAGTGGATGGTAGTGATATGTGGGGCCCAGATTAACCAAAGGAAGGGCAATTGGTGTAGTATAAACCACCAAAGCTCTTTGAGAATGGGAGACGGGGCTAAGGATGATGACAAGTGAGGTAGAATTATTAGGTGGGGAAGGAGCTAAGTGAGCAGCTATACTAATAGGCATACCCAAGAGGAGTTGACCATCGGGTGTACGGTCAGGGGTATGAGACAAATAATACTATACGGCACCAAGATTAGCATCCAAAAATTTATCAAAATCTGGATCTCCGACAGAGATCTTGGGAAAAGCATTGGTGTCCATAGGATTCCCCATAGGATGTGAAGGGGGTGACTCAGGCAAAGACACGAGAACAAGCATGTGAAACCATGGTTGTGGCTTGTTTCAGGTGATAACAACCATGGACAAGAGGATACAATAGGGAATTAGTCAATTAGGAACAGAAATAGCAACAAAATGTTGGAATTGGTAGGTTGCTGGTTTGTCGAAGCGTGAAACACGATGAACCGATATGTCGGTCTCAATGGCGATGTCGGTCAGACGGTATCTGGCGTCGGTGGTCGGTAACCGGGTAACCGATGTCGGTAGAAGAGGACCGTGCCGTCCTTTGTGAAGGTAAAGAGAGAATGTAAGAGGCTGCTGGTTTGGGGATAACAAGGCTTAGTATACCCACCAAACTGTCTGAAGTGATCATTGAGACAGGGTATAACAGAGAAACAAAACTGAAAGAAAAACAAAAACAAGCAAGATGCACAAGAAAATCAAGATACTAACCCTAGGATTAGTTTTAATCACGTTTGGGCTTATTCCTTAGACGCAAGATGATGTCAATCCTAAACAAAAGACCTAAGGGAGATATCAAGTTTTTTTTGGCTTGTAAGGCTACCTCAATCGGGCGGAGGAATACCGTGGAAAGGGGGGATGTTTGAGATGTTGCGTAGATTATGATGTGATTTGGTATGTGTTGTGTAGTGAGAGTAAGATTAATTTCTTGTCAATACCATGGATATTACCCCCACGTGTACGACCTGATACTTAATCTACATTCATTAGAATGAAAAACAACAAGCAAGAATGTGATGCACGTGTTTTAAACCCAAATCAAAATGATATTCGATGAAGCAAAGAAAGAGAAGAGGTCAAGAAGATAACTTTCACTAATGCAAAGATGCAAAAGTAAGACAAGTTCTTTTACCAAAAGGACAATATTTTATGAATATTTAGAAGAGAGAAACAACAAGTGTGTTGCCTACATGAAAACAAGCAAGAAAGAAAGAAACTGATAAGGGTCCCATCGGGCGTGCCAAAATGTTTCACACAGAATTTAGTTCCAGAATAGAGTTACTTCTATCCTTTCATTCTCTTGAGAAACAGATAGGGGTTAGGGTTAGGAGGAATACCTGTTGAGTGTTGGGAAGGTGTGCGCGTACCATCGAGAGATCAAACCAATTGTGAAGAGATCCTTTTTGTCTAGGAAGGACTACCTGTAAATAAGAATGCAAGACCACTAGATTTTAGTTAGACAATAAGTGAGGGAACTGCCTTGGGCCCAAGAAATATTAGACTTCCTTTCGAAGGTGGTCAATTCCCTTTTAATACAAATTGATGCAAATGATAATAAAGAAGCTATTGCAAACTCACGATTTAGGCATCTCGTTACTAAAAGCAATAGAGACTAAACTACCAATAATAGAATGTCATGCTTTATTTGTCTGGTCACTGGTTATTGATATGTTCAGATCAAGTTACAGGGATAGACCAGGCTAGACATGAGATTAATTTGAGGTGAATAGGTGAAAGGTTGGTTTTGGTATAAGTCACAGTGATGATGCCGGTCACTGGATAACCGATCGTGGTTATGAAACCGGTACCGATAGGGAATAACCGATATCGGTAGGGGTAGTGATTTAGGGATTTTTAAATGGAGGTTGGTGTAAGGTGGTTATGGGGTTTGGAAGGTTGGTAGATGGTTGAGGGGAGTAGTAGGGTGATAGAGAAGACTCAAAGAGTGAGAGAGCTGTCTTTGGGGTAATATAGAGATGGATGACCGAAGGTTAGGTGCAGGTTGTTGCCGGGTAGTAGATCCAGGAGTGAGCTTATAATCCCTATGAATTAAAAGTTCACAAAGTAGTGTCTAGAAGCATACAAGGTGATAAAAGAGACTACTTACTAGTTTTTGATGTGGATGCAGGTCCAAAGAATGTAGTGGCAAAGGCAAGGCCCAGTTGGGATGATCTAGTAATCGGAAGTGATCTGATGAAGCTATCCTCCGACTCTCCCAAGGTTTGGATGAGTGTGACAATGCTCTAGTTGCTCAGTTCCAGTTTTGGGCTCGATGCTCCTCTTTGCAAACTCTTCTCTCCTTCTCACTTGTCTCTCCCTTGCAAATGGATTCGGATCCTTTCATTTTGGTTGGGGGAGGTCATTTACAGGGAACCGATGGCGGTTACCTAACCGATGCCCAGCGTAGGGACCGATGTCGGTTAGGTCAAAGTTGGCTATTTTTAGTAAAATAGCCAACTTTCCCTCCTTTTCTCTCGAGGGGTCAGTTGTGGGCTTGGTCAAGTCATTATTAGGTTTGTTTTGATGCGGGTGAGGGGTGATGAGTCTTGGTTATGGGTCCGACCAAGTCATAGGTATTAATTAGGTTAGTTTAGGGTTAGGGCTAGGTCATTGTGAGGTGGTGAGGTGAGGTGGCAGGGTTAGAGATGTGGATTTATTAATTATAAGGTAATTAATAAATAATTCAATGTGTAAGGTTTAGGTGGTGAGGTAGGGTTAGGTTGCGGGATGAGATATGGGGTACAGGGTGTCGTAAGACCCAAATTTGGTATCTACGGGCTTATTCACTTGGGTCCACCTTTCTTGACCATTCAACTTTGTAACCAAGTGCATGGTCATCCTCATTACAAGGTCGGGGATATCTGTGATATCGAAGTAGCATGCCAAACCTTCTTGTAGTAGTAGGCCTCCATAGTCTCCTTTACATCCTCTTTATCATGCAAGTTATCATCTATGGAGTCTCCTTCACAAAACAGGCTAGTAAACTTTGATATGAGCTGAGGGGTTATGTGCATTTTGTGGCCCAAAAATAGAAGTGGTTATCATGCATGTGTGAAATTAACCACTAGTATAACCACTCGAGCTTGCCAAAAAGGGCAACTCGGATAGTTGCAAAGCAGCCCTGGCGTTACCCAAGTTCACCTTTACTTCATAGTTGTAGATTGGCATCCCTTATGGTGTCATTGTATCGATTAGATGAATCGATTACAATGCCATTTCTTTCTCTTTGGTACTTGTGCGATGGTTGTAGTTTCTCACGGCCATCTTCTTGACATGCACTTGCCCATTCTTACCCCAACAATACTCAATCACCTTGAACACACTCACCTAACCATGGCCCCTTACACCCCACACTAATATTAATTTAATTAAATTAATCCATGTCCTCATAATATTTATTATTTAAATATCCTAATTAAGATAATTCCCACACCACCACCTCACTTAGCACCTCACCCCAAATCTATTCTTAGTATGTTGCCATAACTAACTAAGACCTAACTAAATCCTAAAAATCAAAGCCTACATTCCCTCTAACCACATTCCTTCCCATTAGAAAAGAATCTTCCATTCTAATCCACGAGGAAAACTAACAAGATCCAAGAAATCAAGCAGATCTTCCCATTTTAGTAAACCTAGGAAATCCCTCCTAACCAACACGGTCACCCTAAACCGATGCCGGTCAACCTAGAACCATCATTGGTTACCTTTTATTCCCTTTGGTAACCTTATTTCGAGGTTGGCACATTCAAAGAAAAAGAAACAAGACCAGAGCTGCATGCAAGTAGAACCAACATTCACACACACATCCGAACATCCACAACCAACATTAGAAGTGACCATAGAGCCATTTTGCATTCACGGGAGCATCCTGGGAAGCACCATCACCACACCAAACTCCATCCATCTGATCAACTTCCATTTCCATCCAGCCATCAAGCTCATATAATAGTAAGTATACCTCCACCAACTTGGTCTAATACACTATAATAGCTTTTATTATCTCTGTTATCAGATTAAGTTGTTGCATCTCCATTTCTTCATTTCTTATCAGTTTGTAACTAGGCCTTTTCCATTATTTACATCATTAGATTACCCATCCTCACTTTTTGTTCATCCCTGACCACATTTGAGACCTCTGCAACCCTCAAACCTACCCCACCACCTACATCAAATCCCAGATCAAGCCCTCTAATCATTTTCTTTTGAGTTTCCTTTACCTCGACCATACCATGCCGGTTACCCATAACCATCACCGGTTTCACTTAAACCAACATCGGTCATACCAGACCGATGTCGGTCTCTATGTTTTACCCTCAGACCAAGAATAAAGCCTAAATTCCCCACCAAATACCCAAAACAGCCCAAAACCACCACGACCAGTACCAGTACTCTAATAGAGACCTCACCCTTCAGATTCAATCATAGCTTAGCTTGTTGTGAATGAATTTTCTTATTGTAATCAAATGAGATACCTAAATCATTTTAACTACAATAGGATTTCATTTATTGTTAATATTGAATTGTTTTAAATAGTGGATTGATAGCCTTCTAGGGAGTATCACACTTCCCGGAACTAGCATATGCTAGGTAGTCCATTGTCATATGCTATTTAATCTCTTTTGGTGGTCTTGTTGTTCATTTTAGGTAGTTCCTCCTAGCCAAAAGGAAGCTCTCACGATCAGTTGTGGATCAAGAAGTCATACGCACATGCACAATAACCTTCAACCAGCTTTAACATGTATTCCTCCTAGCCCTTTTACCCTTATCTATTTCATCACATTCAAGAAAAATGCTCTAAGAATCAGGTGAAACATTTTGGCATGCACCGTGGGACCCATTTGGGGTTCCTTGCATTTCTTCATTTCTAGGTGAAAATTTGTATGTTTGTTTCCTTTCTGAAAGGTTCTCACATTAAATTTCTCCCTGGAATCTTCTCTTCTTTCTATTGTCTCAAAGAAATCATGTTTTGGTGCTATAAAAAGAATTCTTCTTCTCTTTCATTTGTACTTTGCATTAGTGAAAGATCATACTCTCTCCTGTTCATCTTTTTGTGTCATCAAATTCAATATTTTGATTTGGGCTTAAAATCAACTGCATTTCATTCTACTTTACTACATTAGCTCACATTAAATGAGGGCAACCTATATATTGGAAGTCATGCCCAGCTGATGGTTGAAAAATGAATCATAGAAAAGCACTTTCTTTCTCTTTCTCTCTCTTTGAGTCTTACCAAACATCACAAAATTGAAAAATACACACATTCTTAAACAACATCTCACCCAGAAGAAGTTATAGGTGATCACATGATCATGGTATAGTGGGCACCCAGCTCATTACTTCTGTCAGTCATTATCTTAGAGATGGCCCGCCCCCCCCACCATAACATAACCTAAAACCTCTCCTTGTAGATCTCCTTCTTCGTAGGAAGCCTTCCTCACCAAAAACTCTATTCTAAAGTTCATGAGTCAGTCTTCTAAATAGCATAAGATGAACAAACATAAAGGAAAGAGCACTCTTAGGATCATATTTTTCTTAGTGTTTCTATTTGGCTTGTGTTTTGAGGTGAGAGGACACATTCTTCATCTTTTTATTTCTCCTTGCACACTCCTCATCATAGTTGGTGTATTCCAACTTTGTCTGAGTGTGCCTGGACCCCATTTTCATCATTCTCAAAATTTTGGGTTTGATTCCACACTTGATTTTAAATCACAACCACCTTTTTCTTCATCTCTGTTTTAATTTCACAGTGTGTCGGTCCAGTGACCATCATTGGTTACCCTCTGACCATCACCGGTTTTATCCAACCGGTGTTGGTTTACTATTCTTTTGGTTAACCTACCCAAAAGGACACCTGTTTCATATTCTTTGTTGTTCAGAGTCTCTGTAACTCTCATCATCTTCTTTGTCTCTAATAAAATCCATCTACAACTTATCTACCTAGTAGATTATTAGTCTTTTGCCTTGTTTGGAAAATTGTTCTTTTTCCATAGTGATCGACCATGGTTACCTTGACCGACATCAGGTTTACCTAACTAGCATCGGTTAGCTTTGTGTAATTTTCCAGCTGACATTTTTACCCAATCCACCTACCACTACTTATTTTTCCTATTTTTGTTGTATTTCTGTGTCATTTACAGAAAGCATTCCTACCAAATCAGCACTTGTTCACATGGTGTTGACTCATAGCCAAGAAAATTCCCCTCATATTCCATGCTAGTTGTCAACCACTCCCACCTAGTCCTTCACCACCTTCCATTCTATCACCCATGGATCCTACCCAACCTATCACCATCACCACAGGTGATGAGGAGTTCGCATGACTCCTTGACCAGAACCCTGCCACCTTACAGTTCTATCTTTCCCACTCATCCACTCGAGATGCCTCGGGTCAGTTGATATACGACATGCCCATATCTATCCCCCGACTCATTCCTACTTCTAATTCATCCCCCCTTCTAGCTCCACACTACCTACACCTGCCTTGCCCCTAGTCATTTCATAGCTAGGCCCTATACCTGCTATGACCACCACATCTACCACATCTATTGCACCCATAACATCCACTATACCTTCTTCGACCACCCAGAACATAACCTCATCCACCTATTGTCTCACATATACCCATAACAACACAACCACCCCCGGTGTCGATGACCCCTACCCCATTTCAAAACATTGTCCTTTCTATTCCACAGTCCTTAGCCCCCATCACTACTAGGTCACCTCGACCCTTCCACCTCCATATACATACTATCAGTAGCCTCCCATTTCATCTATCATTCATTCTAGGTACATACCCCTATCTCACTCCCTCATTCTCAACCTACCTATGTGGCATCACCATATACTGGAATGCCACCTCCATCATATGTCCAACACTAACCCTCTTATACGCTACAGGAGGTACCCATCCATCACCACCTACCAATGACCTCATCAAGTTAATGATGGAAAAGATGCAGACACTGGAGGCATTGGTTTCCAGCTCACGCAATTCTCTCACCTATGATGAAATTTGTAATGAGCCCATACACCCATCCATTCCTATTCATCCATATCCCATGTACATTGGGAGATGCCTAAATTTAACCACTTCATAGCAAAAGAGGACCCACAACAACATTTGTAGTCTTTCAAACATGGGTGTTATCTGATCACCCATGATGACGCTTTACTTCTGAGGACCTTTCCCATGTCTCTAACCGGGCCCACATTAGACTGGTATAGTGGGTTACCTAGACATTCTATCTACTCATTTAATCAGGTAGCCCAAGCCTTCTTGGATCACTTCTCCATCAACATTGTTAAGAAGGTTACCATGACTGACCTCTACTCTACGCGTCAATATGATGATGAGTCTATCACATATTTTGTCACTCATTGGCGTAGCTTGATCAATCAACTCACATTCCAATTACCACAAACCAAACTCATAGATCTCTTTACATGGGCTTGTGCTAGACATATTTCACTGACCCTGCAGGTGTAGACTTTCTAAACCTTTGATGAGGCATTCACCATGGCACAAAAACTAGAGATTCGGGCCATCGAAGAAAAGAAAATCCAACTACGAAATAAGAATGCATGATTTAAGTCAAATGATACCTCTTCTTCTTTGAAACCATAGAATAATTATTCAAAATCCAAGGAACCACTAACGTAGTGGTACTCAAGGCCGGCCCAACTCATCCATCAAATCAGGCTAAGCCCTCATCTAATCTTTCCCTATCCAGACTTTTCAATTCAAGACGAGAACAATGGAAATACACCCCAATTGGGGAGCCTTATTCTTCTATTTTAGAAAATCTCATTAAATTTGGGGCCATCACCCTTCCTCCTATAAAACCACACACTAGTTTTGATCTTACTCACCCCACACTGCATGTACAAAGAGCATGACTTCTGTAACTATCATCGGGTAAAGGTCATAATGATGGTAATTGCATCACTTTCAAGAACATTGTCTAGGAAATGCTCAGAATGGTGAGTTAGTCTTGGATAATCCAAACACACCTACCAACCAAAACTTGCACATCTTTCAAGAAACCATTTCCTAATCATGCCCCTTCTTACCCAAACTAGGGAGACCTCAACTAATGATAGCAATACCCATGAGGTCCATGCTATTTTTAGTGATGCACCAGTTGCTTCCCAATTACCTCATATTCCTTCCATAGAGGAAATCCTAGCCCAAAAGTCCTCCACCTACACATGAACCCACTTCACCTATTCCTCCACCCATAGAGGAACACCCTTCATCTCCTCCCTCACCTGTGAAGGAGCCTTCTATTAACATCGAGACCACTTCACCTTTGGCTTCTCCACCTAGAGAGCCATCACCAGTAGTACCTCTCTCGACCCATGGGAGATGCTTGTTCATCTCCTCCACCCACAAGGAGCACCCATCATCTCCTCCACCTATCAAAGATCTAGTAGAAATGTTGTTACCTCTAGGTGACCATTCTCCATCAACCACCCAAGATCCTGTTGACTTACTTTCGGCTCTCTTACCCACAGAGGCTGAAGCTAGCGATTTCCCCATTTCTAAAACACATTTTACGGGAATCACCATTGGATCCACATCGACCTCACCCACAGTAGTGTCATTCTCACACTTAGCCATCACCTAGATTATGTTGATAGAGCCTTACTTTGGGGGCATCTTCTACTTCCTGTCTCAACACAAATGCAGATGTCACTCGTTGACACCTCCACTATCTATCCAAAAGTGTTTCGATGACCAAACCAAACACAACCACAACTATCAAAATTCTCCCATGATACCACTCATGGCTCAACTCACACCTCTACCCATAACCCAACATGCATCTACATCCAAACCCACACCTACATCATCTTCCTTTCCTAAACCTATTACTACTTTAGGGGTCATCCCAATGGCTAGCCTTACTCATCCACCCATCAAATTAGATTTAGCTACGTCCTCCAAAACTAACACCAAATTTAACTTGGCCCCTAAATAGAAGAACCAATCTCCTAGATCTCATACCCCAACCTCACCAACCACACCCTTATCACCTTCACCCCTTTCGTCCATCCTAGGACCTCACCCCTCGACCCTAGCTAAGAAACCCCCATCCATTGGTAAACCAAAAATGTAGCAACCCATTTCCCCATCATAAACCTCTAATATACCCAAGCACCCCACACAACCTCCACCCACACCTATAACATTTTTACCACCCATACCTCCAATACCATCAATAACTTCTTCACTACCCATGACACTTCCTTCCCTTTCCCTCACACCTCACCTGACCTATGCCATCTACCTCCACAGCACCTCGGTTATCCCCATGGGTAACCCACCTCTTCCACCATCCACTTTTCCCTCTACATCTCATGCGCCCATATCACCTTTACCCAAGAAGGTGCAACCTAAAGGAAAAAATCCACTACCCTCTAATAAGGTAGTTAAACCAACCACACACTCTATTTCCAGTTCATCTACCATGCCCCTACCCAAGCAAACATGACCAACACCTAAGACCACCACACCTAAGACCATAGCCCAACCCACTCCCCCTCTTACAAAGACTCTTCCTATACAATCAGCCACACCTACACCCAAACCCACATTCACCTCCCATTGTGATCCACTAGCGGGATCCTATGCCAAAATCTTAACCAATCTCCTCAAAACTTCCATCATCACATTACCACCTCTTAGACCTTATGACCCACTCAAACCCAAACCAAAAGGGTTTGATGAAACCAAAATTTGCACCTACCATCGTGTGTGCTAGGACATGATGTAGAGAACTATAAGGCTTTGAAAGCTGCTCTTGTCCAGTTGTGTCCTCCTGAAGAAAACTTTGATGATGATGACCTTCTCGATGAGGACCCCATTTTTCCAGCACCAATTTCCATAGTTCTTCCCTCATTTCCTACTCAGCTGACCAAAATCTCCACCCCCACAACTCTTAGATCCATCCCCGAGATTTGAAATTAACATGGTTCATATCAGAGAACTCACCAAACCTCCACCCAAATGTCGGTGTGCCCAACTCATTTCACAAGGTTCCTTCCCACCTCTTGGCTTCTTCCCTTCCTTCTTATCATTACACCTTTCATGGCTCACCTACTTCATCTACCTCCCCACCTCAAATCAACATGATCCACATTGCTACCCATGCTCAAAAGGACAAAGGAAAGGAAAAGGCAACCGACCCACCAACCAACCCTATACCCAACATACCATCTACACCCACACCTAAAGTCACTATCCACGGCCCCACATATCCTATTTCTAATGGGGTTACACATCACGATGCTCAAACAATTACACCAATCCTCCCTCAAAATGTCCCTATATGACCTCATCCAAACCTCTAAATCCCATCGTCAAGCTCTCATGGAGGTTCTTCAGTCTATTGAGGTTTTACCCAATGACCCTACACCCGTAGCCTCCATTATTACACCTCATCATGTAGCCTCTCTCACCAAATTACCACCTTCTTCTACACCTCCACCTACTCACCAAGTAGCCACCCTCAAGCTTCTCAGATGAAGAGATCACACCACACCAAACTAATGACCCTGATCCATCCCTTTTCATCTCCATCCATATTGATAATATACATGTACGACGTGTTATGATCGATGGGGGCACTAGCATTAACATCATCTCCTCCCATGCATTCACCAAATGCGCATACCTAAAAATTACATGCATAAACATCCATCATGTTGCATTCATTTAATGATGCTATCACTTCTACACTTGGCACCATCATCCTCCATGTTCACGTGGGCCCCCATACTATTCTAGAGTTATTTTATGTCTTGGAGGGGAATTTCAATATAACCTATTTCTTGGTAGACCCCTGGATTCATGTCATGGGTTGTGTTCCTTCCACTTTGCATCATTGTGTGAAGTTTGAGCATGAAGGACACACCTATACCATTCAGCTGACCCATCACCTTTCAAAACCTACTAACATGCTTTACCAACCCAATGACATGCTTGTACCCATTAAGGTGTCTACCTCCATGACCACTTCCTCTTCACCTACACCTCCACTCACCAGTGTCACCACTTACCTCAACCGCACCTAAATCCTCCATTCCTACCACTGCCACATGACCTCCACGGCTGACCCATCAGCCTCCCAATCAGCTGGCTCCACCTCTGATCCAATCTCTAACACATCATCTATCCCAACTACCCACATATCGACCACCGATCCCTTGGAAGGTGTTTTTCAATGCCTCACTCTGGGGGAGTATCACCTATATAATGTCAACACATTCCTTACTCCACAAGAGTATGGAAGCCTTCACCAACACCCTCACTATGATCACCGCATAGGAGAGCATCTCCTTTATGGTCCTCCCCACCTTCACACCAATCTCACCTATGGGGGACTTGATACTTCCACTTATACACCTGAACCACCATCACAAACCCACCCCTTTTCTCGACCTCCAGTCACTCACCAATCACCATTTCACCCACACCTTCCTACACCGATGTGCATGGAAAGGTTTTGGTTTTGGATTTTATGAGCAAGGTCGTCACACTATTATTCCATGTACTACCCACAAACATAACGATATAGTGGTATCGGCTTTGTTGAACTACCTACCAAGAAGGCTCGCATTGAACTCATTGAGGATATCGACCCTTCTCCACCTTCTTCACCTGCTCCACCTTCTTCACCACCTTCATCGATAGAGTCGATGGATCCAGAATCCATTCCTCCTAACTTTTTTTTTCACAAACACCATTTCCTTGGGGCCTCTGACTTATCAACGTGAGGGTGAGGCTCCCTCTTCTCTTCCCTTCCTGTATCCTGAAATGATCGATGATGATACACCTTCTATTAATGTCATTCAATGTCAGGATGATGAATCTATACTCACCTATCTTGGTGTAGAAGACTCTTATATTCATCGATCATTACCATCTGAGATGCAAACCATGTTGAATGAATCAAATATCAAAATCAACATCCATACTCAGGATGACCCACACATTCTAAAGATCGGCCAATCTTTAGATACTGTTGAACAGGAAGCCATCACTTCTTTTCTCAAAAATCATAACCATGATTTTTCTTGGTCTTATGACTGACATGCCTGGTATTGACCCCACCATAGTGGTCCACAATATCATAACCATTCCCGATGCCAAACCCATAAAACAAAAGATGAGGAAAATGCACCCTCGCATTGCTCTTCTAGTTAAAGAATAACTTCAGCACCTTCTTTTTATTTCCTTCATCTTACCCATTGATTATCCCCGATGGATTTCTAACATTGTCCTATCACTAAGGTGATAGGGGGACTTCACATTTACACAAATTTCTATGACCTCAACCTAGCTTGCCCCAAAGATGACTTTCCTCTACCGGTATTGACCAGCTAGTTGACCTTACTTGCTGGTCATGAGATGCTATCACTCATGGATGGTTTCTCGGGTTATAACCAAATCTTGCTTTCCCCAGAGAGATCAACACAAAACCACATTCATCACCCCTTGGGGACCTTCTACTATCGAGTCATGCCTTTTGGCCTTAAAAATGTTGTGCCACATATCAGCGGGCTATGACTTACATCTTCCATGACATCATGCACCATATATTGGAAGATTACATAGATGATCTCCTTTCCAAATCTAAATGCCACTCTCTGAGCACCTCGCCATCCTAAAAACCATCTTTGACCACCTCATTAAGTATTGTGTTCACCTTCAGCCCAAGAAGTGTGTCTTCATGGTTCTCTTGGAAAGCTCTTAGGATTTATCATTTCCTTACATGGTATAGAGGTTGACCCTACTAAAGTCAAGGCCATTCTTGAAATTCCTCCACCCACTAACCTACAACTCATAGCCTGCAAGGTAAGTTGCAGTCTATTCACCATTTCATTTCACAACTTTCCGATCGATGTCAGCCATTTCATCATCTTCTCAAAAGGATGTCTCCTTTAAATGGGATGATGACTACCACAAAGCTTTTGAGGCCTTAAAACAATACCTTCTCCAACCACCCATACTCATTCCACCTAAAGATGATCAACCCTTCTACCTATACATCTCTGCTACTGATCACTCCTTAGGGGCCATGCTCACTCATCATGATGAACAACATAGGGAGTAGGTGGTTTATTACATAATCCATACTCTTTTGGACTATGAAACTTCGATACACCCATGCTAAAAAAATTTTCTTAGCCTTAGTTTTTTTGCCACCAAACTCCACCATTACCTACTCAACCACAAAACCTATGTTGTGACCAACACCGACCCCTTACACTTCATGTATGCCAAACCTTACCAAAATCAATGTTGCACATTGGCTTATGCTTCTGGCTGACCTCGACCTCGAATTCATCCATCAAAATTCCATCAAGGGCCAAGCTATCACTGACCAATTGGCCGACACACCTATTTCAGGGATCAACCCTCTAACTTTGACTTTCTAGATGAGTCTATTCTTTACCCTTTCCTGGATGAACCCACTTACCAAATGACACTCTTCTTTGATGGTTCCAAGTGTCAGCATGGGGGTGGGGCTGTGTTATCCTCATTCCACTTGATGGTGAACCCATGCCTTTGTCTTTCAAACTCAATTTTGATTGTACAAATAATATTTTTGAATACAAAGCACTCGTATTGGGTCTCCAGGATGCTTATGCCTTAGATGTTAAGTCAATCAACATCTTTGGTGATTCTCAATTGGTCATAAACCAAGTCAATGGTATATACTAGTGTCATAATGAGATACTTCAAAAGTATAAGCATCATGTGGACATACTTTTGACCACCTTTGACATTACGCCCTTCAAACCATCCCACGTTCTACCAAAAATTTGTAGATACCATGGCCTGCTTGGCTTCTTAGATACCCACTTCACCACTAACTCTAAAATATTTGTCACCATACAAAGACTCCAATCACCCTCTTATTTACCTCGTGAATTTTACTCTATCGGAACCACCACTTGCTCTGACCCAAGTGACCTTTGGTATAAACAATACTCAGACTATCTTTCCCTCTCCATCTTACCTCTCACCTCACTCGTAATGGAAAACATGCACCTTTCTTAAAAGGGTCTCTCATTACGTCATCATCATGGGTGGCCTCCTCTATAAGTGTGGATTTGATGGTATTCTCTTACGGTGCCTTACGAGTTCTAAAATTCCCTATACCATTAAGGAAGTTCATGATGGCATATGTGGAGGTCACTTCAGTGGTCTCACGGTTGCTAAGCGTATTCTTCACCTAGGCTATTATTGGCTGACCCTTAACCATGATTGTTGTGACTATGTTAAGCATTGTGTAAAATGCCAACAACATGCCAATCTTCATCATACACCCAGTCATGCCTTACAGGTCACCCATGACCTTTGGCCCTTCTCTCAATGGGGTTTGGATCTTGTCGGAGAGATCAATCCCCATTCTTCCCAGAGACATCAATGGATAATCACCACTACCAAATATTACACCAAATGGGTTGAAGCCATACCTCTCATCTCCATGAAAGCTGAGAAAATATGTGAGTTCATCAATCATCACATTATCTATCACTTTGGCATTCCACATCACCTCATCACTGATAACGGAAAACAATTCAAAAATAAAACCTTGTGAAAAATTTGTGATGCCTTCGGTATTCAACTAAGTTTCTCATCACCATATTACCCACAAACCAATGGCCAAGCCAAATCCACTAATAAAACCTAAACAAAATTCTCATGAAAGTGGTTAATGATATTGGGAAGGATTGGCATACATGCATTTCCTTTCACCCTATGGGCATACCATACTAGTATTCACACTTCCACTTTGTTGCCACACTTTTTCTCTAGTCTCTACGGTACAAAGGTTGTTCTTTGCCTCTCAAAGTCCAGATTCCATCTCTTCATTTCTCTCCATGACATGCTCAATGATGATGACTTTCACCAAGACCATTTAGCACAACTTGAGTTATTAGATGAATGTCATCTTAATGCTCTTGACCATCTTCAAGTTTACCAAAATATCAAACGTGCCTATGAAAAACGTGTTCATGAATGAACCTTCCAAGTTGGTGATCTCATCCTGAAGGAAAATCAACATGTAACCAAAGCAGAAAAAAGTAAACGGAAAATTTTCTCCTAATTGGCTTGGACCATACATCATGACTCATGCTTATGGATCAGGTGCTTATCATTTATCTTCACTCGATGGTAAACCCAAACCTGAGCCCCTTAATGCCTTGCATCTTCACCATTCTACTATTGAATTTTAGTCCTACCTCACCTTCTACCTCTTTTCATGCTCATCCCTTGAGTGCTATTCACTTCCCTCCTTTCACTATGCCATCCCCAATGATTAAACAAGAATCATGTGCATACCCATCACTCTTTTACCCTCTCTTAAATATGTGTACCATGGCTCTACACATGGCATGATTCTCATGGATACTTTTCATCTTCTTTCATATGAGATCCCATGGTTGTTTCACCTTGATTTCTAAACAAGAATCAATTCTTCACCTTAGTCTTGTCCATGACTTAAAATCCCTCACATGGGATCCAACTCCTTGAGTCAAACTTCCAATAAAAAGATGACTCCCTCAAAAAGGACATCTTTCTCTCTACATCGCTGCTATAAATAGACTACTCCCTCGAAGGACAGCTATGTAAAGCTGCTTAAAAAAAAAAAAAAAAAAAGCTTCCCACATCGATCAACTTCACGAAGACCTCAAGGAGTTAATTTCCTCATCCCATATAGACTTCCCACATCAATCAGTCTATCTCAAATACAAGTCAAAAGAAAAAAAAATTTTTCATCATGGACTTTCTCATTGTGATCTTGGATCTCTTGCCAAAAGGCATGCTACCTAATACCATATAACCTAACCATTTTTCACCTTCTCACCATTTGCACCTTCATTTCCTACCACCTCAAGGGACCTGCTTTGGAACCATGACATTTGGTGATCATGTGACTATTCTTCACCTTTAGAATAATCAATCATGCAATGTCTTTAGGGTCTTACGTTCACCAACCTATCTAAGGTATGATCCACCCATTATGATCCTCACCAATCAGGTGGCTCTCTTTCCTCCTCTTATCTTTTAACTTCTTCATTACATATTGATCATCCTATATAGGACTAGACCCTCGACGCTTATCTCTGGGAAATTTTCCTCTTTCACCACAATCAACTTAATATCACCCATACCTATTTTCCCACAATTCAACCATACCTAAAAGACCTCGACTCAATCATGCCTATAACCTACCAACCCATTCTCATACCTCCTCACATTTTCCCTAGCTTATGGGAGAACTACATCAGCCTGAGGTCCCTGTTCATCGGGACTATGTAGGCAGCACTCCGAGGGCATGGGGCCCTTGGAGGTTAGCTCGGCCACTCTCTACCCTAACCAATTCCCTCTCCCCCTTTCCTAGTCACATTCTACCCTAGTTAGTTTCCTTTTTATATCAATAATTGGAAATTAAACCAAAAAAACAACAATTGCTTCACATCTTTACCATCATCACTCATACATTCATTATGTCTACCATTTCTTTACCATTATCATGCATTTTACTACAAAACATCTCAACATGACCCATATCATCATTAATTACACAAATTAATGAATTACAAACTCAACCAACCTCAACTCAACCATACCTAAACCAACCTAAACTTCATCATACCTAAGTCAACCTAAAATCCATCCATGCCTAACCATCCATGCCTAAACTCAATCCATGCCTAACTCACTCCATCCAAACAAACCTGACTACGAAACCATCCATCCATACCTGCCTAACTCAATCCATGCCTAAACTCAATCCATGCCTATGACCTGACTCCATCCATGCCTAAACCAAAAACCTGACTCGATCCATGCCTATGACTAGCTCTATCATGCCTACACTACTTGGTTTCCATCACATATACAAATCAAAATAGCAAGTTACACACAACCATATATACATCATGCCATAATCACCATCATCTCTATAAATAAATCATCTAAACATGTGTATCCATATACATGACTCTCAAATATCTTCGGCACATAGGCCGGTGTATATAACAAAATCTCAAAAAATCTCATGTACATCCTCACTATCTTGACACACAGGCTGGTATATATGTCAAAAATATGATGTCAAAAATAAACTAATCATACATGGAGCTCAATCATCTCCCCATCTGATATCCAAGCCTATCTCATCTATCTCCTCCTCCGCTCCTCTAGCCCAACATCTGGGTGACCTCCCTCCACCTCACCCTGGTCTAGCTCTTGATGGTCCTACCTCTAGAGCTAGCCTCCATGCACTAGTGGCCTCACCCTGACCTGACCCTAGGGCTCATTGGCCCCTTGTACTCTCCACACTATGTGTGGGGATCTACTCCTCTCACTCAAGGCCTACTGTGCTCTGTGCTTGGCATATGATAAGACATATATCCCCACTGCCATCAAATGATCCTGGTAGTATCTCACCTCACCCATGGCATCTCTCAATCTAGTGCTAGGTACTGTTTGTGATGGTGTCATCATCTCTAACCCTACCTTGTCCTTGCTTGAATAACAAGACCCTTTCCCTACCCATGTGGTGGTGCCATCGGCCCAGAGCTGCACACTATACACTTGGGCTGAAGGGCCACTATCTGTGCTGCTGTCGTGGCCAACTAGCCCTGAAACTGTAACCTATCCTTTGCACATGGCCAACTAGCCTTGTAAACCTATAAACTATCATGCTGCATAGGGTGGCTACTACACCCCATCTCCATCTCCACCCACCCTCTCCCTCTCCCCGGTGTGGGTGATTGGTCCCTTTACTCCACATGTGCTGAAAAAGTGGCCACCTGTGCCTAGAGTCACAACTTGTGCCTCGGCCCCTGTCATATGTCCCTGTACTATGCCCAACTGGGTCACTAGGGTAGCCACCTACCCCTGTAGGGCATCTCTCTGAACTATGATGGTGGCCAAATCCATAGCTTCCCCATCCTTGGTGGTACTTACTCATAGGTGTGTGTAGCCCACCACTATCTATACCTATTTGTCACCCCGACATCATCTATCTATCAATTGACCAGCTGCTCCTCCTACCCAGTTGGCACTTGTAGGTCATGGTGGAGACATAGGCCTCTCCACATCATCTCTCCTATACTGAGGGAAGGGTGGGGTATATCCTGTGGCAACCCAAACTACCATCTGACCCGGTCTATAGGTATCATCTCATGCTCCCTTCCCATGCCTACCCCTCTATCCACCTATAGTAAATCTGTAACCCATCCAAATCTTCCACCACCATCTTCTTTATATGAAGGAAGCCCACATATGGCCTCCAAATGATGTCCACCTAGACAACCCCTCTAGTAATCACCTATAATAGGCTACATCATGTGTAGCTCTCACCACTCGGTGCTCTCCCATAACACACCCATCACTTGTAGCCCACTCGAACAAAACTTGGCTCAAATGCATCATCCTGGCTGGGCATACCAACTGGGCACACACACACAATGTGCTCATAGGCCCAATAATGTAACAAGAATGTGTAACACAAGTTGAATCACCATAGTCACCCATAAGCCCACAACTCCTTATATAGTTATACCAAGAATGTAGGCACCCATGAAAATTAAGTCCTGCTCTCCACCATGTCATGTAGAACCCCATCAGTGACCATGGGAATCTCCCACCCTCTACATCATGGCAGTGTAAAACAATAGACTACCTCCATCAAAAGCACTACTAGCCTCATCTCCTTGGGTAGGCTCGGTACATCACCCATAGCTCATATTGGCACTTTGTGGAATCCTAACAATGCCAGCCCCTCTCCAAACACTGGTAACAGTAACTCCTCGGATGCCTCTGAGGAGATCAAGTAAACCTATGTACCTGTTATAGGTAGTCGCAAGATCTGTAAACATCCTCTAGGGTGATCGTGATCTCACCCATTGGAAAATGGAATGTATTGGTTGTTGAATCCCATCTATCGATGAGGGAAACCATCAAACTCACCTCCCAGACTACATGCTGTAGCGTCTAACCCCAATCAGGCCCACATCGCAACATGGATCCACTCCTCATGTGTCATCTCCCCCCATATCTCCATGAGCAAGGGGGAGTACCTATCCCTCATCCATGTAGTAGTGGTCCTGGCTTGCATATAACCAATCATATTATTAAACCTTGACCATACCTACATGCAACCTTACCACCCCCACTATACCACTTACCCTAACTAAATCAACCTTTCACCTATATCTATGCCCTAAATCAACACACACTACCTCTATCCCCCTCGGGCCTCACCTTTTTTCATTTTACCTATCTACCCATGGACCCTCACCTATTTTCATTTTTCCCCTCTCACTGATCTTCCTTATTCACCCACCTACCCATACCCATAACTCTTCCCCCTACTAACTCTCCCTACCCCTACCTATCTATTCGTAACCCATCTATTTAGCTACTTGTGGGCTTGCCTCTCTAGCTTGCTTGCTAGCTATCGATCATCATCATCATCATGACCATGGTCCATGGTCAATAATAACGCATCGGTCACCACATTTGTGATTGATACTGGTCCTTACCCACCACACTGCGGCTAAGAGAAAAACCGACATCGTCAGTCACTGTCGCGGTGACAAACCCACGACACCCTACCCTATTTCTACCCACACTTCTCCTTTCTACCCATTTCCCCACCAATGCCTACCTAATACCTATTCCCACCCCTCATTTACCTAAATCTACCCTCCCTTGTTCCCCTTTTCTCATTACATTCCCCACATTCAAATTTTAATATTTCCCCCAAAAAACCCATTTTCCTCCTACTCATTTCTCTCCTCCACCTACTCAAAAAAAACAACAATAGGAATGGAATCTTACCTCATCACACTACCATCTGCATGGTGGCACCTCGAGCCACTTTGCACAGTCCACCCGATCCCTCTCTTGCCTCTGCCATCACCAATTACCCATTGGCTCAATCAAATCAAATCAAAATCAATCACCCAATCAAATCACCGTGCTCGTAGACCTACCTATCGACCAACGATCACTCACTCTGCGGCTTGCCAACTCAGCTCTCCATGTCGTTTGGTTGCTTTCCACCTCTTTCTCTCTCTCTTTTTATTTTCTCTTATGTGGCAAATGACAAATGATTTTCAAAAATGTGGACTTTTTCTTTTTATAACCTTCTGACTTGACCGGTGATGGTTTCACCTTGACCAACATTGGTCTGTGCCTAGCCTACCGTGGTTGGTTCATGGCGACCGACATCGGTTATTATGACCATTGTCGGTTATCCTACTCTATTCTTATTACTACCCATTACCCCTAATTTGCTGGCTTGAATCCTTTTACCTCACCCACACCTGACTTGGACACTTCACTTTACCCTCTTGACCTCATCATTTACCACCTAACCTCTTCATCATTTGGGGACTCATTATTTTACCCATACCTCAGCCCTACCCGTGCCATGACCTAGCTACTTGGACTTGGAACATTGCTAGTGACCTGTGACCTCATGTGCTCACTATACCTTGTGACATTGTTACCCATGTTGTTTGACCTAATGACCTTACCTTGCCTCTTGCCATGACCATTTATCCTGACCCAACCTTTGGTGTATCGAAACATACCTAAATGTTCCTGCACCTAACCTGCGTGTGTTTCCTGACCATATCCTATACCTTGGATACCGAATCACCTCAACCTTGTTTGGATAAACCTATCGACCTTAGACAATGTAGAGTTTCATGCTCTTCAACTTGGTACCATGCTGTAGTTTATACATGTGTGCATTTTGAATATTACTACCTTTGACCCTGACCCATTACCTAGATTACCATTGGACCTTTACCCCTTTACCCCATTGTCCACCTTCCTCTTCATCACATTCACCTTTTATCAAACCACTCACCGATTCTATCTTTTGCCTCATCAGTTCCTAGTTTGAGGGGGATCACCTTCACCCACACATGGGGCAACCACATCTTATTTTTGTCAGCGTCACTTACCAATACAAGCTACGCAACAAAAAGGGGCAAAATGTAGACACCAAAATTGGGTCACACTCCCCTTGGTCCCTCGTCAAATAATCACCTTGAACACACTCACCTAACCATGGCCCCTTTACACCCCACACTAATATTAATTTAATTAAATTAATCCATGTCCTCATAATATTTATTATTTAATTATCCTAATTAAGATAATTCCCACACCACCACCTCACCTATACACCTCACCTAGCCACCTCACCCCAAATCTATTCTTAGTATGTTTCCATAACTAACTAAGACCTAACTAAACCTAAATCAAATCCTACATTCCCTCTAACCACATTCCTACCCATTAGAAAAGAATCTTCCATTCTAATCATGAAGGAAAAATAACAAGATCCAAGAAATCAAGCAGATCTACCCATTTTAGTAAACCTAGGAAATCCCACCCTAACGATGTTGGTCACCCTAAACCATGGTGGTCAACCTAGAACCATCATCGGTTACCTTTTATTCCCTTTGGTAACCTTATTTCAAGGTTGGCACATTTAGAGAGAAAAACGAGACTAGAGCTATATGTAAGTAGAACCAACATTCACACATGCATCTGAACATCCACAACCAACATCAGAAGTGACCACAGAGCCATTTTGCATTCACAGGAGCATCTTGGGAAGTGCCATCACCACACCAAACTCCATCCATCTGATCAACTACCATTTCCATCCAACCATCAAGCTCATATAACAATAAGTATACCTCCACCAGCTTGGTCTAATACACTATAATAGCTTTTATTATCTCTGTTATCAGATTAAACTTGTTGCATCTCCATTTCTTCATTTCTTATCAGTTTGTAACTAGGGCCTTTTCCATTATTTACATCATTAGATTACCCATCCTCATTTTTATTCATCCCGACCACATTTGAAACCTCTGCAACCCTCAAACCTAATCCACCACCTACATCAAATCCCAGATCAAGCCTTCTAATCATTTTCTTTTGAGTTTCCTTTACCTCGACCATACCAATGCACCAGTTACCCATAACCATCACTAGTTTCACTTAAACTGACATCGGTCATACCAGACCAACGTCGGTCTCTATGTTTTACCCTCAGACTAAGAACAGAGCCTAAATTCCCCACCAAATACCCAAAACAGCCCAAAACCAGACCTTGACCAGTACCAGTACTTTGACAGAGACCTTGCCCTTCAGATTCAATCATAGCTTAGCCTGTTGTGAACGAATTTTCTTATTGTAATTGAATGAGATACCTAAATCATTTTAACTACAATAGGATTTCATTTATTATTAATATTGAATTGTTTTAAATAGTGGATTGACAACCTTCTAGGGAGTATCACACTTCCCGAAACTAGCATACGCTAGGCAGTCCACTGTCATATGCTATTTAATCTCTTTTGGTGGTCTTGTTGTTCATTTTAGGTAGTTCCTCCTAGCCAAAAGGAAGCTCTCACAATCAGTTGTGGATCAAGAAGTCATACGCATGCAATAACCTTCAACCAACTTTAACAAGTATTCCTCCTAGCCCTTTTACAAGTCAGCTTCTTCATCTACCTTCTACTTCTTCTCAAGAGGTTACTTCTGTCAAGAGATTCTACCTTCTCTTCTTCCTCTTGTGACTCCTCCAAGGTGGTGGGTTATTCAGTGCCTTTACTTGAGCATCTTCTCCTTTCTTGGGACTTCTTCCTCTAAACATAGGTGCTTGGATTGGTGCTCATAGAAGGCATGCTCACTATCTAAGTAGTTGCTACACTTGGTGCTCCTTCCTCTCCCACCCCTCTTCTTAGACATTGGATTATTCATTCCCGGGGGCCTTCGTATGGAGATTTCATCCACCAAGTATGCGCCATTTTATAATTTTGGCCTTATGCACATGTATACACATGTCACAGATCCTCTAGCAATAGAAAGTGTTATTGGTCTAGTCATGTGGATCTTGTGTGACACGTAATTCTCCACGTATGCATGCTTACCTCCAAGATAGTTCAGTTTCTTCCTCATATCCTTGTGTTCCTAGTCCAATTTTCCTAGCTCCAGCCTTAGCTTTTTCGATTCTTTAAATCTATTCACTCCCGCTTGGAAGTACTGGGTAGTGAATGCAAAGGGAGCTTGCACCAAGTGCTCCATGATTCATCAATAAGTTTGAACCTGCCCAAGCAATAGTGTTGGTATACCACAAACTCAACTTCTCCTTGTGTGGCTACTGGGAGTTGTTTGGGGATCCTCCACTCCACCCCGAATGCATTTCTCAAGTGCGTATACCATTTTTGAGCCGCACTTTGTGGGGAGCCGTCATTGTATCACATGCATACTTTTCAAACCTCTTCGCGAGTGAAGGGTCTTCGGCTGGGTACTCCCACACAAAATTATTTGGTGCATCCGGCACTCCAACTTCTGTAAACACTATGGTGAGTAGGAAATTGCCAAAGAGGATCATGTCCCCTTCCTTTGCACACTTTACAATTTCCTTGGCAATGTATGCAGAAAAGTTGTAAATAGTCCCCTCTGTAATCTTCCTGTAGACATGCAGCCATGGCTTGTTGACTTGCATCCACCTTTCTTGGCCATTCAGCTTCGTTACCAGGTGTGTGGCCATCTTCATAACTGGGTCCTTGATGTCTGAGATGTCATAATACTGCGACCCTTTCTTATAGGCATACTTTGTGATGGTCTCCTAAATAGCTTCCTTGTCACCAAGGTCATCTTCCAAGCTATCTCCCTCACATATGAGGCCTGTAAACTGTGTAATCAACTGGGGAGTTACATGCATCTTACGCCCAACAAAGTGGAATTAGTCCTTGTGCACCCAAGACATCAACCACTAGTACAAGTGATCCGGATTTCCAAAATAAGGCAACTCATAGAGTTGCAACAACCCTACCTTCACCAGCTTGACCTTCACATCATCATTGTAGATAGGCAACCCTTCAGGTGTTCACTTGTTGGTTGGGCGTACCAGTTCTAATGTCATTTATTTCTCTATAGTGCTAGTGTGGTGATTATAGTCACTGACTGGTATGTTTCTCAAATGGGATTCCCATTCCTTTCCCATCATCACTCCATCAGGGTACTACATTTTTGCATACCATTCTTCATTTGTTTCCACCTCGGGTTCTAGTTGTTTAGCCTTCGCTTTGCCCTTCCCTTTCTTCGGTGCCATGGTCGAGGTAATTTTATTACTCCAGTCCTCTCCTTGTTACTCTTCTTTCCTTCTCCCAACCTTCAATCTCAGATCCGTGATATAAATCTCCTAAACCCATGCCCTAGTTTGCTTTGAACCCTAAATTTAATAAATTCTTCACAAAACAACATATTTTCACTTCGTTCCAAGCCCGTGTAATTCCTTCCTTCTGGTTTGAACAACTTGAGCTATTGGACATGACCCACAATCAATCAAAGATCATGGAGGATTGTGGGAGGGTTTTAAGAGTGTGGTTTCAGTAGCACTGCCACTGAATGTCTTTCAAGAGGCTGCGAACAAGCTGATAAGGCATTGTTAATAGAGGGAGAACTAGATAAAGGTATTAGTATTGGATCTAGAGCCTGGGATGATATTGTTAAGGTACCTCCTGACAAAAATGTGGGTCCTCTTTCTCCTGCATTTGGAATAAATTTTAAAAGTACAAAAGATAATGAGGGGGTGACCCACATACAAGTGCCTGATGGATGTCTACATAGAGCTCTTGAGAAAACTAATCTAGCCCTAGTTGGAAAGTTTTTGGGATCAAGACCCAATGTAGATATTATAAGAAAATGGGCCATACGCAGATGGAAACCAAAAGGAGATTTGATTATCACCACCATGGCCAAGGGTTTTTTTCTAGCCCGATTTAATCTACAAGTTGATGTGGACTCTGTCTTATTGGGTGGTCCCTGGTGTATTGGTAATATGGGGATTTTTCTGAAAAAATGGTATCCTGGGTTTAACCTAAATACTGAGAACATTCATGCCATACCCATTTGGTGTAGACTCCCAGGGCTGCCCCGCATCTATGGGATGATGAGATCCTTCTTCATATAGCTAAATCAATTGGTTCACTAGTTGGGCTAGATGGACCTACGAAAAATAGATCCAGACTTTCCTTTGCAAGGTTCTGTGTCTCATCTGAAATGGATCAGGAGCTTCCTGAACACATTATTCTATAATCCAAATTTGGGGCATGGAAACAACCAATAGAATATGAGGCTTTCCAACTAAGATGTAACAAATGTCATAAATTAGGGCATTTTGCTAGAAAATGTTCTGAGAAAATGAAGCAACAGTTGGAAAAACCCTTGGATCATTCTGAAAAGCAAGGGCAGAAGCAGATGGATGAGGATGATAAAGTCTCTCTAACTGACGAACAAAACCAAAATGTAAGAGATCACTGCATGTAGATGAACCTAAGGATAAAGGACAGAAAAAGGCTTTAAGACCATAATAAAGAGGCCACCGGTTTATAGGAAACTGTGGAGACCCAAAATCCACCAGTCGGAAAAGCATGATGAAGCCCAAAAGGAAAAAGATCCTAAACGACAAAGGGTGAAGAAAGCAAGAGGGAAATGGAAGTGGATCAAACAATGATACTTGAGAAATCAAATCTGATAAAGCTGAACATGGAAGTTGATGAAGAAAATGAAAAAGTATACATTCATCTAACCACTTCTACGGAAGAAGAGATGGAAAAAATTACTCCTTTTCCTCATCAAGAACTGATAACTAAGAACAGCTCTCTGGAGCTGCACAAGATGAGACAAGGAAAAGCCAAAGATATTCTAGAATCCATAGCAAGAGATCTAAACCAGGATAAAGAGTTTGCAGATATGGAGGAGCTCACTCCTAAAATAGCTCAACAACTTGATTTTGATAAAGGAAAAGAGGAAGGGGAAATTACTCCTACTATAAAGAAAAGTCTGTCGAGAATGTGATAAAGATGGATTCATCATAGTGAGAAGTAAGAAACGAAGACTAAAAGGACTTGAAGAAATTCTAGAATCGCTCTATAGTGATAAAAAGAAATAGATAGGAAGTTGGGAAGCTTCCACCTCAAGAATCACAAGGGCTACTGCCAGGAGAACTGCAAATATTGGAGTCACCTATAGAAAAGGTAGACTCTCCAAGAGAGAAGTAAGAGAAAAAGAGACTGAGAAAGAAATTGTAGATGGTACTCAAAGGCTTTTGAACCATCCGACAACTACATCCCCAAATTTTTTTAATGAAGGTTATTTCTTGGAATGTCAGAGGACTCAATGGGGGACCTAAGCAAAGAATGCTTAAGGAAATTAAAAGATCAAGCAGACCCAACATCCTTCTAATTCAGGAAATGAAAATGAAAAATAAAGTTGTTGAAGATTACAAAAGATCTTTCTGGGAGAATGTTGCCTTTGCTTTGATTCTCAAGGTGCTTCTGGAGGCTTAGCGGTCTTCTAGGACACTAAAATTGTTCATGGTAATGTGCTTTCATCCTCCCAGAATCATTTAGCTATAATCTTTAAAAGCCTTGAGAATAATTCTAGCTGGATTCTTTCCAATATTTATGCCCCTAATATTGTTTCTTTGGTAGAAGAAATTTGTGGAAAGAGTTAGTCTTGTTTTGGAATAACTTTGAGGATATGAACTGGTTGATAATGGGGGAATTTAACACTCCTTTAAATCTAGGGGAAAAATTTGGAGGGAACTTTGATTTCTCTATCAGCATGGAAGAATTTGCTTGGCTTCATATCGACTCTTAATCTTATGGACATAGAAGTTCATGGTAATCAATACACCTGGTCTAACAGAAGAATTGGGAAAATATGATTCAGGTTAGATTGGATAGAGCTCTCATTTTTGCTAATTAGATCTTAGATCAGAATTTTCATCTCTCCTCCCTTCCCAGAATGGGTTCAGACCACAATCCTATTGCCCTTAATTTCTTCAATTGGTCAAAACCTTTCCACTACAATTTTAAATTTGAAAAGATGTGGCTTGAACATGAGGACATTCTAGACAGAATTAAAGAGTGGTGGTCTTGGGAAGGAACTGGGACGGCTCAATTCAGGATTCTTCAGAAGCTGAAAAATGTGAAACAAAAGGTTAGAATCTGGAATAAAGAGGTTTTTGGGAATATTTTTGAAAAAAAGAAAGAGCTTAAACAACAACTGGAAGAGTTTGAGCTTAAAGTTTCATTGAAAGGTATGACCCTCGAGGATCATCAACAGGAAAAAAACTTCTCTCTGCCCTGCATAATATAAACAGTTGTGAGGAATCCTTTTGGAGAATGAAGTCTAGAGCCCTCTGGTTAAAAGCAGGAGACAAAAATACAATTTTTTTCATATGACAACCCTCAAACATAGGGCTTGTAACAGAATTACTGAAGTCTCAAAGGGTAATGGGAACATTACTATGGATTCTGAAGACATCAAAGATGAAGCCCTCAAATTCTACAAGAATCTACTCACAGAGAATAATTCCTACAACGAGCAAGTGGCCTCCTTTCTCTTAGACTCCATTCCTAATAATTTACTACCTGCCGAGAGGTTTAAGAGTCTTTCCAAAACAGTCACCATCGAGGAATTGAAAAAATCTATTTTTGCTCTGGAAGGGGATAAGGCTCCGGGCCCTGATGGTTTTTCTACAAACTTCTTCCAAAGATGCTGGGAAATCTACTCTGAAGATCTGTTGAAAGCTGTTAATGAGTTCTATAGAACTGGAAATCTCATAAAAGAGTTAAACAATACACATATTGTGCTTGCTCCTAAGAAGATGGATGTAAAGGATTTCAAATATTTTAGGCCAATCAGTTTGGTTAATGTAATCTATCGATCTTCACAAAGATTTTAACCACTAGGCTGCAACCTATTCTAATGGAAATTATTTCTCAACAACAGATGGATTCATTCAAGGTAGAATTATTCAGGATGGAGTTATTATGGTCCATGAAACAATTCATTCAATGGATAAAAGTAAAAAATTTGGGATGGCTATCAAGTTAGACATGCATAAGGATTTTGACAAAGTCTCCTAGAAATTCATGGATGAGGTTTTATCCAAGTTTGGATTTCAAAATAAATTCAGGAAAATTATACATTCTTGCATATCTTCATCTAGATTCTCAGTGGTTGTTAATGGGAACTGGTTGGTTTTTTTGCCAGCAATAGAGGAATTCGACAAGGGGACCCCATCTCCCCTTTGTTGTTCATTATAATGGCTGACAGTTTAAGTAGATCTATCTCAAAAGCTATTCATATTGGTATGATAAAGGGATTTCAACCTACTTCTGGTAATCAGGTTTCCTCTCACCAGCAGTTTGCTTGATGACACTCTCCTACTTCTGATGGCCTCAATAATTGAAGCGAAGGCTATCAAAACTATCCTTAGATTTTATGAGGAAGCCTCGGGATAGAAAGTTAATTTTGACAAAAGCTCAATCTATTTTTTCAATACTCCTATTGAAAGGCAAAGAAATATTTCTCTCATTCTTGGATGTACTATTAATTCCCTCCCTACTACTTATTTAGGGCTCCCTATGAGTACTAGTAAGGTTTCTAATGAGGTTTGGAATGATCTTCTTAAGAGATTTCAAAAAAAGCTGGTTGGAAAGGAGCTTTACTTTCAAGTGCAGGCAAGTGTTTATTGATAAAAAGCACTCTTCAGAACTTACCTATTTATATCATGTCAATGTTCAACATTCCAACAGTAGTGATGAATAGTATTGAAAAAATTCAAAAGAACTTTTTATGGCATGGTACTGAAGACAGGTTTAGGTACCATTTAGTTGCTTGGGAGTAGGTCTGTAAACCAAAGAGGATTGGGGGTTTAGGAATCAAAGATATCAAACATATGAATGCTGCTCTTATTGCAAAGTTGGGTTGGAGACTTATAAAAGAGCACAAGCCTTGGACCAAGTTGATCAAAATCAAATACCTTTCCAATCAAAGCATGAATTCCTTTATTTTTGATCAGTTACTTCCGAATGGTTCTATTTTCTGGAACAATCTTCTCCACATCAGACATATTCTCTCTCAGGGATGTAGTTGGAAGCTTGGGGATGGTCAAGACATTAATTTCTAGACTGATAAATGGTCAGATATTAACTGGATTTCCTCTTATGGTCACATTAAAGACAACTTAATTAGAAATTATGGGCACAAAGTCCAGGGCTATATTGAGGTGGTTGAAAATAAAAGGAAATGGAAACAGTTCAAAGTAGATGAGGATAATGTGTAGTCTGATGTTTCATCTATGTAGAGTCATCTCTCCCTAATTCATATCAGTCCTCAAAATCATAAGGATGAACTCATTTGGAAATATTCCTTTGATGGAGAGTACTCGGTTAAATCTGGCTACAACTCTTTCTTTGCCTCTATTGAAAGTGATATTGAGTGGCATAAGTTGTGGATGCCCGAGCTAACCCCTAGAGTAAACTTTTTCTGGTGGCTTATCATTAAAGGAAAGATCCTAACTAATGAAAATCTCATTAGGAAAGGATTCATCATGCCTAACAGATGTTGCATGTGTCAGGAAGAAGTAGAAGACATCAAACACCTCTTTCTTCATTGTAAGTACACTTCCAAAATTTGGCATCTTATTTTTGAAAACTTTAATCAGGAATGGATCTTTCCCCATACTTGTCTTCAGGCCTGGGAACAATGGAACTCTCCTTACAAACATTGTGTGGTGAGGAGATTATGGCAACTGGTTCTCCCTCACACCATGTGGTGAGTTTGGAAAGCTCGTAATGATGTCATTTTCAGGAATACCAGAAAGTTATGCAAAAAAGTCTACAAAGAAATTATCATTGTTGTGAAAGACAACATTGAAAGATTTAAACCCCCAAAAATAGACTTTACCCTGAGGAAGAAGAGCACATTCTGGCTGCTTGGAATATTGGCACTATTTTGAACAAGAATAACAATAGTATTGATAGATCCACTATCTGATGGATTAAGCCTCCCAGTGCTTGGCATAAGTTGAATTTTGATGGGGCCTCAAAAGGAAATCCTAGGGATTCTAGAGGTGGGGGAGTCATTAGAGATCACAGAGGCTATTTTGTTGCTGCTTTTTCTAGTAAAATGGGTAGGCAAACTAATCACTACTCTGAAGCTCTTGCTGCTCTTTGGGGAATAAGGCTAGCCAGGGATTGTAATATTTCCAATATTATAATTGAGGGTGATTCGCTGAACATTATCAATCTTTTAAATCAAAAAAACCCCCAGTTGGTCAATCAGGGACTTTATTGCTGAAGCTACTGATATTTGCAAGAGTTTTGAAAATTTTGAAATCAAACATACCTACCATGAAGGCAATAGTGTGGTTGATGGTTTGGAAAATATTGGGGTTAATAATACTTTTCAAACTTGGTTAAGGGGTGACATTCTTCCTACTAAAGTAAATGATGACATCATCAAAGATTTGCATGACTTGGAACGTAATCACTAATAGTTGTAGTGTTGATGCTAAGGAGTGGATTTTTAAGTGTAGAATGATGACATCATCAAAGATTTGCATGACTTGGAGTGTCATCATTAATAGTTATAGGGCAGATGCTAAGGAGCGGTTAATTAATTGCAAAGTGAGGACTAATAATTACATCTCTTCACACGATTGGGAGGGCTTCAAAAGTAGAGCTGAGGATGATTCATATAGTTTTCAAATTTTTACCATTGCGGGAAGAGGTAATATCATAGGAAAAATGGGGGGACCGCCTTGCAAGATAGAGCCCACTCATAATCCAGCATGGAAAGATGATACAGTTCTTTGGAACTATTTACAAAAAGGGGTCTCACGAACTTTATTGAAAAAATCCAAGGTTTTGATCAGGATCTCTCAATTAAATTTGCTCAGGGATGGAGGAATCACGTGGTTGAGTATAGTAATATCAAGGTTGAGATTTCAAAGGAGCTTATTGCCCAGGTCACCGGGCTCAGTCTAGATGGAACCAAATTCTTCAACAAGCGCGTGGACAGAGAGGTGGAGGCTAAGAAGTTTCTTGATGAGGGGGAGAATCTAGAGTTTGTGATGGCTGGCATCAAACTTGCTTCTGTTCCAGAGCCTTTTGCTGAGATCGCAAGGATGGTGGTAAGGTATGTTACTCTAGAGGGGAGATTTGTCACTATTCCCCAAAAGCACTTGATCTTCCTTAATCACTTCCATAGAAACCTCACCATCAAATTTCCTCATTACTTGTTGAATTCTCTGGAGAAATCTGTTCTGGAAGTACAAAACCACACTAGGGTTGTTCCCCTTCATCAAGGGTTAATACTTCTTATTCACCACCACTGCTCAGCCTGTCCCCACTCGGATTCTACTCCTCCCCTACCTCCATCCCTCCCCTTCCTGATAGGAAACTTGACATTGCTTCCACTAGCAGGAAAAGGAAAGAGATGAAAACTAAGGTCCCTGCTTCTCAGAGGGTTCTTAGAAGTCATAAAGACCTGGAGCTTGCTGCGAATTTACTGCACATTAGTAATCCAGTGGAGGAGCCTAAAGATGAGGACTTGTTGGTCAGAGTTGGAAAGATGGAAAAGGAGATTCAGGAACTAAAGAGTGCTATTAGGGATATGGATAAAACTAAGGGAAAAAGGAAACTGCAAAATGATGAAGATGATGATATCACTGCTGAAGTTTTCAAGAAGCTTCAATCTCTAGATGCCAGGCTTGGCAATGCAAAAGGGCATAATGACTGTATCCTCTCAGCTCTTAAAAGCATCTACAATTTTATCGAGCAGCATGTGCGTAGTATTTGCAGTCTCAACGGTATTACCGAGGATATTTGGGGCTCCAAGGAGAACAAAGATCTTGCAATTGCCTAGGTGGATTTGAAAGACCCTTCCCAGGCCACTGCCATTGCATTCTTCATCTCGCTCCAAATGATTAAAGCCAAGATTGACCAGGCTGTCAAGTGATGCGAGCTCTGTTGCTATTTACTGGTGGTGAAGTTCTTGTTGACTGGCATTTTTGGTGTTGTTTTTTGGCTGGGAAGACCAGTGGTGGTTATCTCTTGTTCGTATTTTGTCTCTTCTACTTTTGTTTGGATCACTGTCTGTCTTGATCCTATTTTGTTACTATATTGTATTATCTGGCTGTTGAGCCCCCTGATGTTGGATGTTTTACATTTTTAGGGTTGGTTTTTCCTCTTTTGGTATCTGGCTTTTGAGCCTTTTTGTACATAGGGTATAGTCCCTTCAAAACTATTTACCCATGATAAAAAAATTCCTTCCTTTTGGTTTGTAATTTCAAACTGGATCTTTATTTTTTGATCACATAGATCTTCTCTCTAATCAAATTTGAAAAATTCCTAGCTTATATCTTTCACTTATATCTCCAACTCTTCATTTTCGCAAAGTAAAATGAGAGTGCCCCGACCCTCTATTTATAGTTTTTCCTTTTTCTTGGTCATTAAATGCTACTTTACCTACCCCATACTTTGTTCATTTAATGCGGCTTTTTAAAACAAATCCCATCTTCAATGCCTTTACTCATGCACCCTTCCTACGTGAAAAATCCTCCAACCTTCTAGCACGCAACCAAACCAACCTGATAGGAGACTCTTACGCGTGCTCAGCCCGCACCGAAGGCACTTCTTCTGTCTAGATTCTTGCTTTCACCTACCTCATGTTTCTTTAAATGTGATTCATTTTCCTTTGTATGTAGGATCTATGAGTAGCTTTACCCTAGCACCAACCATTCTATCTTTTCTCTTTATCTCTCTTTAAACTGGGCTACTCAACAAGGCTCTTCAACACAACTTCCTTGGTACTTTTAAAACACGTGCTTCTTCACTTTTCTCCACCCCACACTTAAACGATGCATAGTCCTCTACGTACTCATAAATTCTCCAAAAATAGAAATAAGGTTACCGGCGCCCAAGACGCAAAACAAAACAACAACGTGAAAGTGAAACACAAGGAAAAGAAAATGCATAAAGGAAAATTCTAAACTAACTGGCAAAACTGCCTTATTTACAAACACCAAGAAGACTTATTTATAGTCTTCAGCCTACTACCATTTAAGTGTCCAGGAAACTTTGTTCCATCAAGTGCTTGTAATTGGCACGTGCCCGAATCAAGGATGTACGAGATTGTGTAGGGACCTAACCAATGGACTTTCAACTTCCTAGGATGGCGCAGAAATTTAGAATCATATAGTAACACCATCTTCCCAACCTCAAACTTTTTGTTTCTAATATGGAAATCATGCCAAGCCTTTTGCTTTACCTTTTCCGCTATTTGAATCCAATGAGCAAGTGATTGTCTCTCATCTAGTTTCATTAGTTCATCAATTCTTTCTTCTAGCGCTTTTTCATTGGCTAATCCTCCTATGCGTGTTATTCGCAGAGAAGGTAACATAAATTCAACCTGTAAAAAAATTCCACACCAAACACCAATTGAAAAGGTGTGGCTTTATTTAGTCTTTTATATGTAGTCTTGTAAGCCCATAAAACTACGATACCTTGTCATCCCAATCCTGTCTTCCAACACCACAGATCTTGGTCAATGTATGACTTAGTATTTTTTCGAATGCTTCTACGGTTCCATTTGCTTATGGGTGATAGGGCGTAGTATTATGATGAGCCACCATGAACTCAGATAGTAGTATCCTCGTAGTCTCATTTAGAAAATGTGTACCCCTATCACTGGTCAAACTTAAAGGGCATCCATACCTTGTGATAATGTTCTCCCATAGGAACCTTACTACTGTGTAATCTTTAGTTGGGGCTACTTCCACCCACCTTGTGAGATAATCCATGCAAGTGATGACATTACCTGACCCATTCCTATGCGCTATTGGTGTAATAGGTCCTACAAAGTCTATCGCCCACTTTTCAAAAGGCTCCCACTAGGAATAGGGTGCAAAGGAATTTCATCTCTCCTTCCTGGTTTTCCAATGCACTAACAGTAGTCACATGATTTACAATAATCTCTACAATCCTTGTATAATGTTTCCCACCATAAACCTACCATTAAAATCTTGTGCATGGTGGCATCACCTATGTAATGCCCACTGCACTTCCTCCATTATGGACAGTGCTCATGTTCTAACAAACACCTGCACAAAACTTCATCACGTCCCAATTTGTATAAATATCCACTAATCAACATGTAGGGCATGATGCGTATGGGCAACTATTTTTTCTCAAATTCCTTCATTCCATTCAAACCACACCTTATTTTAAAAATACAACAATCTCTTCCAAATCCAAGGGCACGCACCATAATCTAAAAAGTTATGCATCTGGCATTATTTCCTCAATACTTTACGTGTCCTCTCCGGAATCAATTCTTGACATATGATCAAGTCCACAATTTCTTTTTCCAAGCTTCACTACAACGGTGATCTCAAACTCTTGAAACAACAACACCCATCTACATATGCATGCTTGAAGAATGGGCTTGTTTACTAAATACTTTAATTCCATGTGGTCAGTGTAGAATACAAAAGGTGTTGCTAGTAGATACTGTCAAAATTTGAAAAGCACATAGATCATTGATAATGCCTCACGCTCGGTTGTGGTATAATTCTACTCTGCTGGTGTTAACTTCCTACTCATGAAACAAAGAGGATGATCAACAATCCCCTCACCTGGTTGTGCAAGTACTGCTCCAATGGCGTTCTTGAGGCATCTACATGGACATGGAAAGGCTTGTCCCAAGAGGGAAATCACAAAATAGGTGCGGTAATAAGCCTATCTTTTAATGTATCAAACACCCTCTGCTGCATCTTTCCCCAATGGAAGGTACTTTTGTGTCTAAGCAGCTCCTCTAAAGGCATGACGATCTTGGCATACCCCTTAATGAATTTTTTGTAATATCCCGTATGCCCAATGAATTTGCACACTGCACTCTGGCTAGTAGTTTCCCTTAACCCCACAATAACCACAACCTTAGTGGGATCTACTAGCAAGTCATCCTCACATATGATATGCCCCAATAAATTCCCAAAGGGTGTAGCAAACACACACTTCTTAATGTTGAGGGATATCCTCAACTACCTACACCTTTCAAACATTAATCTCAAGTTGTTACAATGGTCCTTAACTAGATCATATATTGTCCAATCATCTAAGTAAACCTGAAGAAACTTATGAATGAAGTCCTGGAATGCTTGTACCACTATGCGCGAAAAGACAAGCGAGGCACATTTTTAACCCAAAGGGCATGATCACAGTATGCAAAAGTTCCCCACTTAGTGGTGAAATTGGTCTTCTCTGGTCTTCCTTTGCAATCCAGACTTGGTGGTATCCTGAAAATCCATCCGTAAAGGAATAGATTTCGTGCCCAGCGACTCCTTCCAGAATCTCTTCAGTGAAGGGGGTCGGAAATGGATCAATGACACAAACTGCATTCAATTCCCTATAATCCACACAAATTCTAATCCACCCATCCTTCTTGATGTTAATTACCATTAGACTTATCCATTCTGATTCTTCTACTACCTCAATGATCCCAGAAGCTATCATCTTGTCTATCTCCTCCTTAACCTTCACGTGTAAGTTGGGATTCATCCGGTAGGGCCTTTTTCTAACCTAAGCGTGCACCTTCCTTTAGTTTTATCCTCATCTCCCCCAAGGAATGGTGGATGCCTTTTAACTCATGGTACCCACGTGGAAATAAATCCTTGAATTCGTGCAACAGATCAATGATCTTTGATACTTCCTTCTCCATCCAATAATCCCCAATAATAGCTTCCTTAGGTTCTTCTCCTGAACCGATGTTAACCTTCTTTGTCTTTAAAGGCTCATGGTAGGCACACATGCGAGCATCTACACTACCCACCACTTCACGTGTCCCCATAGAATGGCTAACATTTAAACTCTCTCGATTCCTCTCCATCAATCACATATACTAACTTTCCCTTTTCCTTTTCCAAACACACGCGCTCAAGCTGGGATTCTTCTATTTCTTCAATCTCTTCAAACACGCCTTCAATCCTAGTTCACCTAGTAGTTCCAATAGCCTATCTTCTCGTTGCGTACAATCCCCATTGTAAGGAACTTGATACGTTACAAGGCCTCATCAACCATTGGTTTGGTACTCTGATACTCAAATTCTTGAATAAGATCAGCCGCAAGCTCTTGCTAATTCCTTATTTGGCGGCGTGTCTCCAAATGAATGTACCATGCACATGCACAACCCTACAGTGTAGAATATAACTTGTGCACCCAGAGGGATGGTGGCAATGCTTCCACACCTTCTCTCTAGATCCGTTCACACTCTTACATATGGAAAGAGGCAGGCTTCTTCCCATGGTACTCCTTGATGATGGTGGGTATATTACTTCTAGAAAATCTGACAAAGAGAGAAATTCTTACCTCATGCCATTCTAAAAGGATCTCCTGATGTGTGGCCCACCAATGAGCTATTGTGCCAAGCAAGATGTAACTCAACATCTCCCTTCATTCCTTTTCAATTTTCCACTAGGCTTCTATCTCCTGTAGAAAGACCTCAGGGAAGGCTCCTCTAGAGTACTTGGGTAGTTATTTCCCCAAGGTGTTGAACCATGTGTGCCTTAGTTACCTTGGTCATCAATCCTCTCAAATGACATCCCATTAATTCATAAGTCACATGCACCCAATTATCACATGTCAGGCTGGTGGTATCACTCACTGACTGAGCATCCTCAAACTAGATAACCCCATTAATAGGGTGTACCATCTCAGGGTCTCTAATTGAGTGCACATAAATTTTGTCCAAAACCTCTTCTCCCAATGGTTCAATGAAGGGAACTGACTTCCCATCAACCATGGGTATAATGACCTGCTCCTCTTTGTTCTCAAAACTAATGTACCCTTTTTTGAATTGGAGGTCCGCATTGTTCTTGTAACACCAAGGGCACCCAAGTAGTGCTAGGAAATTGTCTACCTCGGTGAGCACCAAGACTTTAAGTCCCAGAGAAACTTGTCTCCTAGATAGTAATAGCTACATCTTTCAAGACACCGATGGGCATTGCCTTAGTCTTGTTTTCCATATACAACACATTTGAAGATGGCTGTAACGTAGGTCTCCCCATCTGATGTCATGCATCCAAAGTCAAAACATTAACCTCCACGCCAATGTCAATGAGTATATTGCTGAGGATCCATCCATCCACAACTACATTCAATGTAATCTCCTTTTCATAGTTGAGGTTGTGAGGGGGAAGGTTTGCATGCAAGACCTGCCTCTCATGCTCTTCTCTGGCACGTGGTACCTTCTCTCTCAACAAGGATCCTAGTAAAGGAATGATGTTCTCCTACCTTAGCATTTTGCACACCTCCTTGACCTCATCCAGGTCATATTTTTGTGCCTTGATCCTCCTTCCTTGTTCCTCCCTCCTGGATTGCTCCTTTAGACACTAGATCTCCCTTGTAAGCTTCAAATAACATCCATGGTGTCTGATATATCTCCTTCTGATGTGCGGGGTCTGGGTACTTTCCATGAATGACCTCTTCTCTTGAAATGATTCCCTTCTGTCTTGGTATCTCTCTTGTGTGTGTGGCTTCTGCCCTTGTTGTTACCAAAATAGGCTCTAAAACTTCATCTCGTGTTACCCGAGGCATCCATTATATGTCTTCCTTCTTGATGCTGACCATCACAACACCTTTTTCCTTTCGGTGCTGCTAATTCATATGCTCATATAAATCTAGGTACTCTTCATACTTATGCTTCTTTCTACACCATGAGCACTACAACAAGTCCAGGCACTCACGCTTGTAATGTTCTGTAGATCCATAGTTAAAACATGTCCCTCATGGGAACTCATTCCTTCCTCTATGGTTACCTCGTCCATGGAATCCTCCTCGAAAACCTCTTCCTCATGTGCCTCCATCTGTACACTCCTCATAATGGTGATCATCATTTTTAGAACTACTAGAAATGCTGGTTTGGGGCACCCTATGATTAATGGCCTCATGTATCTGATCAATGAGCCTACAATATTTAGTATTGTGGGTCATGGAGGTGAAAATCTTGTAATAATAGGATACATTCTTTCTAATCATGCACTATAGCAAGGGACATCTACTGGCATCATGGTCCCCATGACAGATTTCACAATCTAATGTTACAACACTGTACCATCCTCTGGGGGAAATTATCCTTAACGTGCCCCTCTATCTCACAATTGTGCACCACAAACCATTGCGAGTCTCATGGACCGAGTTTGTAGATAGCTTTTCCAATTATTTAGCCATAGCAGCAATCTGAGCCTCCAAGAATGGGCTAATGCCAATATCAATACTACCAATAGCTTCAGTGTGCAAGGTAGCCTCCAATGCTTTGCATGGATCTATGAAAGTCTTATGAGACAGGGCCCTTCTAAAAGGGGTGATCAATCCTCCAAAAACCATTGTGCATGCTAAGAAGGATGTATATCATATGATAATTTAGACAAGAGAGTCTTAAAGTGCGCATCATACTCCCGCACACTCTTTGTCATTCCTTGTTGTATCTCCTTCAAAGCGCTAATGATTTTTGCTCAAACTCAAGAATGTGGAACTCTGCCAGGAATGTATTCTTTAAGGTAGTGTAATCCACCACTATTTTATGAGGATCATAATTTCTATACCAGCTATGTGCGTGCCCTTACAACGTGGTTACAAATTGACTAGCCTTTCGTTCTGGGGTTGTGATACCTTTCACGTGCCATAGCAGTTCACACTTGTGAACATGTTCCGTAGCATCCTCAATGCCCCTATAATTTGGTAAGTGTAGAGACATTTCAAAGAAAACTTGAGGTGGTGGTTAGGGTCCTTGTCCTGAACCAGAGCCTTGGTTCCCTCTGGTGTTTCCTCCACCACCTGATCCACCAAGTCCACTAGGTCCTATACCTCTAGAGCCACTAGATCCACTAGGACCACTGGGTCCAATAGGGCCTATAGGAGCTATGCCAAGTGCCCCCATGGTCCCACTAAACTATGCATCGATGGTCTATGATGGTGCCCCACCACCGCTACTTTGTCCTGTGCCACCCCTTGATGCGAGACCAAAATTTTGTACACTTGCCCCTTGTCTAAAAACTCCTCCAAATACTGGAATATGTGCAGCCATAGAAGAAGGGAATGTAAAATTGTATCTCTTAGGCGCGGATCTTTTTCTTCCACTAGTTTTAACTGGATCAATACTTCTTCTTGGTTTAGGAAAACAAAGTGCCAGGGCTCGGTCACTAGGTGGGTTCAGATATGCGCCAATGACTCTCCTTTCTCCATGCGACAAAATCTCACCAGAAGCAAGGGGTCTCCCTCATGTGCTTTCCAAGATGGGGTAGCACAGACTACTTAGGCTCCATGTCCTCCACGTGAACCTAAATTCTCTCCCAAAATGTCTGCTTCCATATATCCATCACACTAGTAGCTTCACATCATCTAGTAATCTCCCTTTCACATGCTTTACCATACTTGAGCTGGCTTTCTTCCCTCTCCTTTTCTGTCATATCATCTGCCATCTTCCTCCACTCCACCTTCCTTACCCAATGCTCAGAATGGTTTAACCAGCCATTGGGAGTGCTTCTAGAATCATGGTAACCATCAATATCTTCATAGCTAGAGGGATAACACGTAGAAATGATTCTCTAGGTTGTCATAGAAACTCAAACTTAGCAACCTATGGACAAGAATACATTGAATTGACATATTCTAGAGTGTAGCTAGCTAGTACTCCTTCCCACCAGTGATCTACAACATTGGTCCATGCTAGATCTACATCCTACAACCTTTGGTAGTCTTGTTTGGTCCATATCCATGATCTATAATGCCAACTTGATCTAGATGCATAGGCTAAAAGCCACCCAAATAACTCTACTTGGGAAGCAAAGAAAAAATCTCATACATGTAATGGTAGAGATTCTCCTCTACCCATCTACGTGTATCAAACTCAAGTCTAGTGCTTTGAACCTCTGGAAAATTCATCCTCCATGCTCTCGAACCATGATTCAAAATTTTCCAATGTTAATCGATATGTCATTACTCTTTACATAGATCATGATGCATATTATATCCCACTACAACATTGAAAAGAGTCCTAAATGGAACCAAGATGTAGTCAATTTTACTCCCATTATAAGAGGAAGGAATCCCATGTGCATTGGCCTATCACCCAGCAGAAGTTGAGTGCTCACCCGAGGCACGCGTAGGTTCCGAGTCTCTCTTTTATGTGAGATTTTAGTGGGAAGCATTCATAAATGATTAGTATAGGAGTATTTAGGAAAGAAGTTTAGACATACAAAGATTACAAGGCTCAGGATGGCCTTCAAATCCTTGTAGTTTCTTCAGACTGTGTGTTTTAAAAGACTCCATAACACATAATATAATAGAAAGAAAGCTACAACCATTCATTCATAGCATGAAAGGAAAGATAACTTCTATGAATTAAATATACATGAAACCCACTAATATTCATATCTAATTGTAATAGGTAGCCTTATTGTATTCATTGGTTCATTACAAAGAGCCATAGAGGGTAGAATGCAGTCATGTACATCACAAGGCTTGTATAACTATGCAAAAATAGAAAAGAAATTACAATGTTGAGCTCAGTACATCAAAGTCCCACTCATAGTAATCTTGCAGAGCTTTACCCATTTTATCTCTCTCTCTCTATGTATCTCTCCTATCTTCTCCTCTTATGTCTCTCTTCTTTCTTTCTTGGTCCAAAGGCACTTGTATTTATCACCTTCTGTGCTACTAACTCACCTTACCACACCCTCAGATCCATCGCCAAGTGTCGATGTGGTCATTCAACAAGCATATTTCCTCAAGCCTGAGCTCTCCACTCCATCTCATGATGGTATTCTAGAATATTCCTTTGCTAGCATGCTCTTTCCTAGGCCAAGCATGTTGCACAGCTAGCATGTTATCTCGCTTCAAATCGATCACACTTTTCATGTGTTTTGCATTTGTTGCTTGAATTGGCTAAGTTCTGAACCTCCTTTTGTGTGCCGTGTGCACTATATGCTTCCTTGAACCTTTTATTTTACATGATTTTACCTCGCGTGCCATCTTGTAATTGAGTCTCGTGTGCCCATGCACCTTCATACTTAGTCAATATTTCAGGGGCCCAACACCATTACTCCACCCCACACTAAAGAAGACGTGCTTTCCTCTACACATACACAATATTTTGGAAGTAATAAGTGGTAACATGCACATAAGGTGAAAAATAGAACAAAAATAAAGGAACAAACAACAAGAAAGGGAAACACAAGGAAAGGAAATACATAAAGGGAAATCGTAAGCTATTTGGAAATACTACCTTATTTACAAACATAAGGAAGACTTATTTACGGTAGGGATTTCAGCCTACTTCCGTTAAAATGGCTAGGTAACCTCATCCCATCCAAAGGTGCTTGTAATTGGCATGCTCCTAAATCAAATATGTACGAGATTTTGTAAGGGCCCAAATAATGGAATTTCAACTTCCCAGTGATGGCACGAAACTTGGAATCATACAACATGAACCATCTTCCCAACCTCAAACTACTTTTTCTTGATATGATGATCATGCCATGGCTTTTGTCTACACTTTTCAATATTATGGCTCCATCTATCAAGTGATCATCTCTCATCTAACTAAATCAACTTATCGATCCTTTCCTCGAGCACTTGTTCACCAAAGAAATCCTCCTACATGCACTATACATAGTGATGGTAACATGAATTGATTTGGCAAATAAACCTCTATACCAAACACCAATTAAAATGGTGTGGCCTTGTTCAACCTTTGGTAGGTTGTCCTTTATGCCCATGAAATGGATGATACTTTTTCATCCTAGTCTTATCTTCCAACATCAGAAATATTAGTCAATGTGTGACTCTCGTATCTTGTTGAATGCCTCAGTAGTTCCATTTACCTAAGGATGATAGGGGTAGTCTTGTGATGGGCCACCATAAATGTTTCTAACATAAACCTGACCATTTCATTTAGAAAATGTGTACCCCTATCACTTTTCAAGCTCAAAGGACATACATACCCGCTGATTATGTTTTCCCATAAAAATCTAGTAGTTGTCGCTACAAAGAAATCTTTTGTAGGTCTTGCCTCTACCCATCTTGTCAAGTAATCAATGCAAGTGATGATGTAACATGAGATAATCCTTCATGCGGTAGGTGAAATTGGTCCTAAAAAGTTGATTTCCCATTTTTCAAAAGGCTTTGCACTAGCTATAGGTCTTAAGGGAATTTCATCCTCCTAAGTTTTCTAAGGAGCTGGAAGTGGTCACAGGACTTAAAAATCTCAATACAATCCTGGTAAATACTTTCCCATCAAAGCCCCGTGGGTATGCATTTTTTCATGCATAATGTCCTCCTGATTTTCTTGCATAATGTCCTCCATAATATTTGTGCACTCATGTTCTAATACGCATCGACACGAGAAAATCCTAACGACCTAACTTGTACATACCTCCACTAATCAAGCATGTAGGGCATGGTGTAAATTACTAATTGTTTTCTCTCCAAAGACTTCATCCTTGTCTCGACACTATGCCTATTTTAAGAAACACCATAATATCCTTTAAGTTCAAAGGTGCATGCCACAATCTAAATAGTTGCACATTTGGCATGGTATCCTCAATGATCTATGTGTCCCCTCCGAGTCAATCCTTGATAAGTGGTCAGTCTTGAATTACTTTTTCTTACTTTTACCACAACTAAAAAGATCATATTATTGAAAAAATAGGACCCAATGACATATGCACCCTTGTAAAATGGTCTTATTTACCAAATACTTCAAAGTCGTGTGATATGAGTAGAATATAAAAGGCGTTTCTAGTAGATACTGCCTAAAATTATGTAACACGTAGATCATTAATAGTCCCTCACACTCGTAGTTTAGTAATTCTATTCTATTGGTGTCAACTTTTGACTTGTAAAACAAAGAGGGTGATCAAACCCCCTCACCATGTTGTGCTAGTACTACTCCAATGGCAATTCTGAGGCATCAACATGCACATGGAAAGGCTTATCCCAGGAAGGGAAATGTAGTATGTGCACAGTAATAAGCCTATCCTTCAAAGTGTAAAATGCCTTTTGCTATGATCCCCCACCAAAAGTCCCTCTTGTGCTTAAGAAATTATTCCAAGGGTGTAATGATCTTGGAATATCCCTTGATGAACTTCCTGTAGTACCCCATATGCCCAAGAAATCCACGCACCGTGCTCTGACTTGTAGGCTCTCCCAATCCCACAATAACAACAACTTTGGTGGGATCCACTAACAAGTATTCCTTATATATAATATGTCCTAACAAGGTTCCAAATGGAGTAGAAAATACACATTTCTTAATTTTGAGGGATATCCTTAACTCCTGACATCTCTCGAACATTAGTCTTAAATTATCACAATGGTCTTTCACTTTCCCATACACTGTCCAAAGAATCTAGGTAGACTTGAAGAAACTTATGGATAATTCTGTAAATGCTTGTACCACGATGCACAAAAACACAACATGAACATTCTCCAATCCAAAATGCATGATAGTGTAGGAAAATATTCCCCACTCATTGGTGAAAGTTTTCTTTCACTGGTATTCCTTTGTAATCTTGACCTAGTGATACCATGAGAACCCATCTGTGAAGGAATAGACCTCGCACCCAACTACTCCTTCCAGAATCTCTTCAGTGAATGGGGTTGGAAAAGGGTCAATGAAACACACTGTGTTCAAGTCCCCGTAGTCAACACAGATCCTTATCCTTCTATCCTTCTTAATGATGATCAATATTGGGCTTACCCATTCAAATTCTTCCACAACCTCAATGATACCAGATGATATCATCTTGTCTATCTCCTCCTTAAATATTATGAGTAAGTCCAGATTCATCTCGATAGGGTCTCTTTCAAATCAGTGTGCACACCTTCCTTCAAATTTATCTTGATCTCCCCCAAGGAATGGTGAATGCCTTTGAGCTCATGGTACTCATGCAAGAATAGGTCCTAAAACTTGCACAATAGATCAATGATTTTGAAACCTCTTCCTTTGACCAATAATCCCAATGATAGCTTCCTTACGTTGTCTTTGCCCCAATTTTAACCTTCTTTGTTTTAAAGGGTTCATGGTAGGAGCATGATTTCTCATTAATGCTATCTATGACTTCATTTGTACCTTCAAAATGGTTGACATCCAAACTTTCTATTTCTTCACCATCTACCACATGGACCATCTTTCATTTTTCCTTTTCGGTGCATGCACGCTCAAGTTATATCTCTTTTATTCTTCTTCATTGAAATGCATCTCCAAATTAGGTTCACCAAAGAGCTCCAATAACCTATCTTCTATCATACCACTATCTCCCATTGTAAGGTGTTTGACAACTTGTAACACCTTATCCACTGATGGCTTAGTACTCTGGTACTCAAAAAGCTTGAATGAGATTAATAATTAACTCTTGCCAATTCCCTGTCTAACGACGTGTCTCTAAGTTAATATACCACACATGTGTATAACCTTTTAAGGTGAAATATAAATTATACACCCATAATGAAGGTGGTCAAGATTTTGTACCTTCCATCCAGGCCTTCTCACATGCTTTCATATGGGAAGAGGTGGGTTCTTTGCCATGGTAGTTTTGGATAATAGTGGGTGCATTGCTTCTATATAACCTTATAGAAAATGTGAGCCTTATCTCATGCCACTCTAGGAGACTCTTGTGATGCATCTTCCACCAACACGCTACTGATCTCGAGCAAGTTATAACTCAAAGATACTTCTCTTTTCATCCTCATTTTCCACTGGCTTCAACTTCTCACAAGAAATCATTAGGGATTTCTCCTCCAAAGTAACTTGGTAGCTTCTTCCTTCCCAGGCACTTGACTGAGCACGCCTTTGTCACCCTTGTTACATATCCTCTCAATTGTCACCCAATTAACTCATAAGTCCCATGCACCCAATTGTCACATGCTATGCTAGTTGTATCACTCATTGACTAAGCATATTCAAATTGGATAACTCCTTCTGTAGGATGAATTATCTCAAGGTCTCTGATGGAGTGCACATAGATTCTATCAAGGACTTCCTCTCCTAAGGGCTCAGTATAGGGCATTGACTTCCCATCTGTTAAAGGGATGATCACCTTTCTTCCTTGTTCTTGAAACTGATATACCCCTTGTTAAACCATAGGTCAGAATTATTTTTATAACACCAAGGGTGCCCAAGTAGTGCTGGAAAATTATCCACCTCGACAAGCACCAAGACTTCAAAATACCCAGTGAACTTGGCCCCTTGAATAGTGATAAAAATTCAAGATGACTATCATGAAGGCCTTCCCATTTTATGTAAAACATCTAGTGTGAGAAAATTGACCTCCACTCCCATGTCAATGAGGATATTGCTCAAGCCGCTGATCAACAATTGAATTCAATGTGATCTCTTTATCATAGTCAAGGTTGTGAGGAGGAATGTTAGAATGTAGAACCTACCTTTCACACTGTCTCCCCGCGTGATAACATCTCCCATAACCATTCTCCTAGTAAGGGAATTATATTATCCTACCTTAACATTTTACACACTTCTCTCACCTCATCCATATCCTTCGTGGAGCCTCAACATTCTTCCTTTGATCCAAATACCTTGACTACTACTTTAGACATTAGATCTCTCCTTATAATCCCTGAATCACATACATAGTCTCTTTATATACCTCTTTCTGATGAGTAGGGTCTAGATACTTCCCATGTACCACTTCTTACCCAACAATAAATTTCTATCTTGGCATCTCCCTTGCATGTGCTTCCTCTACTTGCGTCATCATGAAAATAGGTTCTAATGTTGACTCATGCATGTAGACACCTATAATTATGCCCGAGAAATTTAAAAATTAAATTGTGCTAGTTATCTTCTTTCCTACAAATTGAAACATATCGTCAAAAGCACTCATCTTCTCTCCTATCGCGTTAATTAATTACACTACACTAATTAATTAAGTCACCTATCCAAAAATACCCTAATTAATGACCTTCCGTTAATAAATCCTTCCTTTTATCTAGAATAATTAATTAGATTCCCATTTCATTAGACCAATAAATCAATATTTAATTGATTTAATCCCCTTATATAGTCTAAATCATGCTAATACTCCTCTAAAAAGCTTTTATCAGCTTGCACATCTATTAATTAATCATCTTGATCAGTTAATATACCCCCTTTATCCACATGAGTCACTAAAGGACAAGCTAAACTCTCCTAAAGTTAACTCAACCCTATCTAAACCCCCCTTATCCATAACTAACTCAACATCTCTATTATCCCACATGTAAAGGGATGCTATGATCCTCATGTATGGATTTCACTAATTCCTTGAGGTTTTAGTGTAACGGTTCATTACATTTGGTATCAGAGCAACTACCCATGTTCAAATCCCACTCGGTTGGTTATGCCATGTATCCGGGCCCATGGGGCACCTAAACATTGGTGAAGTAGGGCTCATACGTATGGGAGTGAGGGTGCAAACCCAACCCGAGTTGGGCTCTGGAAGCATGGTGGGATGTTATGATCCTCATGTGTGGATTTCACTAATGCCTCGAGGTTTTGGTGTAATGGTTCATTATGAGGGATGTAATGATTCCTTTGTTCATTGGGATATATAAATAGCCCTCCTCCTACCTTTACAATTACACCTAATTCCTTGAGAAGACAAAATCAAAGCATATAGAAAATACACTATAAGCCTTTTGTTATTCTTGAGAAATTCACCATTTGAAGAGCTAAGCCTCATTTCTTGCATTTTCTAGCCAAGTTCTTGGGTCATATGGGAATAGTCAAAGGGGTCTTGTAGCCAAGCTTTGATGAGCTCCCATTCCTAGGTTCTTGAAGATCAAAACAATCAATTTGATTGCCATGGAGTCTACATAGGTCCATTTGATTTTGTTGGTAATCTAGAGAAGTAGAGGTTTTGAATACTTTAGCATGTTAATTTGATCTTAGTTCAAAGTTAATGCATTATGCTTAGTATTGATCGTGTTTAGATATTATCTTGATGGTGCCTAGATTTTGACTTAACTTTATTATATAACTATTTAGGTGGTAGTTCTCATTCATCTAATTTAGCTTAAACAAAAATACACACACATTTGGCATGCCCAATGGGACAGATCCTTAGTCCTTTAGCATTTTTTAGCTTGAATTCTATTGTTTTTTTGTTGACATTTGATATGCACATATAGTAAATAATGTTCAATTTTTTGGGATTTTCACTAGTATTATATGTGTAGGTTCTCATTTATAGCTATCATTTTAATGGGTTCTTTTCAATTTCAAGATAACTTGCTAAAACTTGATGTATTGTGAGATTTTTTGTGTTTTTGCCGTACTTTGGTTGCAGGAGTGGCACAGGTGCACTAACCAGGTGGTGCAGGGCACCTCTCGGGTAGTTTAGGCACACTATCGGAGCTTGTATTTCTATTTACCAACCCTGGCGCACATAAACTAACCCTGACACACATACCCTAACTAGGGCACATGCACACTAACTTGAGCACAAATGCTCTTACATACTGTACCTTCATTGCAATGGAAAAACTTATCGTGGCCCACACATACACACTAACCTAGGCACAAGCACTTTTCTAGTGGCACAGTGCTTTGTTAGAATTTGGTGTGGATTTTTATCTATTATGGTGCATATGCCCTAACCTTGGCGTAGACACCTCTTTGGTGGCATAGGTTCTCTGTCGGTACTTGATATTACTGTTTACCTACCTTGGCACACAAGCCTTTCTGGTGGTGCAGGTGCACTGCAAGTCTGAAAAACATAGAGGGGCACATCCACCCTAACCCACGCACACACGCCTAAACCAGTTTGAATGTGTCTTTTAGTTTTCTTAAAATTAGGGTGTTAAATTGCTAACTTCTTTGTAGGTTTTATCTAATTAATGCCTATTTTTGTAGGGTATGTTTACATGCTTTTGCTAGACTAGATAAACTTTGTATGCTTGCTTATAAGAATAAGGTCACGTATGCTCTTCCCTCACATCCCTTGGGAAATCTTGGAAATCATAAATGATTATTAGGTCTTTTTGATGCTTTGAAATTGTTAAGAATATCTGAATTGGAATGAGTTAACTTGGTGTGTTTGAATTAAGTGTTTTTCCATTTGGCATCTTCTTGGATTTTGGAAACATCACATATGCTCTTCTCTTGTGTCCTTGGATGATCTTGAGAATTAGAAATGATGTTTACTCTTTTTATGGAAAAGTATTAAACTCATTGTGCAAGACCAAAACACAAGCTTGTCAAAAATAGGTGGAATCGAAACAAAGTCAAAACTACTAATAAAATTATCATACAAGTTGCCAAAAGGTGTTCATGCAAACCACATTAAAATTAAACAAGATAAAAAGAAAAACGTATTCAAAACACTCAGACATACAGGTTTTGGAAAAGGGTATGTCCCTATCCACTCAACTGGAACATAACCCCTTTGGCATAATGCCTTAAGCTACAACAATGGGGCTGGTACTAATAACCCCAAAGTGGTCCACACAAGAGGGAACCTTGTGGAAAAAATGAGAAGTGCTCCGCATAACCTACTTGATTAGTCTAACCTTGTGAGTTATCGTTCTCGGTTGTTTGTATGGAAACCCCAGTGATAGTACACATAGATGCACTAGTTTCCTACTATGCTTGAAGGGGGTAAAGTAAAGCCGAGATACTCCCAAATTAGTCATTGTGACTTTTTGGGTAAATTGAGCTCACTTAAGACAACTTTGTAACACCTAGGAAGAGAGAACCACCTAGGAAGATATTCTTTAGCTAGGAGCCCACTTTGACCATTTCAAAACAGTGTTGAGTTGTGAGCCATCATTCATCATGAAACGTGGGAAGCATTACTTTTGTTTAGTTTTTCACTTGCCTTAAGGTGAGGCAAAACTCTACCGAAGTAAAGCCAACATTTTTCATCCCCATTTTGATCTACTTCCTTCACATTATTTTGACACTTTGTTGATCAAAAGAAGGGTGACTACCTTTGCATTACCAATTGATTGTTTCTACCACTTTTTGTCCATTTATGCCCATCCATGTTTGTGGCTGGGTAAGTTAAACATCTAAAGTGTGTGGAAACATTTTCATATCATTGGTAGCCCATTTTTCTTGACACCCTTATAAAGATCATCATCACAAATTAGGCTTGATTCATCACTTTAATCTCCTTTGAGGTGTTATCTTTCATGTATCATATCACTGCAATTTTGATACTTACGTCTTGTTTCTTATAAACTCGACCTAAGTGTCTAGATTGTAACGTTATGCTACATGAATTGTAACAATTCCTTGGTATACTTTAGCCTTAGTTTTCCTTCAAACATTACCTTGATTTTGGAAAGTGTTATTGTTACCTTTGTGCACATCGTAATAATGTTATTTCGATACTAATACCTTACTTTTCCATAAAGTTTGGTTAATGTATCTTAGTGGTATTGTTGCATCGTTCATGTTTGTAACTTCTACTATTTTTTGATATTTAGGTCTTGATTGGATCTAAACTTGCTTTTAGTATACCTTGTTTGGAAATCGTATCAACCTTTTGTTATTACTTACATCTTGTTCATTTTTAACTTGGCATAAGTGGTGACATTTTTTTGGTCATCTTACGCGTCAAACTATTGATTGATTGGATGGATTTAGGAAGTACTCCACTTGACTGATTGGTTTGAAACTAAACATTGTGTGATTGCATATTGTATTTCAATTTTGACTTATCCATTTTCAAAAAATCAATTTGATCCATTTATTCTTTATCATTCATTATTCTTTGGTCATTAATGTGGCTTTGTGTTTTAGACTTGTGTGATTGTTCCTTGTGATTATTCATTCGTAAAACTTATTTTCTAGGAAAATCCCTTTTAATCTCATCAATATTGAGTCATCACGATGTCTATTTTCCTTAGACCTTCTTTAAAAAATCATGCATGCATATCAATACTTACGAAATGTCTAGATGGTTGTCATTATGCTTCCCTGAATTGACATGTCACTTCCTTCCCTTTGAAGGAGTTCCATCACACTGTCTAGATCTATAAATTTGTGCTTAAAATGACACCAACAATGATTGATTATCACAAGGTCCCTTATACATATGACAATAAGGAATCAAAGTTTTGGTGTACAAATCAAAATACACCCATCATGACCAAACCTCGTTTGGTTCTTCGTGCTAGAGAACCCATTTAGGTAACTCATTCCCCACCTTCATCTCATATTTAGTGGTATGATTTGGACGTTTCTAATCCAAATTTTTATTTGAGTTCCCCCCACTCTTCTTCTAATTCTAATCCAAATATTTCCTCTTCATGTGAGGAATCCAATCCAAATATTTCCTCTGACTCTTTTGATGATTCAGATCCAAACTACTATTAGGATGTAAACTACTATTTAGATCCACACTACTATTCGGATTCATCTAATTTGACTCCTAAGTCATCTAATGTGACTCCTATGTCATGGTCCTCTCTATCTTCATAGGACCCTCTTCATCATAAATTTAATATGACTACTATGTCACAATCATCCCTTTCTTTGCAAGACCCTTTTATCATTCACCTCAATGACATCTTCTTCATTTGAAGTTACATGTAAATCCAAATCCTCCAATCAAACATCTAATACAATTCTTGAATCACGGTCCTATATTTCTTTGTAGGACCCTTGTTATTATTCATCCAATGTGATTATTAAATCACGGTCCTCTCCTTCTTTGTAGGACCTTCTTCATTAATCACCCCCAATAAGTCTTCCTTCTTTGAAGATTCATGTGACTCAAAGTCCTTCAAGTCAAACGTCTGAATTGACCCATGCGTTGTAATCTATAGACTTTGGAATTAATCCTACTAGTTTATAGATGATATACCATCATATAGGTAGGTCCACACCACCTTCTTCTACTCTTGAGACATATATCTACACATCTTCTTCATCCCCCACATCATCTTCTTCTATCAATCATCATCAAACATCTTCTAAGTCTTCCACACCAAGTGAACCTCTTTCTTCCAATAAACACCTTGTGGTCGATCAAAACTCATCCTAGTTGATCTATTTCATAATGAAGAAACAATCAAGGCATTTATAGGGGCATATGCAGATATTCCTTTAGCAGATTACGTGAAAGGATTCTCTTTATACTTTAATGCATCTATGTATTGTGAGAAAAAGGTTGATTCCTTTTATCAAGAAATGGAGGAAGAGCCCCATATCATGAAAATTGATCCTCCTCTTATTCTTCCATCTTCACATTCTTCATTGCATGATAAAAATCCTTGGTCTTGTATTGATCCATGACCTATCTTCTCATTTCCCAACAACTCTTTGTCTATCATAATTCCTCAATCATAATCTCTTATGGATTCAACACCAAGTAGCCCTTCATCTTCATCTAGGTGTGGGTCACCTTCTAGTAACCCTCCCTCTGCTATTTGTGGGACATTTTTGAGTAGTCCACTATCTTCTATTCTTGGGGCATGCCAAACTAGCCCCTTTTCTTCTAGGTATGGATCACCCCTAGGTAGTACATCATCTTCTATCCTTGGGCCACATCCTAGTAGCCCATCATCTTACATCTATGGGTCACTTCCTAGTAGCCCTTCTTCTTCTATTCTTGGGCCACATCCTAGTAGCCCTTTGTCTTCTATCTATGGGTCACATCCTAGTATCCCTTCTTATTCTATTCTTGGGCCACATCTTGAAAGCCCTTCCTCATCTTCTATCAATGGTCATGGTAAGCCCATGGTCATTTCTCACATCAGTTCTAAACATCCACATTCACTTTATTCTCCTTCTTGAGATCAGACAAGTCACACATCAGCTTATAAGAAACCCAAACAGTTTCTTAATCAAATTCAAATCAAAACTGGAAAGAGCTCTATACCTCCCAACAAATCAAATGATCCTAAGGATAAAAATCAAACACAATTCATTAATGCACACTAATGCAACCATCAAGTATGGCGTAAAGTAAAAAAACCTATGTATAGGGAACTCAAACTCCCACATACAAAACCCATGTTTCAAAACAAATCATAGTCACTTATTGAGTGTGAGCTCACCTTGATCATTGAGATTGGGGATAATATCACTCTCGATAAGAAATCATGCCTAGTATCCCTTATCAAGGAAGTTGCAAAACATTGTTGTTGGATCTTACCACACAAAGTGAATTTGTTAGTCCTAACCTCTTAAAACTATCAAAAATCTAAAAATAAAAAACAATTTAAAAATATAAAAACATTAAGAAAACACAATAAAATTCAAAGGTACAAAGATCAAACATTGCAATCAGGTATTGCATACACATGGATGTTATTTCTTCCCTTCCTTTCTATTCTTCTGCAAGTCTTCCTACCATTTTCATCCCTTCAAGTGATATTTTAGTTAGGTTATTCACATGCATTTTGTGACATTTATCTCTATGATATCTATTTGACCCTGGTCTTTTATCACCTTGGTAAATTAAAGAACGACTGACCTATTAGAGATCCTATCACATTCAACATCTAATAAAATTGTTGTGAATAAATTTTGGACATATTTGTTGACACTAGCCAATGTCGTCACCGCAATCACTTCCACCTCCTTCCATCAAGCCATTAGTGGTTCTTAACCCCTTGTCAAACAAGACATCTGAAATAAGTTTTCAGAAAGCAAAAGAATCAAAATCAATCAAAAAATCAAATAGTAGAAGCTAAAAGAAAAAACAAATTGATATATAACTCTCTCTTGGGGTATTTCCAATAATCTCTATCAAGGCTATGGATGCCTGACTAGTAGTAGAGAAATGTTTTGATTAGAATCAAATACATCTCTATCAGGCTATGGATGCTTGGATGGCAGGTGGAGCAATGTATGACTATCCTTCCACCATCCATTCACAAAATCACCTTTCAAAATTAATCATCCCTACACTTTGGCTATGGTGTCTTCACTTGTTGTCTATTAAATCTTCACTTCAAGAGGTAAATAAATTCCACGTACACACACTAGATCTCTATGAGTAAACAAGATTAGTATGTTACCAAGTGTCTTTTTTTGGACCTTTTCAGACTCTTGCTTTAGTCCATATCTTATCCCATGATTTGTGCCTTTTGCTAATCAATTGTTCATTGCAAGGATTCTAAGCTACATCCATATCATTCACATCATTCTTATACTTCATTCGAACATCCATGTGTATAAGATTACTTTTTTTACATTTTTCGGGAACCTTTGTCACCTTTCAAAAAACAATCACCTCCTTCCTTTCTATCATTTTTCTTTTAGGCTAACTTACACTTGGGGCATCCTTGATCCTTCCCAACACTTCATTGGTTTACATTCATCATCATGTTGAACCTATCCATAATGGCCTTGGGTCCCACTTCTACACGTGAAGAGTTTTCCTTTGAATACTCCCACCTAATCGCTTAGGGAATTTTTGTATCTTCACCTTTCTCGTACGCACGTGGCATTATGCCCTTTACATTTCATCTATTGCTAGGGGCATCCACGCTTCCTTGTCTTCCTGTACATAGTTTCATAAAACTTCCAAAATCAACCAAAACATTTAAATATGTTTTAAAAATCATCAAAAAATTCAAATATGTTTCAGAAAACTTCTAAAAATTGAAAATCATCCTACAAAATGTCTCTCTTTGGTTCTCACTTGTTCATGTGTGTGACTTACGGATCATCTTGATCTACCTCCATCAACAAAAGCTAGGCTGCTTACTTCATCTATACTCTGGGGCACAATGAGTTGCCTGGTACTATTTCATAGTGCACATTACTTTTCATCGACCCAAGTGTCTTCCATTATTCTCCTCACATGTATCCTTTCTTGGGGCACCATCATCAAACCTTGTCATTAATTCACACAAGTCCTAACAAGGTTGATGATAAAAACATTACATTATGTCTCTATTAGTTTAGCTTGTTTACTTTCTCGTATTGCATTGAATTTTGTATGTTGCATGGAGTTAGGAATCTTTCACTTTCTTGTATTGCATTGAATTTTGTATGTTGCATTGAGTTGGTGTTTTTAGTAATGGACATTTGTTCGTATATGGATTTTCATGTCATACTACACTTTTGTTCATTCTATTTTTCATAAGGACCAATGACATAGATCTTTTGGCAATATGATGACACTAAAGTTGTTCTACTATAAAGGCTAGAGGCTAAGTTCTTCTCTCCACTTATCCATTTTTCTTCTACATCACTTTCCTATCACCCCCATTCTTCTATCTATTTCTCACCTTTTTGATCATCAATCATCTTCCTTCATCACCCCATCGACACTCGAGGGGGCATCTCTCACTTCTACTAATTTTTCTTCTACCCCTTCAAAATTTCATTTGTCTACTATTTTTGAAGTGGTGTCACTAATGCCACCCCAAAGAGGGGAAAATTTAAACACCTATAATTACTCCCGAGAAATTTAAAAACTTAAATTGTGCTAATTATCTCCTTTCTTGTAAATTGGTGACATATCATCAAAAGCATTCATCTTCTCTCCTTTTGCAATTAATTAATTACACTACACTAATTAATTAAGTCACCTATCCAACAAATACCCTAATTAACGACCTTCCGTTAATAAATCCTTCCTTTTATCTAGACTAATTAATTATTATTAATTAATTAGATTCCCATTTCATTAAACCAATAAATCAATATTTAATTGATTTAATCCCCTTATATAGTCTAAATCATGATAATACTCCTCTAAAAAGCTTTTATAAGCTTGCACATCTATTAATTAATCATCTTGATCAATTAATATACCCCTTTATCCACATGAGTCACAAGGACAAGCTAAACTCTCCTAAAGTTGACTCAACCCTATCTAAACCCCCTTATCCACAACTAACTCAACATCTCTATTATCCCACATGTAAAGGATGTAGTGATTCCTTTTTCCATTGGGATATATAAAGATCCCTCTTCCTACCTTTATACTTACACCTAATTCCTTGAGAAGACAAAAGAAAATCATATAGCAAATACACTATAAGCCTTTTGTTATTCTTGAGAAATTCACCATTTGAAGAGCTAAGCCTCATTTCTTGCATTTTATAGCCAAGTGCTTGGCTCATATGGGAATAGTCAAAGGGGTCTTGTAGAAAATCATTGATAAGCTCCCATTCCTAACTTCTTGAAGATCAAAAAAATCAATTTGATTGCCATGGAGTCTACATAGGTCCATTTTCTTATGTTGGTAAGCTAGAGAAATAAAGGTTTTGAATACTTTAGCATGTTAATTTGATCTTAGTTCAAATTTAATGCATTATGCTTAGTATTGATGTTGTTTAGCTCTCATCTTGATGGTGCCTAGATTTTGACTTAGCTTTGTTATAGAACTATTTAGGTTGAATTTCTCATTCATCTAACTTAGCTTAAGTAAAAATACATGCACACAACGTGTCACTCTTGGAATCCACTATGGGTCAGCCTTATTTATGCTCACCATCCTAGAACCTTTGCCTTTTCAAAGTTGTTGGCTAATGTGCTCAAAAACTCGTGGCACTCCTTGTACTTATGTTTCTTTCCACACCACGAGCACTACAATAGATCAGGACACTCATGCTTATAATGCTCTATAGACCCATAGTTATAATAGGTTCCTCATGGGAACTCACTTCTTCCTTTGCTTGAGGTTATTGTGACCAAAAAATCCTCCACGAAAACCTCTTTCGCATGATCCTCCTTTTATGTTCCCTTCATAGCAGAGATAATCATCCTTGAAACTACCTACAAGGATAGTCTAGAACATACCAAGATCAATAACATCATGAATCTGGTCAATCAATTTGTAATCCTTGGTATCATGGGTCGTAGAGGTATAGATCTTGCAATAGCAAGAAACATTCTTATGGATTTCACATTGTAGTAGAGTACATCTAATTACATCATTATCCCCATGGAAAATCTCACAGCCTCTTGCCATAGCATGTACCGACTACCGAGGAAAAATATCCTTTATATTCCCTCTACTTCACAAAGATGTGCACCAAATACCATTATGAACCTAATGTGCTGAATTTGAAGACTTCTCTAATTGTTTGGCCATTGTAGAAATTTGAGCCTCCGAAAAGGGTTAACACCATTATCAATGCTCCCAATAGATTCAACATGTAGGGAAAATTCCAAGGACTCACACAGGTATCTCGAAAGTATTGTGTGACAATACCATTCTAAACTATGTTATCAATCCACCAACAAACAATTGAGCATGCTAAGAGGGGTGTATTTCATAGGATAGTTTTGATAAGAGACTTTTAAAGCATGTGTTGTATTCTCACACAATATCCTCCATTCCTCACTAGATCTCCTTCGAGCACCGATGATATTTTTCTCAAACTCGTGGGATATGGAACTCTGCTAGAAAGGCATTTTTCAATGTAGTGTAATCCATGACCATTTGATGGGGGTCATACTTGTAGTATAAGATATATGTGAACCCCTGCAACATTGTTGCAAACCCAATTTCCTTTTTCTCTCGGGGTAGTGATCTCCTTCGCATGCCATAACAATTTACACTTGTGCACATTCTCTCGTAGAATCCTCAATGCCTATATAGTCAGGTAGGTGCAAAGACATATCAAAAAATACTTACAGGGGTGGCTAAGGTCCTTGTCCACCTGACCTAGAACCTTGGTTTCCTCTTATGTTTCCTCCACCACCAGATCCACTAGACCCACTAGGTCCTATCCTCTCGACCCATTAGATCCTCCAGATCTGCTAGGTCCACCAAGACCTCGACCCCTACACCACCAAATCCACCTCCTGTATCTAGAAAATGGCCTGAAGTGGTTATGCCTAGTGTACCCAAAGTCCCAATGAATTGCATGCCAATGGTTTGTGATATTTCCCCACTCGTAGTCATGTTTCCTATGCCACTCCTAGATGTGATACTAAAATTTGTGTATTTTCACCTTGTCCAAAAATTCCTCCAAATACAGGGATGGTTTGTGAAGCCATATATGTCCCAAATGAGAAATTATATCTCCTACGCATAGATCAATTACTCCTCTCGACACCAACTAGATTAACAAAGATTTACCTCTTGGTCACTATGTCTGTTCGGATGCACATCGATGGATCTCGTTTCTCTATGTAACAAAATCTCATCGTAGGGTAAAGGGGATTCTCTCCCATGCTTTCCAAGATGGGGTAGCATAGAATGCTTAGGTTCCATGTCCTTTACGTGAAGCTAAACCCCTTCATGTAATGTGTACCTCTATAGGTCCATCACACATGTAACCTCATGTTTTCTAGCCATCTCCCTTTCATGAGCTTCACTATACCGTAGTTGTCTCTCTTCCCTTTCCTTTTCAACCACAATTTCTACCATCTTTATCCACCTTCTCTTCCTCACGCAATGCTCGAGGAGCTTAGCCGACATAGTAAATTCCTCCAAACTTAATGTAATTATCAAGATAATCATAACCAACGGGATAGCTCATAAGAATGATCGTATGGGTTCTCTTATGAACTAAACTCGACAAAATATAGATAAGAATATGTAGAAATGACATATTCTAGAGTATAACTGATCAAGACTCCTTTTCACCAAAGTGATCAAAAACATGTGTCCAAGTCGGATCCACATCCTGTATCCTTTGGTAATCATATTGGGTCCACACACATGATCTCGTAGTACCATATTGATCTAGATGCATATGCTTTGAAAGCCATTCATACAATTATACTGGAAATAAGTAGAAGAAATTTTCATACATCTCATGGTACATGTTCTCTTCTACCCATTTACGTGTATTAAAATTAGGTCTAATACTTTGAATATTTGGGAAAAATCATCCTTCATGCTCTTAAACCATGCTTTAAAATCTCCAAGGTTAGGTGCTTAGTCATCACACATCAATGGAACCAATATTTTGATTTATCCATTTATCACAACAACTTTGAAAATAGGTCTTGGAAATGGAACCAAGATGTAGTCATTTTAAGCCCTTATAACAACATTCTAATCCCATGCATGCCAACCTATCACCTAGTGGGTGTTTGGAACTCACCTAAGATATGTGTGTGCACCGAACTCCTCCTTTATGTGAGTCTTATGGGAATAAATTAATTAGGACAAAGACTTATATGTAAAGATGAAAATAACCATGCATTCATTCTGAGAGCTTAGTATGGTTTATTATTTTAATGCATCCATTCAGGTAACAAGAGAAATATCAAACAAATAACATATCTGATTCATAATATAAAGAAGATGCACTAGGGTTTACACCAATGAACAATGTATATTTAGAATAGAACCATATATTCCTCATTATAACTTAGTTCAATAACCACATTACATTCCTTAAGGCCATAATAGACCAATGTATCAATGTAGATAAGACTCATGTATAAGAAATCCTAACTATGATTCCCATGTTACAAAAATGATCACAAGCCAATCCCTCTAGATATGCCATCTCTCCTAGTCCTCCTAATGAGAATCCATAGAACCCATTACTATTTTTGCAAAGCATCACCTCTTCAATTGCTATGTGATGCCAATGACCACACACTTTTCTCAAAAATTTGTCCCTTCCTTCTACCCGAGCATCTCTATATATAGCTTTAACATCCACCGCCATGCCTTCCTAAAGTAATAGATTAATTTCCAAGTGTCCATGTGGTCCTTCAATGGAGTATGATTCTTCCTATCTGATCTCTCCACTCTTTACAACGATGTTTTTCTGGATCCCTCCATCACATGGAATATTCCTTCCTTGACCACCAAGTTCTTGGTGGCACCTTATCCACTCCAATTGCTCGGTCGGGTTACACTTTTATCGTGTGCTATTAGGAATGTTGAATATGGCTATGTCCTGAAACCCTTTGATTTTACTAGTGTGCACACCTTGGGTTTTACTAAAGCCTCCTAAAACCCTTGTCCTGCGAGCCCTTCTTCATATAGGTCCCGCGTGCCCACATTCCTTCTTGTACTTAGCCAATATTATGAGGCTCAATAATGATTATCATGAACATGAGGGTAGTGATGAGACCAGTGATTTCTCAAGGCCTCATATTTTAACTAGAACTCTAGATGCACCAAGTAAAAATGCAGAGTTTGGAAAATGGGGAAAGAGGGACACATTTTGGCTAGGAAATTTATAAATGATAAAACCAGGGCAGGCGGTGATGAAGGAATTCTTTGGGATTGTACTTGACATTTGGAACACTAAAAACCTAGTAGATTAGGACCTCATTAGGCCAAGAGAGCTAAAAAAACTGGCTCATATGGGCCAGTTCCTCCCCAGGGATTTGTACTTAGAAAAGATGAATCCATTACCATAAGTTTTGAAATTAAAAGGAAGGAGGATCTGAATTTTTTTATAGAAAATTTAAAATGGATAGGTGACGAAGGGAAGGAATTGATGGACCACTTAAATAGGCATGGTGGTGGCATTGATGTGGCAAGAAAAATCATTCTATTATTAATACCATATCAATTTTCAATTTCTCTATACATGTGAAATGTAAATGAAAATAATATTGTTTATGAGGAGCGTGTCACTAGAGAAGAATTAACTACCCAAAAAATTTGAGAATGTCTCATCACATTAAATTTTCTAGCCACATCATGACTTTACACATGTGGAAAATTTTAGTGTTAAATGTGATATGACTTGGAAAATATCCACCTATGTCATCAAATGACGTACATATGATACAATGGAATTTGGTGCAACGGGTGGTTGTTTGATGATAATAGTTTATGTTTTCATGGTGGCCAAAGGTAGTTAAAAAATAGCAACAATTAGTTTGGATGTCATAGGAATATGCTCTAAAACCCTAAGAAGATAAGAAAAATTTTGATATATGTAGAGAAGGGATTTTTTAAAAATAGGACAAGGGATTATTCTCTATGAAGGGGGAAGAAAAATTGGTGAGAAGGTCCTTGGGGAGAAAATTTAGGTGACATTCGCAATGGCATAGAGAACCATGGAACGAGAACTTGTGATGAAGGCTTTCTCTATACAAACCAGTTAGCAGGAATTTTTGTTAAGATGATTGCATATTGTATAGTCATTAACAAACTTTGAGAGCATTAATACATGTTTCACTTGTCTTTTCCTATGTTTAATGGTTTTTTCTAATGAATGTATCTAGAACCATGATATTTTCTTTTCTTTCTTTGTCTCAAAGTGAAGTTGGGTGGGAATGAAGTGTATTTTGCATTAAAATTATTTGTGGGTCATGAATTTTCTCAAATTTTGAACATATCCCACACTTTCTTAGATCTTGTTTAGGATAGGTTTAGGCATTTGTTTGTTTTCTAGGGGTATTTGAAAATGATTTTTTTTTCTTAGACATGTAAAAATATCCTTGCAAACTGAGTAGAATTTGGGGCTATAATTGGTAATTTCTTGGGGTCCTTTGATTTAGACCATTTAAGCATGATTTCACATATTACGATCTTTCCTTAGGCATACTTGAGTTGGATTATAAGGATTCTAAAAATTGATTTTCCCAGATCTTTCCTCGCATGCAATTGTTTGCTAGATTCACCAAATTTATTCTCTTACATCAACATTGAGATGCAAAAATACCTTAGATGAGCCTTGTTTCTCATGATTTTCATCATTTTTTCCCTTTTGGCTCATCCGTCTTCCATTTATTTTCCTCATTGTAGGATCTCCCCTTACCCCCGTTTAAAACTAATATAACTCTATAAAAAAAAAAAGTATGACTCATTTGGTGAGCTTAAGTGTACTTTGATCATATCAGACTAACCCACCCCAAGAACACATTATAAGCTCGACACAACTATATTGTTCTTCTATTTGACTTAAAGTCCCTTGTTGTTAACTTGATCATTGCTTTTAGGACATTGAATTTTGAGATGGACTTTAACTCACTTTTTGTGGTCCGCATCGGTCCTTGAGTGTTTGTAGAATTTTCTGAACACTCCATCGAGTGAGCATTACATCTAGTGACTACACCGCCCCGATTTTCCCTACTTGGTGTTTCCAGAGGTCTAATATAACTTCATGACCTAACCTCTGTACTTTCAAGGACACACCCTTGGGTCCTCTCACCTTGACTTAGGCATAATAAAAATTAGCAAGGACCACAACCACACCCTTTATCCGGCACCTCCCTATCGCCTCCCTTCGGGAAGGGTGGGTAGGAAACTAGAGGGAGACCTCACCCCTAGCTATAAAAATATGAATCCCATGGGTCTACCCCTTGTCATCCCTCCTTTCCACCTCAAATACCCATCTCCCCTCTAGGGGTGCATTTTCGATAGCTAACACCTTTTTGATGTCATTTCTGGGGACCGATAATGTTATGGTTTATGTTTAGGTTTTTGATCTGACATTATTTTGTTAAGTCTCATGATGTTTAGAAATGTGTATTGATTTGTGATTTTATTTTTGTGATGTCATGTGGTTCATTTTTCTAGAGGTTTTACTCTAGTGGCAACTCTGTTGTCCTTTTGGTTGTAGTAGACTAGTGGTCTTTTTCGTATTGACAAGATTTGATTGAATATATATATTTTTGGATTTGTGTGGTGATTACCAATGTGTCATCTAGTTTCTATAGCAGTGATGATGTGTTTATAAGAATCAATTTCTTATGAAATGTCCCATGGGTATCTGTGATGGTAATGATGGTTTTCATCCTTTTAAAGATCCTTTCAGGCCACATTCATTCAGGCCTTTGAATTTTGAGAAAATATATGGATACCCTCATCAGATCCCACCTAGGATCAGGTTCAAACTACCCGTATTTCAAGGATATTGTAATACCCCTATGGAGAAACACCTTTCCATATTTGAGGGAGTGATGCATGAATACTAGGTGAGATACGAAGATAATTTTATGAGGATATTTATGAAAATGTTCCAGGGATATACTAGGGACAAGTTTAATTCTCTACCTCGAGATCTATTCATTCATGGGTAGAAATGGTGGCCTTATTTACTGATAATTTTAGTGATGATCCTTCTTCATTATTTCATGAATGTGATGAAAATGCCCTATATCTGGGTGCAGGAAGAAGGTTCATGGGTTTTAGGAGTGAAGAAAACAATATGGCAAGATAGGTGCTAGTTATTGAGATGATGATAGATGATTGTATCAGTCATGGTGATCAGATTGATTATGCTTGTGTCTGGTGTAACGAGTGCTTTATGCCCCATACTCCTTGTGTTGGAGACAATGTGCTTGACTTAGACAACAAAAGACTAAGAACCGAGGAAAAGGATCTATTACATGGATCCTTGAAGAAGTATGGCATGATGTCTTTTACTTATCGACCTCAAACTTTCTGTATAGCCAAAGTGAGTTTTGGGATATTATCTTTGGGGTATGCAGGGAGTTAACTAGAGATCTAGATGTATTTGTTTTAGATGTAAGTGGCATTTATTTTGATTGTGATATTGTCCTGATGATGAATGGAATGATTTCCAAATACAATGGAGTTGTCCCCTCGATGGAAGACAGATGCATGTTGTTTGATACAATAGTAAAACATGAGAGACATCTCGAGACTCCTACATGCATTTCCAAAGGCCACCAAAGGGTCTGCGAGTGATGATGAGTTGGATTCCTCACACTTTTCTCGAGGACTTCTACTTTGGAGAAGGAGAAGTTCATTGAACACCTTAGGGAACACATGTAGATCATTGATTTGATGTATTTTATGGTGTGATGTGGAGAGGAAGTTATGTATGACCAAGGTACCCTTAGAGGGCATATCAAACTTACAAATTTTAATGAGGACTTAGGTTCTTTCCTGCGCAATGAGGGGTTCTTAGATGATGACCATCAGTTATTGATTGGTGTTTCAGTTGAAGGGATCTTGATCATTACTTTTGAAGGATGGTATGGTAACTTATGTGTGTGGATGAGACATAGACGTATTGTATTGGATCGTGGTGACCAATGATAGATTTTTTCTCGGGTCCTTGACCCCAAAGGCTCACTTGTGTAGTGTAAAGTGGTCTGATTTGTTTTTCTGGTGGTTTTCTATTTTTTTTGTTTGTTTTTCTGTTGCTCTCTTATTGGTGACTTATGGTTTTGGAAATTATCTATTGAATTCGTTGCCCAATGGATAGGTGACTTATCTTCTCATTCTAGTATTATTTGGACACCCACAGGGGGATTCCATCCTCGAGTAGGATATGATGTTGTTACCAAAACAAGTCTACCTTATTTTTGGCTATTTTTAGATTATGAAGTAGATTTTTTTGAACAAGATGGATCAGTATGGGGCTAATTTTCATAAGCTGATTGGGTAATGTGAAACAAGGGTCTCAAGTATGCTTGGTAAGAATGTCAGGGTAATAAATGTATTTTACCCCAGAGCCTAGAAGCTTGATATCTCCGAAGATGGTTTAAGGGGTAACCTTTCCCCGGTTCTGAGATGATGCCTCCGATTGCTTACTCTAAATAAGTTACACTTAAGGTTCCGGTTCACTTGTGTAAATATATGTCCCGAACTGGCCTATTCACATGAAATCAATAAGAAATGAAGCCTTGGTGGTGCACATATTATAAGGATGGAAAAATTAGTTATGAAAATTTTCTCTATCCCATGATATGAGTAGTTAAGAATGATATATTGAAACATAAAAAGGTAAGAGGATGTATGAATGAATGATAGTCACACATGCACAAAAGGAAAGTTTGAGGCAAAGTTTATAGTAAAAAAATGGGGATTCTATTTATGGGGCCCCAACCCTTCATTATATAATATTGTTCAAACAAAATAATACAACTAAATACATATTGTAGGTGCATTTGTATGGTGGTAGTAGGTTTAGGTCTCCATCCCATCAGATATGCAGCGAACACCCTTTAGAAGTTGGTCTTGGTGCCTGATGAATTCTTCATGGGCCTTGCACTGAATGTAAATTGAATGGTCCTGTTAGACCCTTAGACATTCCCTTTTCATGCACCAGTAAATGCTCATTATTAGCCCATTCAGATGTCCAAAAGCTCCCTCCTCTTCTCAGGTGTATTTTCCCATTCAGGAAAAATGAGTCCACTTTGTTAATTTGATTTAGGATGCCGACCTCTAGTTAGGCGAGCCTTGGGAGTGGATGTGACTCCACTAGATGAAATACTAGGAAGGGCACAAAAATTTTGAGAGGAGACCATCTACAACCCAACCACGGATTGAACCTCTTCCATGGAAGACTTAAAAGTAACTAACTTCTCATCCAATTTGCTTTGGCATGATCGCTGACGATGAACCTTCATCGTTGTTTCCCCAGGTGTTGAGTAGAAAATTGGAGCATTGTCTCCAAAAGTGAGAGAACATAGTAGGACTTCATCATGTGCCAATGATTATCATGAACATGAGGGAAGTGATGAGACTAGTGATTTCTCAAGGCCTTAGAATTAAATGGAACTTTGGACACACTAAGTACAAATGCAGAGTTTAGAAAATGGGGAAAGAGGGACAAATTTTGGCCAGATGATTTATAAGGGATAAAACCAGGGCAGGTTGATGAAGGCAGTCTTAGGGATTTTCCCGACATTTGGAGCACGTAAAACCTTGTGGATTAGGGCCTCATTAGGCCCAAAGAGAAAAAAAATGGCCCATGTAGGCTAGTTCCTCTCCAAAAGGATTTGCACTTAGAAAAGATGATTCCATTACCAAGAGTTTTGAAATAAAAAGGAAGGTGGCTCTGTGAAAAATTACAGAAAATCTAAATTGGATAGGTGACAAAGGGAAGGAGTTGATGGACCACTTAAATAGGCATGGCGATGGCATTGACGTGGAAAGAAAAATCATTCCGTTATTAATGCCATATCAATTTTCAATTTCTTAGTACATGTGAAATGTAAATGAAAATAATATTGTTTATGAGGAGCGTGTCACCGGAGAAGAATTAACTACCCATAAAATTTGAGAATGTCTCATCACATTAACTTTTCTAGCCACATCATGAATTTACACATATGGAAAATTTTATTGTTAAATGTGATATGACATGGAAAATATATTCCTATGTCATCAAATGATGTACAATCGATACACTGGCATTTGAAACAACCGGTAGCCATTTGGTGATAGTATTTTATGTTTTCGTGGTGGCCCAACGTAGTTAAAAAATAGTGACAGTTAGTTTGGATATCAGAGGAATATTATCTAAAACCGTAAGAAGATAAGATGAATTTTTATATATGTAGAGAAGGGGAGTTTTTAGAAAGAGGAGGGATTTTTCTCTGCAAGGGGGAAGAAAAATTGGCGGGAAGTTCCTCGGGGGAGAAAATTTTAGTGAGAGTTTATAGTGGCATAAAGAACCATGGAATGGGAAATTGTCGCGATGAAGGTTTTCTCTATGTAAACCAGTTAGTTAGAATTTGTGTTAAGGTGATTGTATATTGTTCAAGAATTAATAGACTTGAGAACATTAATGCATGTTTCCCTTGTCTTTTCCTATGTTTAATGGTTGTGTCTGATGAATGTATCTGGAATCATGATATTTTATTTTATTTATTTTTCTCAAAGTGATGTTGGGTGGGAATGAATTTTATTTTATGTTAAAATTCATTGTGGGTCATGATTGTGCTCAAAATTTGAACATATCATGTGCTTTCTTAGATCTCATTTAGGAAAGGTGTAAGCATCGGTTATTTTCTCTGGGGTACCTGAAAACCTTTTTTTCTTAGACTTGTAAAAATATCCCTACAAACTGAGTAGAATTTGGGGGTATAATTGGTAATTTCTTAGGGGTCCCTTGATCTAGACCATTCGAGCATGATTTCACATATTGCGATCTTGCCTTAGGTGTATTGAGTTGGATTGTAAGGAATTTAAAAATTGATTTTCCTAGAGCTTTCCTCACATGTAATTGTTCATTGGATTCACCAACTTTCTTTGCTTACATCCACATTGAGATGTAGACAAACCTCGGTTGAGCCTTTGTTTCTTGTGTTTTTCATCATTTTTCCCCTCTTGGCTCTTCCCCTTCCATTTCTTTTCCTCGCTGTAGGATCTCCCCTCACCCCCATTTAAAATTGATATAACTCTGTAATAAAAACCATGACCCATTTGGTAGGCTTAAGAGTACTTTGATCATATCAAACCGACCCACCCCAAGAACACATTATAATCTTGGCCCAACTATATTGTTCTTGTATCTGAATTGAAGTCCTTGTTATTACTTTGATCATCAATTTAGGGACATAGAATTTTGGGTCAAAATTTCACTCACCTTCGTGGTCCGCATTGGGTCCTTTGGTGTTTGTAGTATTTCGTGACCACTCCATCGAGTGAGTGTTACATCTAGTTGTTACACCTGACCTCGGTTTTACATACTTGGTATTTCTAGAGTATCAATCCGAATCACGTCCTAACCTATATAATTTCACAACTGCACCCTTGGGTCCTCTAACCCAAACTTGGGCATAGTAAAAAGAAGTGGGGGACTGCCACCACACCATTTATCCGAGTGCCTCCCCATTTCCTCCCTTTAGGAAGGGTGGGCAGAAACTAGAGGGAGAAATCACCCCAACTACAAAATGAATAACTTCATGGGTCTCCCTCATTTCCTCACCTCTCTACCTTGAAGATCCCCCTCCCTTCTAGGGCGGTGCATTTTTAGGAGCCAACACGCTGGTGATTCAAAGAAAAATCATTGGAGAATGAGATGAATCATTGGAAATTTCATCTATGTTTTTGACAATTTTAATAAATGGAGTAAGAGTATTTGATAATTTAGATGTTGTTGGTGTAAGGGATTGATGTGTGCATTTTGTTGATTTTTGATATGTTGTTGATATATTTATGGATGATACTTATTGCTGGTTTGTTTATTTTTGCAGGTGGATGTGAAATTAAACATTCACATTTGCATTCAATTAATTTTGGAGTAGGTGAGTTAGGATATGTTAGATTATGATTAGGATCATGTAGAGGCTATTGATTTTTGTGCTTTATGAGATATTGGCACGAGATAGATCCATAGATGTCTAGGCTTGAAACTTGGCATTGCTAGAGAGGTGGAATTATTTTACCAACACTTTTTGGCTGCCCACATGAGAGATTACTATTACTCTAGAGGATGTTCACCACATCTTGAGACTATCGATCTATGGGTCGAGTGGTGTACACTATTATTAAGGTAAGGAGAGATAATGTGATGATTATATTCTATGGTGGGGATGTTACAAACATTATATGAGTTAGGGGTTTTTCTTATGGTCATGTCTATTTACTCCGAGAGAGCATGCCATGTTCGAATGACTATGATGATGATGGCCATAATGTGTTATGATTTTCCAAATTCTAGGAGTGGTCATTTTCTATGGATGATGATAGGGGTTATGGCTGAGATGATGGAGCAATGTACTACCTTTAATTGGGGGCCCATATTACTTTCTCGGACATTCGAGAGTTCTGGGCCTGGAGGGCTCACAAACGTTCCAAGATTGATGTTGGTTTCTATGGGGTATTGATGATCAACACCCTAGTTTCATAAGGTGGAGGTCAGATATGGGTCGTGTGGGGAAGAGGATATGGACAAATTTATATAAAGATTTATTAATTGGACTATAGGTGGGAGATGTTACATGGAGGCCCTATTTGGATTTACTAGCCTAGCTTTGATTATCTTCAGAAATTTGTTTACAATAACCTATGTGACTTCCGGTATGTAGGGAAGGAAAGGATGAGTTGCTTCATTTTGATCATGTTCAACTCTAGTTTGGTTTATTACAGGAGTTCCTAATGACCCCGTTTAGTATAGGTGGGGGAGACAAATATAGATACTCGCGAGGGTAACAATGGTGAGACCCACCATTATTGATGAGTTCCTTAGGGATACAAGCCCTAACAAGGAGGGGTGATTGTTTAGATTGATGATGTAGGGGTTACCCCAGAGTACACTACATGGTGGGTTCCAGATTTGAGGATCTTTGATAGAGCTGAGTAGCAAAGAGGGTTGCACAATGGGTGAGACAATTACATGCTTAAATAGAGGGAGGAGCACAAGAAGGGGTGGAAGAGACAGATTTTGATGATGATGAGGAGGATGGTGATGATGATTTAGTTACTTCTATTCCAATGATGATAATTGAGAAGGCCATAGTGGAGGGAGAGAGAGATGTGGCTCAAAGAGAGTGCGATGACCTCTTTGGTGTTCGAGATACCCTTGTTGCAGAGGAGATAGACCGATTGTGGAGAAAGATATGGTGGTAGGGGTTAGAGATAGTCTCCAAGCATAACTTGTACAGTCTCCACAGATAGAGATAAGTACAAGACACATAAGTATTCATTGAGGATGGCTTTGTGAATCACGGGCCTTCTATATCTAGTGTAGAGCTATCAATGATGGCTCTCTCGCTAGATAGAGGGAGAACCTACATCACCTCCTCCATATGGGATGATTTTGGTGGCTCATTATGATGTTGTGTGGGTAGAGTGGGATTATTATGTTGATTTGATCATCAAGAACTACCTAGATGCCACTTTTATGTAGATCACTTGGCCTCCCGAGGGGCATATATAGTAGTAACGAGGCCTAGTTTAAGTACAACGAGTGTGGGACAGCCACCTTAGAGGCTAGAGAGAGTGGATGATGGTGAGGGAGGAGCCAGAGGTGAGGTTATGGTTACAAGTGTTCCTAGAAGGGGTGAAGACACAGTGCTATTAGTGGGACACATGCTCCTGGAGGAGAGGGTGGTGCTAGTACAATACTAGGAGATGTAGATTTTACTAGTTGATTCAGATGTATATGATGTCATAGGCTCATAGAAGCCCATTTTTGCATGATGATGATATATATTGATTTTTTAGACTTTGATTATGATATATACCAAACTTTGATTTATATATATACATATGATGAGGATGATTTTTATGGTTTATATGGTATTTTTAATTTGCATGTGTTATATGTTATATGTTTTTACTTGAAATGTGTTAGGTTTTTAGATGGATTTTGATGGATGTTAAGAAACATGATTTGTAAACATGTTTAGTTACATATGATTAGATGTGATTGAATGCTTAATTGATTCAAATGACTTTAAATTGTGACCCTAAAATGTGGTATATCAAAATGTAACTAATAAAATGAGGTAAAAATGAAATGATTTCCACATTATGGATTTGACACACATTAAAACACTTGCACTTGTAACCTTATCAAATGTTAAATAAGATTATCAATGGGTAGTCACACAAATCAGGATAAAAATGTGGGTTTGAGTGAATGCATCTTGCTAGGATGACAAAGGGGATTTTGTATATGTAGGTCGATGTGGGAGAAAGGGATATCCTTTTCAAAGGTTTCATAGGGATAATGCCCAACATTTTTATATTATTTTGAAGCAAACTGACTATGATGGGAAGCTTGCTATAATGGGAAAGTTGATCGATGCAGAAGCTTTCCTAGATGATTTTGATTTTGATATAGTTTTGAAGGTTGATCAATGTGGAAATCATTTTACACAAATATCCATCCTTTGAGGGAATGGTCTACATATTTGTGTCCTTCGAGGATCGGTCCATGATATTGACTAGTAGTTGTTCTTCAAAGGATCAGTCTACTTTTTTATAATTTTGATAGACTTGCGAATAGTTGTCCTTCAAGGGATTGGTATATTATATTTTTATATTTTGATAAGAGGAGCATCCAAATGATTTTTACATGCATTTTTGAGTTGTAGGAAAAACCTAATAGACCTTTTCAAGAAGGGGATAAATTGTGCATGTGACCTACACACATATGCCCTGCATCATGTTTTTAATTGGTACAAGATGGATAGGTGTAATTATTTCAAGGGGCTCTTACAAAGGAAGGAACTTGAAATAAAATGTGTGATGAATAGATCCATGGTGATCATCTTTATGGTATATTTAGGATGCTCATGAAAATCATTATAATAATACGATGAAGTGATAGGATTTAAATATAACTAATGTCATGGAGATCAATTATTTAACTATGGAAAGGCCTAAAGTGTGAGGCATTCAGAGGTTCCCTTTTAGGTTCCCCATCAAGATAAGAGAGATAATACACTCCTAACCCATACTTGTGAGTAATAACGTATGGACCAATCCAATTGGGGAAAACTTTCCATGTTTACTCCATTCTAATGTAGTGACATTTTGATTTTCTTTAAGTACAAGATCACCAATTTTAAAATCATGTTCTTTGACATGTTTTTTATATGCTCTACTAATACGTTCTTAATAGACTTGATGGTGTTCGAGGGATGTTAACTATTTTTCATCTAATATTTCAAGTTTTGCTAAGCGGTCTTAGTGATATTATTCATCATGGATAAAATATTTGAGAGATACATGGAGTGACAAAATTTGGACCTCTAGAGGTAGGACAACCTCTGATTTGTAGATGAGTGAATAGGGCATATCATTGGTAGGTTTGTAAATGCTATTTTGATAATCCTAGAGAAAAAAGGGATTTGGAGATGCCAATTCCTACCCACATCATCTACTATTTTCATGAGGATTTTATTAAGTATTTTGTTAGAGGCCTTAGCCTATCCATTTTCTTGAGGATAATATGGTGATGATAAACTAGTTTGATGTAGAATGTGTCACAAATATTTTTAAATTTTTAATTTTTAAAGTATTTTCCATTATCTGTGATTTTATGCGGGATACCGAAATGACATATGATATATTGATATATGAAGTTGGTGATAGGTCCTAATTTTTTTGAGGTTAAAGGGATGGCTTCAACCCACTTAGTAAAGTATTCAGTTGCTATGATAATGGAATGATGTTGTTGGGATGACTTAGGATTGATAACACCAATGAGGTCTAACCCCCATTGAGAAAAGGGCCATAAGTATTGAGTGGGTTGTAATGCTTAACTAGGGACATGAATGAGATATGAGTGGAGTTGGAATTTAACACATTTATTTTTATATGCACAGCAATATTTGGTGATTGTAGACCAATAATACCCTAGTTGTATAACGCATTTAGCAATTTCATTGCCACTGAAGTGACCTCCACAAATACCATCATGGAATTCTTCAATTTCTTTGATTGATTCATGTGATTTAAGGCATTGTAATAGTATATCGTCAAATCTATGTTTATAAAGGATACCACCTATGATGACGAAGCGAGTGACACATTGAAGAAATGATTGTTTAACACCATGTGATAAGTTTGATGGTAGTTTACATTCAACAAGATAATCATATATCTGAGTGTACCATAGATCAGGTGGATTATTGTCAATGACATTAATGGGAGGAAGCTCATTTTGATGTGAAGGATGGTCCAAGTGTTGAAAAATTACAAAAATCTTAGTGTGATCCTTAGAGTTTTCCATTTTGAATGGGATGAGGGATCCGAGAGATGCCATAACATTTGCAAACCTGTTAGAAGATCTCGAATAGCTTGAATGGTATAATGATTGAATGTGTTGAGGAGAAATTCAACAAAATCTTTATATTTTTGGAGGATCTCATTTTTACATTGATATTCTCCTTTAACCTGACTGATGACAAGTTTTGAGTCTCCATAGATTTCTAGAATGTGGACACCTAAGAGAATGGTGGTATTTAGACCCATGATTAAGGCTTCGTATTTTGCCATGTTATTAGTACATTCGAAGTTAAGTTTGAATGATAGCAGAAGTGGAATATTCCAAGGAGGTATGATAATGAATCCAGCTCCTACCCCTTCCTGACATTTAGCACCATCGAAGAAGAGAATCATTTTAATGGGGATGAAATCAGATTCATCAATGTTGTTAATGTATTTATCAGGAAATAATTTGTGAGGGAGATGATTATCTAGAAGGGGTGCATCAACGAGTAGATTTATAATGGCCTAACCTTTAATAGATTTTGATGATATAATTTCAAGGTCAAATTCTGTCATGAGCATAAGCCATCAAGTTATGTGATCATTATGATAAGGTCTAGCATGTATGGTTTTAAGTGGATTAAATATGGTGACGAAATATGTCTTGTGATTAAGGAGATAATGTCAAATTTTAGAGGTGGCGAAATATAATGCACAACATAATTTTTCAGCTTCAATGTAGCATGTTTCATACTCATGGAGTGTGCAGCTAATATAGTATATGGCCTATTCACAACCTTGATTATCATGGTGGGCGAGCATAGCTCCTAGAGCATGTTTTGAAGTGGATATGTATAGATAAAATGGATCCCCTTCATGAGGTGGGGTAAGCACAGGAGGTGATAATAAATACTATTTGATTTTGTCAAAGGATTTTCGCTATCGTATCCTAATGGAATTCTATGTCCTTACGAAGCAAATTGTGAAATGGTTGACAATGGTAAGAAATTTGTTATATGAAATATTGAATTAACTAAAATTTTCATTGAAGTCTATGTAGTCATTTTTATACCCTTAAAACAACAGCTAATCCCGTGCGCATCGGCCTACCACCCAGGTGGGCTCGGGTGCTCACCCGAGGCACGCATGGGCACCGAGCCCCTCCTTTATATGAGTCTTGTGAGAATACATCCTTAATTATAAATTTAGATGTAGGAAAGAAAAGAACCATGCGTTCATTCTAAGAGCCTAGGATGAGTTATCATATCAATGCATCCATAAAAGAGAAGTATCTAATAGAATACAGAACTGATTCATAACACAAAGGAAATGCACTAGGATTTATGCTCATGAACACATATATTCTTTAGAACAGAACCTTATATTCATATTAATGATTTCAATAACCACATTACATTCATTAAGGCCATAGTAGACCAATATAAAAATGAAGATCGAGTCATGCATTAGGAACCTTAGCTAGGATTTTCTCTTTAAAAAATTTGTTATAGACCCATCCCTCTAAATATGCCATCAATCCTACATTTCTCCTAATCCCAACCCAAAGGATCCTTCATTATTCCTACAGAGCTTCACCTATCAAATGCTATCTCTCTGTCTCTCTCCTTCCATCCCTATCATTTCTCCTACCCGAGAATATCTATATATAGGCTCTGGTCTCAACCGTCATGCCTTCCCGAGATAATAGATCGATTTCCAAGTGTCCATGTGATCCTCCAATGTAGCATGCTTCCTTTGATCCAATTTCTCCACTCTTTACAATGATTTCTTTCTAGACCATTCCATCACATGCATGGAATATTCCATTATTGACCATACGGTTTCTAGGTTGGCTTCTTATCCACTCCGCATGCTAGATAGCTCACACTTTCCTCGTATGTTGTCTAGAAATCTGAATATGGATAAGTCCCAACACCCATCTCATCTTACTTGTGCACATTGTGTTATCTACTAAACCCCGCTAGAACCCTTCCTCGTGTGCCTTCACCTTGTGTTCCCTTCTTCATATAGGCCCTACATACCCATGTGCCTTCTTGTACTTAGCCGATATTCTGAGGCCCAACATCACCCCACACTATGTCTGTTATCCATCCTTGAAACACTTCTTTTTAATGAATAAAGAATGGCAAGCTTTGAATAGTGGGAAAAATAATGAAGGAATGAAGAATTGGGAGAAAGAATGAAATAATGGGGAAAATGAAGGAGAAAAATGCTTATTTTTGAAGGAGGAGAGGGAAATCCTTCCCTATTTCTACCTCTAGCTTTTCCTAGGCATCAACCTCACTCTATACTAGATGACAAAGGTCTAAGGCATTCACCTCCTCAAAACTTAATTCCTCCCCTTTGGCACTCATTGTCTCAAAAATACTTTCCAATTTTTTTCCCAAGTCATCAAGTGCATCCATCCTATGGGTGATTTGGGGTATAACTCCTTTAGCTAGATTTTGATTGAGCCTCACAAGGTCTCAACAGCTTCTGAATTCTTTTCTCCCTCGGTCAAGATTTTATCCCTTTTTACCCTATTCCCCTTATTATTTTCTTAAAAATCCTTGAGTTCCATTTCATGTGTGGTGACTAGGATGCTTTCCACTCTATCTTTATCATCGCAGTTATCATATGCAACTTCAACAAATTATGTTTGTGACCTTTACCTCTACAAGGAGTTCAAGATATCGAGAAAAAATCTCAACAACCTTCAGCTTCTCTTCTTTCTCTTGGTGCACCATCACTTTTTTTGTAGTCTCTAAGTCAAGTGGATGCCTTTCCATTGTGAGGATATGAGTCGATCCTCCGGACAATCGCAAGGTTGATTCATATTTCTACTTGGGTGGCGCTAGGCAAGATGCTTCAAAACAATAAAACCTTTAATTGTTTCAATTTTATTGTGTAGCTCGTGCACCCTTGATTTATCCTCTTTCAGTTCATACCTTAACTACATATTGATAAGATATTATTTCTTCAAGTCCTTTCTCTTCTCAATGAGATCCTTCTTTTCCTTCTCCAATTCCTCCTTAAGGAATCTTACTCTATCATTTCTTCTAAACAGCCGCCTCAATCTCGACTAAAAATTTATTGAGTGCTTTTCAAACCTGCCCATATAACAATTTTTGAGCATTCACCAAGGGATTTACTCTTTTTTCTCTAGAACCTTCATCAACACTCCTTGACTTACTTCAAACTTAGGTTCATCCATGTGGGACTTGAATTCCCAAGAAATCATCTTTTTGGTTCCGAGATATGTGCCTTCTTCATCAAATGAAGTCATAGCCAGGAGTTGTTATGTTGGTAAGGTGCTTTGGAAGCATGCATATAACACCTTGCTTGAATCATTGATGTATCCCATTACTTTCCCTTGTTCTACCTGTAACGTCCCATACTTTCCTTACTTTACTTGTTGTCAAGGTAATGAAAGGAAAAATGGTTTTATCCTATGTTGTTAGCACCCTCACGTATCAAAAAAATTAAAATGAAAACTTGATATGAGCATTTAATCTCAGTAGCATGAACAAGCTAAGGATAATCTCCTTAGATAAGAACCCTGCTAATCTAGGGTCTATCTTATTGATGAACTGTTTTTGATAAGGTGACATTACGTCTTTTGAAATATTGTATGTCATAAAATCCTTGGTGTAAATTTAAGCCTAGAAAGTGATTTGTGATGTTGTGGCTTATCTCTATTTAATTGCTAACATTATAGCTTTTATAACTAAGTAATGTTGAGGCTTTGACAATTTTGATAGTTCACTTATCAACTTAATTTGAAATGTGATCAAGACTTCCTGTTGGTTTATAATAGGTCTTAAACCAACCATCTGATAGTCTTTCCATTTAATGACTAATGCCATCATAATCGTATTTCCAGGGATAAAAGGGCTATAGTCGTCAGTCAAAGATTTAATTATTATGAATTAATGGCATCTACTCCTTCGAGTATACATGAATAATTTTCTTGATTAACATTTACACACACACACACACATGAATATGTGTGTGTATACATATATATATATATATATATATATATATATAGACACACACACACACACACATAGATTTCAAAGGGGAAACAATCTAATCCTAGTGGATAGTTCTAAACCTAACATGAAAACCTATTACTTGTGAAGCTAGAAGTGAACATAACTTAGCTATTTGAAAAGGGTGTGTGAAAACATTTAATGTTGTGAAGCCTTAAGGCATATAATGGAATGGCATCTAGATTGTCTAAGGCATAAAATATTGTTTGGACATTGAAAAGGATATAATGTTGCCAAATTTAAATGGTTGGTGAGGTGGCAACCACCACCAAATATTTGTACTTTAGTTCCTTAAATTGGTTGATTGACTCCACCAACTGGTTTTGGAACGAAGAACTTTAGTTGTCTAAATCGATTGCATGGAAAGAAGTAAGAGTTCCTAAATTTAAAATTAGAGATAATAATAGTTGGCGGAAAGCTCCATTAACTCTGCATTTATTGTTTTTGATGCTCACCTTCCTCAAGAAGTGCGGGAGTGGTTTTGGGAAAAAACGAGTTGGGGTTTTGGCACTCGATTCATTTCATTGCATGAAACTCGTAGTTTCTAAACATGCAAGGAGGAATTTTAGCTATGAGTTGCATAGAGAAAACAACGGTTGAGTAATTGGAACAACAAGTTCCTGGATTCATTAAAAAGTCATGGGAAATTTGTGAATTGTTGGATGAAGGAACTTGTTTCAAAGAATAGGGATCTTCAGAGGAATCGTGAAAGTTTTTGGAAGAAAAGAATACACCAGCGTAATAGGCATGATATGCTCTGAACTTTTCATAATTTCTTGCTTTATTTAGTGATTTCACAAAAATAACCTTGTATTGAATGATTTGGTGTTTTTAATTTCTGGGATGTATAATCATTTTATATTGCTCTGTGGAGTTTGTATTGTTATGGATTTGTGACATATGTTGTTAAAATAAATTAGCTATGTACATGTTTCAATAAGGATATTTATCACTAAGGAAAGAATAAATCTTGAGATGTTTGTGGACTGTTGCTTAAAGGATTACTGGGTTGATTTGATGCATCTAGAATGTTGAAATCTTCTTGCAGCTGAGAATCGATTTCTATCCATACTGTAGAAAATCAGGTTTTATTTGTTACCCATCTCTCCATGGATTTGAATAAGTATGGAAAGGTATTTTGGTATGCTGAAATTGTTCTGTGTGAGTTTTGTTGTAGATGTCTTTTCTTGACCTAGTGTTTGTTGGTTATACATAACTGGGTTTGATTCTTTTAATAAATCTATCTGTGGAGATGTGATGGTCTCAAAGGAGACAACGTCGATACTTATTATTGACCTAGTTTTATTTAGAAAAAAATAGGAATGAGTACTGAAAGAGAACAACTGATTTAATATTATCATGGAGTTGTAGATAATAAGGATAGTTGTGATGATTACAAGGTCTACCTCTTTGACCCTTGAATAGGTAGTTTAGAATGGTGTTATTGGTCTACTCCAGAGCCACTTTTATGGCTTGACTGAATCGCTGAGTCTCCTAATAGTTAACTGTTGTATCTTGTTTGCAACTTAAGATTGTATAAGATCCAAATACTTCATTCTATTATTTCATGTTGATCTCCTTGTTGCTTCTTAATAACTCTAGAACTATTCCGAATCCTTTGGGGTTTAAAGCCGGTTGTGGAAAGGTTATATTGAGATTTGATTACTATGATGGTTAAGTCCAACTTGTTAAAATCTCGTCACTTATGTTCCATTTTAGTCTCTCGTAATGAGAGAGTGAACATTCTCATATAAAACCTTGTATGTTACTTAGTGGGCTAATTTATTCACTATTATTACTAAAGCTTGGTTCTTCTTGTAATTATTTGCTAAGTTCAAAAGTGATTTCAACTTCAACTAAGCATCTCTTCCTCTTGTAAGAGATGCAGTTCACTATTTTCCATTAGGAAATCATCCTAAAAAGTGAGATAATCTTTTAAGAAGTTAAGCATTATACTTTACGGTTGAAAATTTGTTTAACAGTTCCTTTTATGGGTATGACTCATCTCAATGTATGAGATGGTAATGATAGTTGAGTTTGATTTCTTTGACCCTTACACTCTTATCTGTGCTTGCTTTGGGTTATTGATTACCTGTTCGAAGATCTAAACCTGTAATAAAGGTTTGATGATTAATTATCATTAGTATGACTCACCATTTAATCAGCTATTAGAAGGTTTAAGGGAAAGACCTTGAGCTATCCCTTGAGTTTTTAATGATCCCTTTTTATGGGCTGACCTTTGTTTTTCGGAAGCTGGTTTTATGTTTTAGATGTTGGAATTTGAGTCATTAAGAGGGACTGGGAATTAAAGTTGTCCCAAAATAGGAAGTCTCTTGGCTTCAGGGTTGTAAAGTTTGGTGGTATTACCCCTCTGTAGTAATTAACACGGTACAAGTTGTTGATCACATTGTCATACTATGTGTTCTATTAAGAAACTGGAGGCATCAATTTTGTATGGTAACCCATTCTGGGACCAAACGGTAAAGTTATATACTCCTACTCTTATAATAGATGATAACTAGATTCATCCTTTAACTGAGTCCGTGAGATGTGACAGATCCTCTCTGGGTGTAATGATTCTGATTTGAATTATGTGGTATCTCAGCAAACCCGAAGTGACTCTTCCTCTTATAGCAAACTGTACTTAGGTTTCATTTATTAATTATGGGGTTTCCTTGATGTTTTGAAAGTTCCTTATTGACCTTTCCTGGTTGTGTCATGAATTTAGTTCAGTATGATCTAACCTTGTTCAATAGAATGGGTTAGGAGATCATTCTTAAATTCAAAGTCATGTGAAGTCTTGACTTACCGGAAAAAGTGGTTTGCTAGAAGTTGAATTTTGTGTTGAGAAAACTCATGGGATATTAAATGTCCAGATGAAATTTTTGGGTTAAGTAACAATTATATTATCTCATCAACTCATGGTGCCTACTCTCTTCTAGAATTTTAAAGACATTGGTGTCTAATAGGTCTTGATGCGATGAATCATCTATGCAGAAGGAATTATGTACTCTTTTCTATTCTTGGAATGCTCATATAAGTGCTTAAGTTGAGGTAAGTTAAGTATGTAGCATGTTACTTAAGTTATACCTGATTGTTATATGACAGGATGTCATGAAGGTTCTCTCTCTATTATCATCGAGGTTAAATGCTCTAATATTGTATTTCATTAGCCAAATGCTTTTGATGTCTTATTATTAATGACTGAACCTTAGCAGTCCTTATGGATGTATGAAATCCTCTTTAGATCTGTATGAAGAATTGGGTGATTGCTTGAATGTATTCTTGATATTTATATGGTTACTTAATGGTTGAGTAAAATATTTCAGGCATGCAAGTATGGGATTGCATGAGTGAAATCTTGTTACTCTTTTTGGTAATCTTTATTACTTATAATTCTTATGTATCTTATGAATTGTATGGCTGTTTCTGAGTGACTGAAGTAGTTGTATGTAAAATTAAGTCTGAAATTGATTCCTTCCATGGTTCATTAAATTGCTTGTTCTTGTCACATTGTAGAAAGAATTTTTATCTACTTAAGCTTTGAAATATTGATGCATAAAAATAATATGGGTTATTTTTATGAAATAATTAAGTAGAGTATGTCATTATGGTAAGTTGGTGCTTATCATGCTCAGTTCTTGTGAACTGACTCGTGCTAACAATTTTGTAGATAAAAGCAGAGAAGGAAGGGTGAAGTATTTAGTTTTGTATATTATTTTGATCGAGGAAAGTTTGAAGATATGACTGACTTGAATGTTCTTAAATGAAATACTTCTCCTTGAAAATGGAAAAAGGGCTTACTACTTGAATATAATTGTTTTATTCATTTAAAAGAAAGATTTTGGTCATGCTTAAAGGAATGAGTTGTATTTATCTCATAAATGTAATTAAGATAGATTTCTTGCTGTTATATATATATATATATTGTTGGTAAGTGGGTGATTTGTCAATTGAAGAGTTTTGAGTCGTAAATTCATCAAGTTAAGAAATCAGCATCTACAATACTATTGTATTAATCATTAGTATCAATCATGTAGTAAGTGCTATACACATCTTATGTGTGAGATTCTAAGGATCATATAAGGGACTATTGGATGAACGTTGCCTAAAATATCTTGTTCTAAGTAATTATATGTTAAGCATACTTGGAAATAGTTGAGGTTGTTAATGGATAACTGCCTTGTTATAAAGTGCAATATATCAACCTACTTGAAAAGTGGTGATAAGTTCCCAGAGGTTTTGTATAGAATGTACACAACTAGCAAAAGATATCTAGAAGTAAGATTGTCTAATCTTAATGACCACTGATAAGAAGGCAGCTGGATTAACATGAAACCATGAAAAGGTTATGTTAATCAGATACTTCTGAGCTATGGCTGTTTTATAAACACATGTTAAACTAACTCTTATCAAAGATATAATAATTTATTATTGATCTCTAAGGGAAATCAAATCTAAGTCCTATACAAGGACGCTACACATAAGCTACAAAAATACGGGCTTATGGTAATCTTACATGACTATACTTTGATTATGGTTTCACTTTTGTGGGAATTATAGATTTGTGATAAATTGTGTTATGGAATATTTTGCTCAAAGAGATGGATTGTTCTAATTAGGGGTTGTTCCATGATGCATCATTATGAGCACCTATGTATGTCGGATACAATGGAAGTAATATGGAACATGCTTCCTAAGTTAAAAGAACACAACATTAAAGTCTCATCCCTAGTCAATAATAATATAATCTCTAGAGAGAATTAGAGAGTGATATTTTAAAGGGATATGAAAAGGAAAGATTATTGGGTAAGTGGATCATAAAAATCTATCATATAGGCTACCTCAGATTTGTCTTACTTGTCGGGATAGTAAAATGGATGAACGCTCGTTATTGAGCTGCGAATTAGGTGAAGGGATGTGCTCAAACCAAAAGAACAGTTGGCATTGGTAGCCATGGCACTTAATTCAAGGAATGAATTATACCTAAGTACTTAGCTTCATATAAGTACATATCCCTAGAATATGAAATAAGAGGCCTTAGCCTAAATGTTAAAGCCAGGACAATTTTTTAAACTGTAATTATTGACATTGAATTGCTTCTATCAATGGTTAACATGGGAATGAGATAGTGTAAGGTAATTGAAATGTTATAGAGATTGGGGATCCTAGGATCAACCCAATCCTGACCTTAGGTATGACCCATTCGTGGAGAAGGTGTTGAAATCCCTAGGCAGTTCATTAATGATAAAAAAATTACCTTAAAACATAGAACACTATGCACTAATGCAGGACTCTAGGTGGGTGAACTCGTTGCATATGCTACACGGTAGTATCCCTATGATGACAATTATCACCATTTGGATACTATTGTATAGCAGCTGTAATGATTTATCTCATCAAGAGACTGGATTGTAGTATGGTGTTGCCCTAAGTACAAACCTTGATAGAGTTACAAGATAGATTGGACCTCCTAGGGTACACACCCTTCTATCAACCTATGATGGCTACGAAAAAGGGATGTGGGAGAGTAGTAAGGTGAATTTTTACAAGAATAATTTCTTTCCATAGGCATCACAGGATGACATAGAGGTACATCCTCATGTGGTTAAACTGGTTTGTACCTTATTCTAGGCTTGTAGCTATTTACAACATCTAAGTTGTGAATCCATATATCTAGATAAGTGATTAAGGTGGAACGACAATTTCCTAATGATAAGTGTGTCATCATGGAATAGAGCATGGTATACATGACTCAGAAACTTTATGCAAAGTGGTGTAAGTTGTTGATTACATGGTCGAGCTTTCCCTTTTATCTAAGTTGTCGGATGCTTGTGGATTTCCTAGGTGGAACCCGGGTAGACACTTAGGAGTATTCACTTATATATCAAACCTTGAAAAAGGAGAACCAAAGGACATAGTTCATGTATGGGCTCGTCAGAGCTTCGAGGGAGAACAAGTAGGTTCAATATTCTCTCATACAACTGCACATGGTTCATGACAGCTTATCGAAATGGGATTCATTCAGTTTAAGTAAATTTAAATATATGGGTATTTAAATCAGCTGCATAAAGTATATATAAAAAAATAAAAATTTAGAGACAAAGTGACAAAAAGTGGATGTTACACTACCACTACGACCTTCCCATCGAATTAGGATTCACACCCATGATGTCATATTCTTTCCCATCGCTCTCTTCTTCTATTTTCTTCAAAATTTCATTTGTGCTTTTCTCGACTCCTCCACAAAATCCTTAATGATTCTGCGCCAATTCTCTTTCCACACATTTTTCCACTTGTTCCTAGGTGAGGCTTGGGGTTCTTGATTTTTGGTGCTTACTTCTTCACTCACCCCTTTCCTTGATATTCTACTTCCTCCTTTTCATTCCCTTCTTCATCTTCCTCCTCCTCAAAGTTATTTACATTATATACCATATGGTATTGACCTCCTTTATGATCATCATCATCCCTTTCGCAAATGTAGGCCTCTAGGCTCTCTATTTCTTCCAAGTCTGTCTTTTACGCCACCTTCTGCTTCTTCCTAACTAGTGATTCCAATATAGGAGATTATTCCTTCTCTTTCTCCTTAATAGGTGACGTCTTCCTTGGTAACTGTTGTTGCAAATCAGCAGCACCCCTAGATGTTGATCAAATTTCTAGTTTGATATTTTAGACATCTAGTGTGATTGCACAACATTGAATCCTCTCCCCAAGTGTGGGACTTGTAAAATGGGAAAGGAATCTCCAGATTAGAGGTTGGTTCCTCAACTCCTCTGATCAGCTAATTCACTTGTACAATTGTAGAGGTTTAAACTTCTAAATCTACTCTAAATTCCAAGGAGACGAGAGATAGAGAATGCAAAAAGAAAGAAATAATGCTAATAGGTGATGCACCAAAGGAGTTGTAGAAACATGATGCTTGCATGAAATACACAATCCACAAGAAAACACAACAAAATATGCACAAATTCTCAAAATGTAATGAAAGATCAAGAAAGCAATGATAGATATATGAAAGGAGTGAGGGATTTTAATCACGAACATATATCAACATCTCGGATCCAATACAAGTACATTACGGTGATCCGAGGGCAAGAAAAGGTGCTGCATTACATGGAAAGGTAAAATTTCTTCACAAATTCTTCCAAGGAGGAAGAAAAAGGAAGTTCTGAGCTGAAAAAGTGTCTCTTTTGCAAAATGAACTCATTACGCTTTTACAAGTGCAAACCACGACCCCGGAGAGAGAAACATAGGAAAATGTGCAAGGGGTTCAACCATTGACCAAAATTCCATCAAAATAGCATGGGCACCTGACAGACCCATTCCCTGACATTTTTAACCATGCTGGGAGAGAATGCGAGCCATTCTTCATTAAAAACGGTGGTTGAAATGTCATTTTTGTCCATGACCACGTGCCAGAGGTGTTTCTTAATTTTCTCTCTCCAAACTCCACCAAAATACAAAAATTACCCTATAATCTTGTATATAATTTCACCAGCTATCCATTGATATAAAGAACGCAAAAACCGAGCTCTGGATCAAAAGATATGGCGATTTGAAGTTTTAGGGCAAAACAGGCCAAATCGGGTCGGTGGGAATTTTTTTGAATTTTTACTTTTTGGTCATTTGGAAAAATTTTCAAATTTTCCCCACACCCCGCTATCCAGTACCACGTGAAAAAATTTTATTGGGCGCGGGCCGTTCACCTCCATTTTTCTTTGTTTTAGCCTTTGGAAGATTTTCCAAAATTTCCCATGCTGTCTTGGAGTAATGAGGACACATGTCACACTTGTGATTGGGAGCAGGCCCATTATTTCAAATTTTCATGCGGGTTGCTTGGTGATATTTGACTTGGACATGTGGAAAAACCCCATTGGGTGTGGGTTTTCCACTTCAAAATTTCTCATGCGGACCTGTTTTGAACTTTTGCGCCAATGCCTTGGGAAAAATTCCCAATTTCCACCCGCGCTCTGCCGGTCCGAGTTCCCATGACACGTGGCGCAATGTGATTAGGTGGTGGGAAAATGGGCAAAAATTTCCTTCTTTGAATTTTGGTGAAGCACTTAGCCAAAATTTCAACTTTTCCTCCACCCTCCAACCCTCCGGTTCCTTAGGACACGTGTCATGTTTTTATTGGCCGGGGGCCACTCCTCCAAAATTTCTATGCGCCAACACTTAGCCAAATTTTCAAAATCTTCCCCCTGGACACGTGGCAGCCCCTGATTTGTCGGCGGGCCTGCAGGGAAAAATATTTCCTTTTGAAACCTTTGCCAAAACACTTGGTAAAAAACCAAGTTCTCCTCCGACCCCCACCACTTCTTTGGACACGTGGCATGTCCTGATTGGCTGCGGGCCTTCTAGGGGAAAATTTCCCACAAAAACTCCACCGAGCCATAACTTGAAAAATACATGGAGTTAGGAGGAAAACTTTACCTTTCTGGAAAGCTAAGAAAGATCTCTATCTAATGGTGTCATTTCTAGAAGGTTTTGAGTGCCTAAAAAGAAAAATATTATGTCTGAGGCACAAGAGAAGGAAAGATGAAAGGGAGTTAGCCACAAAATGAGTAGGGGCCCATTTTGGATAACAATTTTGGTGACTCAGAGGGGTCATCTACCTGCTGGATGAAGTTACCAGTTTCTTGAAGCATCCATTGGGCATGGAGTCATGAGTTGTAGCCTGCAAACTGATCTGAACTTTGAAAACCTCCTCTCTGAGCCACTTAGAAACCCACTAAAATGGAATGTGCAAGAGCAAAACTAGCACCACAAAAACTATGTACAAAACTAAAGGTCATACATGCTCCAAAATGGAACATGCAGAGTGTGCACAAGCACTTATTTTACTGAAATAAAAACTACCTATCCTACTCTAACTGGAAGCAAAAGTGGGCTAAACAAACCCTACAACTGGTTGGGAGAAATAGCTTCCCTTTCTCAAAAGTTGCAACCATGCAACTGATTTGGCACTGAACATGGCTGATTGGATGAGTGGAAAATCAACAAGAAGCTGGTCTTCTACCCAAATCATCAAGGTGTCAACTAAAAACAAATCCAATACCTCTTTTAGTTGCTCTGCATTTGGATTGAAGAGGTATGACAGCTGATCCTTGGTACTTTGTAGCTCACCCTCATGCTTAGAAGCAAGCATGACTGGTTGTGACTTCTCCTTTGACTCCAATGAAGTCAAATACCTTATTGGGCAAGGTATGATCTGTTTGATATGCCCATAGCTCTGATTTTCAACTCCAAAAATGGAGTCTTCTTGTAGACCTTCTTGGGTGGGTGATGTGGAAGCAATGGTAGGAATTTTCTGCCCTTTCTCTTCCTTCATGGCAATATGGAACTCTTCTATAGTGTGCAACTCCTCGTTATTTATTGCAACATCCAATGAAGTTGATTTTGCATTGTTGTTACCCGCTGCAATACATTGTTGGCTTTGGAGTTCCTCCATTGTAGCTTTTGGAAGATCAAATTCTTCCAGATTTGATTCAAGAGGCATGTTGCAAACTGTAGGCTGTTGTCCTTGAACTCTTTTGTCCATGGTAGAAAGTTCTTGTTGTTGGAGAACGAATGGTGAAGAAGGAAACATGGTAATTTCAGCTATCTCTTCATCTAAACATTCTTCTAAGTCTGATGGAAAATCAAACTCTTGAATGTCTTGCTACAACAAAGTCTCTCCCTCTTGTATGGTGGCCTCCAAATCTGCATTTTCTTCACACTGTATAACTTCATTTTCAAACATGAAACTTGTCAATCCAAACTCATCCCAAAAATCAGATTGTTGGAGAGATGAAGTGGGAGAGAAGCATGAAATTTCTTGTGCCTTTTGCTCACAATTTGGACCTGTTTTGTTCACCTCCATAATGGCTTCATCAATCAAATCAACCCCTTCAAATGAAAGCAAAAATGTATCAATAATGCTTCCTTCTTCTACTGTTGTAAAACTGACTTGACCTCATCCATTTGCTCCTCAAAGATGGGGTTTTGAGATGGTTTTCCTTCCTTCTTGATGGCTGATTTTGCAGTGCAAACTGGATCAGCATTTTCTTTGGGCAAAGTGCCAACATGGACACCCAACTCATCACCAACAAACTGCTGTTTTTCTCACTTCACTGCTGTTATAAAATCAGCCTTGTTTTCCACTTTTTCTCCAACTTCAACATCCTCTATTGGTTTCACCATCAAGGGGATTTTTGTAATCTTGAATTTAAGAGCCCAACTCTTCAGACTTTGAATTTCTTCATCCTTATTTGGCTCTTCTTTCTGCTGCTATTTTCCTTGATTGGCATTCTGATTTTTATCCTCCCAACATGGATTTGGGAATGCAAGAGGAGAAGTGGATTGTAACTCAATTGATTTTGCAATTTTTTGTGGTGGTGGAGGAGGTAGGAACTCTTGTTTCTTTGGAGGGAATGGCTGTTTGGAAGGGAAAATGACAGAAGAATTGAGATGGGGTGGAATACTAGGGAATGGAGAAATGGATTCAACACTTGGGACAGCAGATGGAGAGTTTAAAACTTGACACTGCTGAGATAAAACAGATTGGGAAAGAGGGAGAGAAAAGGCATGAGATGGTGTGCTTACCTATTGACAAGGTTGTTGAATACTCCTCTCATACACCTTTATTCCTTTAGTCCACTTTGCAAGCAATGGTAGTGTTGTAATCATGAATTCTAGCTTCTCTTGAGGGTTGTAATGCCTTGGAAAAGGTCCCACCCATGGACAAGGTGCTCTACAACTGATTCTAAATGCTTTCATTTGTGCTTGAGCCTTGGATTGCACCATGTTTACCTCCATCTTTTGGATTTGTTCCAGGTAGATCTGCATTTTCTTCTTGATCGCCCTCATAACTAGCATACCCTTGTGCTTGACATGCTTCATATCCAAACTGACTTTGGCACTGCTGCTCATATGGGTAGACATGCTGATTTTGAATTTGATCAAAATGCTGATTTGGAGGATTTGTAAAACATGTTGGAGGTGTGATATACTACTATTGTAAATGTGAATTCCTTGATGGAAATGAATTCGTGATTGCACAACTTCATGGAATGGAAAATAATGAAAATGATGGAAAGAAGAATGGATGGAAATGAATGGAAAACAAGTCTGCAACTTAGAGAATGAGTTGTTTACTAGATGGAGTTGCCAGATGTGCTTTTGAAAGTGCCTCCAAAAGGCTGAATATTTAACAGGAACACACCAACCTATCAAAGATAAAGTGGAAGACTTCCAAGGTCCCACTGGGGCTTGCCAAAAATATTGTTGCAAATCAACAGCACCCCTGGATGTTGATCAGATTTCTAGTTTGATATTTTAGACATCCAATGTGATTGCACAACATTGAATCCTCTCCCCAAGTGTGGGACTTGTAAAATGGGAAAGGAATCTCCAGATTAGAGGCTGGTTCCTCAACTCCTCTGATCAGCTAATTCACTTGTACAATTACAGAGGTTTAAACTCCTAAATCTACTCTAAATTCCAAGGAGACAGAGATAGAGAATGCAAAAAAGAAAGAACTAATGCTAATAGGTGATGCACCAAAGGAGTTGTAGACACATGATGCTGCATGAAATACACAATCCACAAGGAAACATAGCACAAAATATGCACAAATTCTCAAAATGTAATGAAAGATCAAGAAAGAAATGATAGATATATGAAAGGATTGAGGGATTTTAATCACAGAACATATATCAACATCTCAGATCCAATACAGTACATTACAGTGATCCAAAAGCAAGAAAAGGTGCTGCATTACATGGAAAGGTAAAATTTCTTCACAAATTTTTCCAAGGAGGAAGAAAAAGGAAGTTACAGAGCTGAAAAAGTGTCTCTCTTTTGCAAAATGAACTCATTCTAGCTTTTACAGTGCAAACCACAACCCCAGGAGAGAGAAACGTGGGAAAACATGCAAAGGGTTACACCATTGACCAAAATTCCATCAAAACAACATGGGCACCCTGACAGACCCATTCCTTGACATTTTTAACCATGCTGGGAGAGAATGCGAGCCATTCTTCATTAAAAATGGTGGTTGAAATGTCATTTCTGTCCATGACCACGTGCCAGAGGAATTTCTTAATTTTCTCTCTCCAAACTCCACCAAAATGCAAAAATGACCCTAGAATATTATAGATAATTTCACTAGCTTTCCATTGATATAAAGAACACAAAAACCGAGCTCTGGATCGAAAGATATGGTGATTTGAAGTTTTAGGGCAAAACAGGGCCAAATCGGGTCGGTGGGAATTTTTTTGAATTTTTACCTTTTTGGTCATTTGGAAAAATTTCAAAATTTCCCCACACCCCACCAGTCCAGGTGCCACATGGAAAAATTTTATTGGGCGTGGGCCCCTTCCCGCTCCATTTTTCTTTGTTTTAGCCTTTGGAAGATTTTCCAAAATTTCCCCTGCCGTGCCGACGAGTTGGGACACGTGTCATGCTCTGATTGGGAGCGGGCCCATTCTTTCAAATTTTCATGCGGGTCGCTTGATGATATTTGACCTAGACACATGGAAAAACCCCATTGGGTGTGGGTTTTCCACTTGAAAATTTCTCATGCGGGTGTGTTTTGAACTTTTACGCCATGCCTTGGGAAAAATTCCCAATTTCCACCCGCGCTCCGCCATGATCAGGAGTTCCCATGACACGTGGCACAATGTGATTAGGCGGTGGGAAAATGGGCAAAAATTTCCTTCTTTGAATTTTGGTGAAGCACTTAGTTAAAATTTCCACTTTCCCTCTGCCCTCCAACCCTCCGGTTCCTTAGGACACGTGTCATGTTTTTATTGGCGGTGGCCACTCCTCCAAAATTTCTATGCGCCAACACTTAGCCAAATTTTCAAAAATCTTCCCCCTGGACACGTGGTAGCCCCTGATTTGTCGGCAGGGCTGCAGGAAAAATATTTCCTTTTGAAACCTTTGCCAAAACACTTGGTAAAAACCAAGTTCTCCTCGACCCCCGCCACTTCTTTGGACACGTGGCATGTCTTGATTGGCATGCGGGCCTTCTAGGGAAAATTTCCCACAAAAAATCTGCTTGAGCCATAACTTGAAAAATACATGGAGTTAGGAGGAAAAATTTACCTTTTTGGAAAGATGAGAAAGAGCTATATCCAATGGTATAATTTCTAGAAGGTTTTGAGTGCACTCGAAAAGCAAAATATTATGTCGAGGCACAAGAGAAGGAAAGATGAAAGGGAGTTAGCCACAAAATGAGTAGGGGCACATTTTGGATAACAATAACTCTTCATGTGTGAGGGTCCTTCATGCTCTACTTCCTCTTCTTCTGGGATCTTTTCCTTAACCGAGGAATTCTTCTTGCATGTGTAAGTGCTAGGATTAGTGATTACTTCCAAAGCACACCCATCGATTGTGCGGTTTGCAGACTTAATGCCTTCTTCTCTTGCACTTATTCTCTTTCCCTTTCTCTTCTTCAATATGGCTATTTCTGACATGTGGGGTCTTTTGGAATGGATAAATCACTCTCTAGATAGGATCCTTTCTCAAATTTAGGCCTTATGCATAGATATACCCTTGCTATAGCCCTTCCGGAAATCAACATCGTTATTAACTTCATCATTTGTAATTCATGGGAGACATACTTCTCCACATATGTGTGCTTCTTAGGGTATATGAGATTTTAGAATAGCTTGTGGTGGTCTTTGTCTACCTCACTAAGGTTGAAACTTATCCTTTTGGCCTCCTTTAACTGGTTGAAACCTACTTGGAAGTATTGTGCGGTGAAGGAGAAGGGTAACTTGTACCATGGGATCTTAGTCACATTTGTCAATGTAAACCTACCAATGCATAAATGTTGATAAACTAAAAACTCTTCCTCTCCATCCATGAGCATGGGAAAATTCTCATGGATCCTCCATTCTACCCCAAATGAATTGTACATATGCTTGTACTACTTTTCTAGGCATGCCTTGTGAGTGAGAATTGGTTTCATAAGTATACTTATCAAAACTTTTTACGGGAGAGGGATTGTCTTCTAAATACTCCCAAATGAACTTCTCTGGCCCATTGGGCACTCTAATCTCTAAGAAGACAATGGTGAGGAGAATGTTTCCAAATAGTATCTTTTCTCCTTCCTATGCTTACTTATGATCTCATCCGCAATAAAGGTGGACAAGTTATAGATGGTCCCTTCTGAGATCTTCTGACATACATTTAACCATGCCTTGTTTACTTGCATCCATCTTTCTTGATCATTAATCTTGGTGACCAAGCACACAGAAATCCTCATAATAGGGTTTGGAATCTTTGTAATGTCAAAGTACTATGAACCCTTTTTGTAGTCATAAGCCTCCATAGTTTCCTTGATGGCCTCCTTATCACTCAAATCATCATCTATGGATTCTCCTTCACAATTTAGGCTAGTGAATTTAGATATCAACTGAGGTGTTATGTGCATCTTGCATCCTGTAAAGTAGAAATGGTATTCATTTATATGTGACATCAACCATTGATATAGTCACTTGAGCTTTGAAAAATATGGTAACTCATACAGTTGTAATAGCCCTACCTTTTCCAACTTTAATTTCACCTCATTGCTATATATTGGCATTTCATTTGGTGTCCTCTTGTTAGTTAGACGAACCATCTCCAACACCATTTCTTTCTCTATAGTGCTCATGTGATGGTTGTAATTGCTCACGACCATCTGTCTCAAGTGTGACACCCAATCTTTTCCCAACAATACTCCATCTAGGTCTTATTTCAACGTACCATTCCTCATTGAAGATATTGACAGATGAGCTTGCTTTTGTTTTCCTTTTCCCCTTCCCTTCTATTTCTTTGGTTAAACAGGTCATCCTCTTTAGTGTCATTCTTCTTGTCAGGTTAAAATTTAAAACTCCTTTCTCTACTCTACTACTCTGCTCAATTATAAATCTTAATTCTGTGAAGAAATCCTTCTCTTTCCATGCCCTAGTTGCAAAAAATTAACTAGGAAAATCCTTCCACAATACGACACACTTTAAAGAAAATTTTCTCACTCCCATGTACTCCTTCCTCCTAGTTTACAGATCCACCCTAGTCACACACTTAGATTTCTATGATTCTTCTTCCTTCACATAAATCTCTCTGGATGCCCTAGTTCACAAGTGTGATTCAATTTCGTAATAACAAGGTAAAATAATAACTTGCCCGAGCTCATATTTATAGTTTTTTCTCCTCTCTAGCAATAAATACTATACCGCCTACCAACTTAACATTAAATGAGGATTTTTCCACTAAGCCAAATTTAAGAACCTTTCCCCATGCGCTCAATCCTATGTGAAAAACATTCGATAACCTTCGGTGTGTAAAAATCCAATCTGACTAAAAACTCTTACACAAGCATCTATAAATACCAAGACATACTTCTGTCCTTTACCTAATTTTTACCCTTGCCTACCTCATTTTGTTCCTATGCTCTTCATTCTTAGTACGTGGTCTTTGTTACATCCTTCTTGACACCACAATTCCTTATCCACCATTTCCCCATGCACTTTCTCAATCTTATGAACTCCCTTCTACTAGGCCACTCAACTTTTAATATTGGGTTATAGTTTACTTTGCACTATACCACCCCACACAAAAATATATGCGTGGTCCTCTACGCATACAAAAGTTTAGAAAATAATGTGGTTACCGGAACAAAAGGCACGAAATGAAACAAAAAGAAATAAAATAGCAACAGAAAGGGAAACACAAGAAAATAAAAATCATAAATGGAAATACTACCTTATTTACAAACACCAAGAATCCTTATATATAGTAGGGCTTCAACCTACTCCCATTGAAATGACTTGGTAATCTCATCCCATCTAGTGCTTGTAACTAGAAATCACCTAGATCAAGGATGTATGTGATGATGTAAGGTCCAAACTAATGGACTTTCAACTTCATAGGATGACACAGATACTTGGAATCATATAATGTAACCATTTGCAGGACCTCAAATTGCTTTTTCTTGATGTGACGATCATGCCATGCCTTTTTCTTGATTTTTTGTCTTTTGAATCCATCTAGCAAGTGATCACCTTTCATCTAACTGCATCAACTTATCAATCCTCTCTTCCAATTCTTGTTCATCATCTAACCCTCCTCCACGCGCTATACACAACGATGGTAACATGAATTCAACCAAAAAAATCCTCCATGTAACCCTCCAATTAAAATGGTGTGGCCTTGTTCAAACTCTTGTAGGTTGTAGTGTATGCCCATAGAATGACCGATACTTTGTAATCCCAATATTTTCTTCTAACGTCACGTATATTAGTCAATGTGTGAATTAGTATTTTGTTAAATGCCTCGATAGTTCCATTTTCTTGTGGATGATAAGGGGTAATTTTGTGATGGGCCACCATAAATTCTGCTAGTAGAATCCTGACCATTTCATTGAGAAAATGTGTACCCCTATCACTAGTCAAGCTCAAAGGAAAACCGTACCTACTTATTATGTTCTCCCATAAAAATCTAGCAGCTGTTGCTTTGTAGTGCAATCCTTCATAGGCACTTTGCCTCTACCCATCTTGTTAGGTAATCAGTGTAAGTAATGATATACCATGAACCAGTCCTTCACGTGGCTGGTGAAATTGGCCCTACAAAGTTGATTGCCCATTTTTCAAATGGTTCAACGATTGGATATTGGTCGTAAGGGAATTTCATCCCTCTTTCTAGGTTTTCCAAGGTGCTAGAAATGGTCACAGGCCTTGCAAAACTCAATATAATCCTTGTAGATGGTTTCCCAAAGAAAGCCTTGCCAATAGAATCTTCTCGTGTAGTTACATTTCCTACTCATGCTCATGTTCCAATATGCATCGGTGTAGAACCTCATCACATCCTAACTTATATAGATATCCACTAATCAACATGTAGGGCGCAAAGTGTATGACTAGCTACTTCCTCTCCAGAGCCTTTATCTCGTCCAACGCCACACTATTTTTCAAGAATAATGTGATATATTCCAAGTTAGAGGGCACGCACCATAACCTAAACAATTACACATCTGACATGGTATCCTTAATGCTTGGCGTGTGTACCCACAGGTTAATCCTTGATAAGTGGTTAGCTCCTAAATTGCTTTTTCCTAGTTTTACAACCATCGTGAACTCAAAATCTTGGAATAATAGGACCCACGGCATATACACCCTTGCAAAAATGAGATTTTTCACCAAGCATTTCAACACCATGTGGTTTGTATACAATATAAATGGTGTTTCCAATAAGTACTTGTATGAACTTATGTAGCACGTAGATCATTGACGATGCCTCACATTTAGTAGTTGTGTAATTTTTTTCGCTAGTGTAAAATTTTTGCTTACAAAACACAAGGGGTGATCAAAATCCCTTCACCAAGATGTGCTAGTACTACTCCCATGGTGGTTCTTGAGGCATCAACATGCACATGGAAAGGATTATCCCAAATAGGAAAACATAGTATGGGCACAAAGACATGAGCCTATCCTTCAAAGTATCAAATGCCTTCTGCTACATCTCTCCTCAATGAAAGGCCCTCTTGTGTTTTAGTAACTCCTCCAAATGGCATGATGATATTGGCATACCCTTTGATGAATTTACTATAGTACCTCGTATGTCTAAGGAATCCACACAATGCACTTTAACTAGTAGGCTCCCCCAATCCCATAATAACTACAACTTTGGCAGGATCCACTAATAAGCCTTCTTTACATATAATATGTCCTAACAGGGTTCCAAATGGAGTAGTAAAGACACATTTCTTAATGTTGAGAAATATCCTCAATTACCGACATCTCTCAAACATTAGCCTTAATTTTTCACAATGGTCTTTCACCAACCCATACACAATCTGATCATCCGTAAACTTGAAAAATTTATGGATGAGTTTTTGAAATGCTTGTACCATGATGCGTGAGAACACAAGAAGTGCATTATTTAATCCAAAAGGCATGAATGTGTAGGAAAAAAATCCCCATTTTTTTGGTGAAAGTTGTATTTCTATGGTCTTCCTTTGTAATCCTAACTTAGTGATACCCTGAGAACCCATCCGTGAAAGAGTAGACCTCACACCCACCACTCTTTCTAGAATTTATTTAGTAAAGGGGGTTAGGAAAGGATCGATCAAACATATTGCATTTAGGTCCCTGTAGTAAAAAAAGATCCTTATTCTTCCATCCTTCTTGATACTAATGACCATTGGGCTTATCCATTCTGATTCCTCCATAGTCTCAATGATTCCAAATGTTATCATCTTGTCTATTTCTTCCTTGACCATGTACATGAAAATTTAGATTCAATTGATAAGGCCTCTTCCAGATCAGGAGCACAACTTCTTTCAACTTGATTCTCATCTTCCCCAAGGAATGGTGGACGCCTTTGAGTTCATGGTACCCATGGGGAAAAAATCTTAGAACTCGTGCAATAGATCAATGACCTTTAAAACTTCCTTTTCTGACCAATAGTCTGCAATGATAGCTTCCTTAGGTTCTATCTCTATCCCAATGTTAACCTTATTTGTTTTCAAGGGCTCATGGTTGTTGTGTTCTTTCTCATCAGCACTATCTATGACTTCTTGCATACCTTCGAATGGATAAAATCCAAACTTTCCATATCTTCACCATCTACTACATAGACCATTTTTCCTTTTTCCTTTTCTATGCACACACGCTCAAGCTATACTTTCTCTGATTCTTATTCATCAAAACTTGTCTCTAAACTAGGTTCTCCTAGTAGCTCTTGTATTCTATCTTCTGTCATAGCACTATCTCCCATTGTAAGGAATTTGATTACTTGTAACACCTTATCCACCGATGGATTTGTACTCCTATACTCGAAATCTTGAATGAGATCAGCCACCAATTCTTACCAATTACATTTAACGCTGCATCTCTAAATGAATATACCATGCAAGTGCATAACCTTGTAAGGTGGACTACAAATTATGCACCCATAAAGAGGGTGGTAACACTTATGCGCTTCCCATCTAGGCCTTCTCACATGTTTGGACATGAAAAGAGGTGGTCTCCTTATCATGATAGTCTTAGATTACAAGGCATGTTACTTCTAGAGAACCATATAGAAAATGTTACTCTTACCTCGCGCCATTCTATAAATCTCTCCTACAATGTGTTATAGTTTCGAGCAGGTTATAACTGAGCATTCCCCTTCTCTCATTCTCATTCTTCCATTGAGCCTCCATTTATCACAAGAACATTTAAGGGTATGATCCTCCGAGTAAATCAAGAAAATTCTTCCCTCCTAGGTGCTTGATCAAGCACGCCTTCATTACCTTTATTACAGATCCTCTCAACTATCTCCCAATAGACTCATAAGTCTTGTTCACCCAATTATCACATGCCATGCTAGTGGTATCACTCAAGGACTAAGCATATTCAAACTAGATAAATCCCTCTGGGATGAATTATCTCGAATCTCTCGATGGAGTGTACATAGATTATGTCGAGGACTTCCTCTCCAAGTTTATCAATATAGGGCACTGATTTCCCATTTTTAAAAGGGATAATAACCCTTTATTCCTTGTTCTCGAAGCTGATATACCCCTTGTTGAACCATAAGTCAGCATTGTTCTTATAACACCAAGGGTGCATGCAAGTAATGTTGGCAAATTATCCACCTTAGCAGTGCCAAGAATTCAAAGTCCCCAATGAACTTAGCCCCTTGAATAGTAATAACTGCATCTTTCAAGACTCCAATGGGCATTTCCTTTATCTTTCTTACTATATATAACACATTGAAAGTGGATGTAGTGTGGGCCTTCCCATTTGATGTCATACATATAAGGTGACAACATTGACCTCCTCTCCCCGTGTTGATGAGGATATTGCTTATAAGCCACCCATCAACAAATGCATTTAATGTAATCTCATTATGATAGTCAAGGCTTTGAGGAGGAAGGTTTACATATAAAACTTTCCTTTCACACTCTGCTCTAGCACGTGGTACCTTCTCCCACAACCATTCTCCTAGTAAGGGAATAATATTCTCTTGCCTTAACATCCTACATACCTCCCCCGACTTCATCCAGTCCTCCTTGAGCCTTGTCATTCTTCCTATTCTTCAAATGTTTTGACTACTCTTTTAGACATTGGATCCTCCCTTACAAACTATGAATTACATCCATAGTCTCTTGATATACTTCCTTATGATGAGTAGGGTCTAGATACTTCCCATGTACCACTTCTTACCTAATAACCAATTTCTATCTCAAAGTATCTCCGTTACGCGTGTAGCCTTCGATCACATTATTACTAGTATAGGTTCTAATCCTAACTTGCGCGCCACTCTTGGCATCCACCATGGGCTAACCTTCTTTATACTCACCATCTCAATGCCTTTGTCTTTATGGTGTTGTTAGATCATATGTACAAAAACTTGGGAATTCCTCATACTTATGTTTTTTTCCACACCATGAGCACTACAATAGGTCAAGACACTAATGCTTATAATGCTCTCTAGACCTAAAATTATAACAGTTCCTCATGGGAACTCATTGTTTCCTCCACTACGATTCTTGAGACCAAAAAATCCTTCGTGAAACCCTCTTTCGTGTCATCCTCCATTTGTGCACCCTTCATAATGATGATCATTATCCTTGTAACTACTTGTAAGGCTAGTCCGGCACACACCAAGATTAATAGAATCATGAATCTGGTCATCAACCTATAATCCTTGGTATCATGGGTCGTAAAGGTAAAAATTTTGTAATAACAAGAATTATTTTTTTCGGATTGCATGTTGTAGTATGTAACATCTTTGACAAACAGTTATATTCATCTTTTGCATTACAAGCGTTGGCATGTGATTTTCTTGAATGATGCGTGTTTCCTTAATTGTTGCAAAACATGCTTATTATGGATAAACCATTTCTAATCTTAGATTCATTGGACTGAAATGATATTAATTGCAAGAATCCATTTTCACTTCTTGAAGGTGAGTTGTACTCTTGTTTTGAGAGTTGCAAATGTATCTCTTTTATTGACTCATCCTTGGATCAATTCCAGGTGACCTAAGGAATGTTTTAAATCTCCTCACTTGCACTAAATGGTAAATTTACATTCATAGGTGGAGAGACGTAGTGGAATGAAATTTGTATGCTAAAAATTATTTGGTCTTGTATGAATGTGCCTTCATTTGGTTGTAAGTTTGTGCTTGGGTCTTTGGGATTGATCTCTTCAGGACATTAATGGTGTAAGAAAATAAAGTCTGCTTCACGAAGATGAGGGGAATCTAAATCCTAAACCTAAGGGATTATCCTAATGGTATCCTAAACTAGGTAAAAGCACCTACTTCCTAGCTATGTCTACTTATTTGGGTTTCAATCTAACCTAAGCTTCTTATTCTATTTTGTTGGGATGGTGTCCTAACCTAAGTTGTTCTGCTAAATCAAAAGGGAGAAATTACTAAGGTAATTCTAGGCTATTTTAACCTAATACCTAATACTATATGGTTGTGAATTTGATCTAACCTAAGGTGGAAATTACCTATGGCAATGTTTTTAAGACCTAAGGTAATTATTTTTAGACTAACCTAAGTTTTGGGAAATCTATCCTAAACTATTGAAAAGGAACCTAGGGTCACATGGCATTAGGGTGACGGTTCTAATGGCATTTATTTGATTTGATTTGGTTAAATGAATGGAGGTACAACCAGTTTTGGAAAAGTCAAGTAGAATTTAGTGGAAGCGTACGTGGAGGATTCACTAAAGATGGAAATGCATGTTGAAGTAGAAATGGCATTCGCCAGTTTTAGGAGGCAGTGGAAAGGAGAGATAAGCGTGGGATATTTGGGAGTAATTACATTAATGAACCTCGGTTTTGCATGCAAACCATCTTGGAAATAAGGAAGGTGGATTTTTTGGAGGTTGTTTGATCTTGAATACATTGTGATTTTTTCTCTGCATGGAGCTATCTAGGTTCTTTGAACCAACAATTTGACTTTTACTTTGAGGCTATTTTTGGTTTCTCTGGTCTATTTTCGATCGAGGGAAAGTATATGAGGCATTGGAAGAAAAGATGTTTGGTTGTTGATATTTCATGGAGGAGAAAAAGAGTTAGAATCTTAGCTAGAATTCTCCTTGAATTGCGGAAGAACTATCAGGAATGATAGGCTCTACCCATTAAGATTTCTTGTTTTCTTCTAAATGATTCATTAAAACAATTATGCTCTCATGAGATAAATGTTTTCATGATTTGTTTGGTTATTTACTTTCATGGTTTTATGAATCTCTATGGTTTTGGATATAAATCCATTGCTAAATAATGTTAGCCTTTGGAAACTCTCTCTGTATAAGTTCAGTGGTGACATGCATGTGAAACTTGTATTCAAAGCTTTGTATTTTGTTCTGAACTTGTGTTCGAGGCTGGTGTTGTTCTGAACTTATATTGGAGCCTTGTGTTTTGTTATGAACTTATATTAGAGCCTTGTGTTTCATTCTGAACTTATATTGGAGCCTTGTGTTTTGTTTTGAGCTTGTATTGGAGCTTTTTGTTTCTCTAGAACTTGTGTTCAAAGCTTCGTGTTTAGAACTGAACTTGTATTCAATACTTGTGTGTTCTGAACTTGAATTTGAGGCATTGTGTTTGGTTATGTACTTGTATTTTGAGCTTGATTTTTACTCATATTCAAGGTTTTGAAATGCTTAGAACTCATTTATGGGACTGTCTTGCTCGAAAAATCTTGGGAGAATAGTTTTGGTTTGAGTTGATTTGGTAATCTCTTTTGAGATCTTCTCCTTGTAGCTTCTTGAGTTGGAATGGTTGTGGTACTTCTATTTTTGAGACTATACCACCTTCTTTGAACTTGTAAGGGTGTGTAAATATGGAGGATATTCTTCTCTCCTCTGCTCTGAGAAAACCCGTGTCTTGTTGAAGGCTTGATTGTTTTGTTTGAAGGTTAATGGACTAGAAATTGTAACTTGTTGAGGGATTAAGGAACCTTTGGTTAGATATTATACTATTATTTACTCTTTGGTTGATATAGAGCTTGTTTGAAACAGTCGTTATCAGTTTTTGAAGTTTTTGGAAATGTAGTATGCATAATCCTTCTTGTGATTGATGTTTGAAATGAATAACTTATCTGTCATAATCTTTATAGATGGAGTTGTGTGAGTCCTTGTTGTGATTTTTGTTTTAGTCACATTGGAGGAAAAGTACATACATTTCTTGACTTAAACGTATTTTGAGTTTTATTACTCTATAGTTCTCACTTCCCTTTGACACTTTTGATATTGATCATGATCTTTTGACTATATTATGGACATTATTATATTTTTGATTTAGTATGGTGTTAGATGTTAGATCATGGACTATTATTGACTATGATTCCCATATGATGCATGATGATTGTTAGAGACATTTTATATAGATGTTGACATGCTATTGGACATGGTTATATATATATTTATGATGTTGTCAAGACATGTGATATTTGGATATATTGAGGAGACCGAGAAAATTAAATTTAAACTTGATGATTATATAGTTGTTGATGAAATTGTAAGTGACATTGTTGATTGTCTGGATGTTGTTATGATTCATATATATATTGATGATTTCTGAAATTTTATTATATTCATTTGGATGTTCTGATATGGCCATGATGCCAAAGGAGTATTTGTATTTTTACAGGTTAAAAATATCACAACAAACATCGGGAGATTGGAGATCAACCACATTGGAATTCTAGATGAATTCAACAAGGTCACCATGGCAACTTGTTTTGTTGTGTTTGTGTTTGATTATTGTTAGGGATTCCCATGGGGATCACCTTTAAATGTGACCATGGGTTTTTTGTATTTGTTTATGTGGTTCCTTGTTTTATTGTATGTATTTTATTAGTGATGTGTCCCTCTTTTTTTAAATTAAATTATGGTAGATTAATGTGAGTAATCATATTGTTAAAATAAATAAATTAATCAAATTTGGGGTATAAGAAAGTAATTATAGAATTTGTTGGATCTTTTATTAAATGCGGTAAGTGATGTGTAAGTAATGTGTAAGAATGTGTAAGTATGTGTAAGAGATGTGTAAGTTGATTTTGGAGTATGAAACACTCCACCTCCTTGGAAATTCGAATTTGTCCTTGGAGGCTGATTTTGGAGGCTTGTGGGACAAGTGAAACTTGTCCCATACCTCTTAATTCTCTTTACCAACCATACCTATGGTTGGAGGGTTGATTTTAGACCTTCTTTATGCATTTTGATATGACTAGTTGCATGTTTTAATTGCACTCTTCTTACATTTTACTATTTTTTAGTCCTTTTGGGGTGTGGGATTTTTGGAGTGTGTAAGTAAATTTTCATATTATTCACCCACCTCTTTATTTTGCATTGGAGAATGAATTTGAATTTTGAGTTGGAGTTGAGGATGTGTGATGAGGCATCCTACATGGATCCACCTCATCCTCTTCTCTTCCCACTTTGATAAAATTGGAACTCCTTGCTTTGTTTTGGGTTTTTGAAATTTTGGAATGCTTCCTTGGGGAAAATTTTCTTGTTGATTGGATCTCTTGCCTTGGAGGATATTTTGGGAAGATTTTTACATGTTTATGCTTTTCTGTTTGGATTGATTGCATTGGGATAGAGCTTGCTGTTTTGGAACTTAGACAACTCCATCATGGAGAGGTAAGATCTTGGCTCTTGAAATACTTATTTTATTTATGAATGTACATGTTATTGTGTGAATGTTTTAGCATGTTTGTGGGCTATTTGGGTAGATGGCCTAGGAATGGTGTAGGAGAAGGCTATGGGGTTTATTTTGTGGGAGGCACAAGTGTGTTTTAGGGAGGTATAAGGGTGGAGGGAGTTGGGATATGGGTTCTACCTTACAAATAAATATCTTGAATTTATTTACTCATTATGGGGTGAAATAAGAGGTTGGGGGACATAAGGAAATGTGAGGAATAAGGGGTACTTGGGGAGGCTTAAGGAATGTCAAGGATTTGATATACTATCTTTTTGATAGTTTGTAACTCGGTGGTGATACCCATTTCCCCATTTGGGAGGCATAAGAAGAATCCCCCATAGTTCTTGCTCCTTTAGCTTGCATGGTGAATCCTGAGTTTTGTGTGATGTCTTTCATGTGGTTACAAAACTACTGTTTTGTTTTAGACTATGTTTTTAATTTGAAATGTGTTTGTTGAAATATTTCTTTGTGATGTGGAAGCTTGTTGTTGCCATGAGTTCAAATACATTTCTTATTGCATTGTGGTTGGGGATTAGGGGCCAATGAAGAAGGATGGATTCTTGTTTCATTGGATGTCTTAGTTGGGTGGAGAGCGTTGCCTTTCCCCTGCCTTTGTTGTGATCAAAATTGAGGAAAGAGAAGAATGCATGTTGTTGTTCTGGAGCTGAGAAAAGATAGTTTGATAGTCCCTTGTGAAATGAAATCTCATTGTAACCCTTCCCACTTGAAGTGGATGACCTTGTAAATGTTTGCAATGGAAATATGTTGTCTTGTTGCAACTGAAATTTGAAATGTAAAATATTTATACTCGTATTTCGTTTAGAAAGAATGTGAAAGAATGATATTGTTTTGTATACTATATTTTATAATCAAATGGAAAGGAGGTTATATGAGTTTCATTGAAATTATTGGAAGTGTTTAAATTGTTCATATGATATTCTTCAATTGAAATTTATGTTTATCATGCACTAGGAAGTCCTGTTTTGAAAGTGGAAATGTGCAACACGTGAAAAGAAAATGTATTATTTTGAGCCGTATGTCAATAAATGATTTTGGAAGGAATAAAAGAAAGAAGTTATAAAGTTGTCTTTTGGAACCTAAAAATGAATGTGATGCTTTTCTAAATTTCATTATAGTATTGAATCTTATCATTTCAATGTATTGGAATCTCTGTTTGAAGGAAGAAATGTGTGTGAGAAAATACGGTATTTTTCTCTTTTGGAAATGTGTAAAATTGGAAATCAGTATTGCATTTTAGTCTTGAATGGTTTATTTGAAATCAACTAAAATGTTTTATATTGGGATTGGAACATATTCTAAATACTTGGAAGGAGAAATGGTAGATAGACCCATTAAATTTTGACCCTTGTTATTGGAAACTTCAAACTGGCAATTATCTAAACCAAAAATGCATAGTTCGAACCTGCAAGCAAGAAATAACAATGAAGCATTAAAATTGAACATGCTAGGGTATAAATGAGTTCAAATTGACTAAAACACTTAAGGAAATATTTTAAAACTTAGCAAAATCGGGCTCAAATTGTTTTGCAGTCATTTTCTATCAATAAACAGAAATGTTCAAATTGTAAATCATTTAGACAAATTGAACCTTGAATCCTCCCTTAAATCCATTTAGGAACAATCCTCCATGTCTATTTGACATGTTGAGAGAGGAGGAAGATCAAATTGAACAAATCTAACAAGTTAAAATTTACTAGCTCGCACTATATAAGCCTGCAGACCATTTTCTTAAAATTGACTGTTAAAATTTATCAAAATCTAAAATTTATGATCTTTGTGCAAAAAGGACGTCAAGATATTTATAGAAAGTCCTTATTTGACCAAAAATGATCTCTCTATCAAAATTTATAGCCCTCTGAATTTTTTCTTTGTTGTGAAATATTTTTGGGAAAAATTTCCTTGGCGGGCCCGCGGCCCAAATTTTTCCCTTAAAAAACTTAGGAAAACTTTTTGGGAAAATTTTCTAAATTTTCCCCATCACCCCGCTAGTCCACAGCCAATTAGAGGCTACCACATGCCACCATTAAGTGACAAATGGAGGGTGGATCCTCTTTTGAACTTAGCATTTTTGAAAAAATTTGGGAAAATTTTCCAAGTTTTCCCTATTGGCCCGAAACCAATCAGGTGATGCGACGTGGCGTCACGAGGCATCAATGAAGGAACAGGTTAATTTTTTTCCTTTGCGTCTTGGATTTTTTTTTGGGAAATTTTCCATGTTTTTCTTTGTTGCTCCACTAGCCCATAGCTAATTAGGGGCTACCACGTGGCATCAAGAGTGCCGACGAAGGCACGGGACTCTGTACCCTCTTAGCCCTTTGGAGCGTTAAGTCAATTTTCTCCTCGCCGCCCCACCTTACCCGCATTGTCTTAAGAGATGCCATGTGTCCTTTACTGAGTCTTGTGAAAGTGCGGGTGTATAGTTGTCTTTTCACCCACGTAGGAGAATTTGTAAAATGTCTCCCGCCACCCCACCTTTCCCCAATCTTCCCATGCTTGCCTTAGGGAGTGCCACATGTCCCTTGTGGAATTACGGACCCGTGAGAGCATGAGAACAAATGTGATTTTAGGCCCACGCATTAAAATTTTTCCTAGGGTTTCCCGTGGCACCGATAACCCGCCCTAGGAAAATTTTCACCCCTGTGGGCTTGCGTGGCCTACTCTTGGGGAAATTTTCACTCCAAGGCCAGCCGACCCATAACTTGAGAATTATGAGGAGTTAAGAGGAATTATTTATATCAATAGAAATGTGAGGAAATCTACTATCCAATGGGCGTAATTTAGGAAAAATTCGAATGTGTTAAGAATGAGAAAGATCAAGTTGAAACTTTAAGCCTATTAGAGAATGGGTATGGTGAGTAATTTCCTCGAACCTAATTGAAACTTCTAACCCTAAAATTTTGGACCTTATGACCTCTAATAATTATTAATAAAAGGAAAGTATACTCTAGTATATTTGAGTTGTTTCAAAACTTGTTAATGACAATTTCTGCTGCCATGTAACATGGTTGTAGATTCTTTTAAAAAAAAATGAAAATTATTCCATAATTTTCCAACTAAACCTAGGTTGTTCATGGGTCTCAAGTGGGTTGTTTTAGTGGGAGTTACATACTCTCTTTCTTGAGATCCTCTTAAATTGATTTTTGGGTTTTTAAGGAAAGAAGAGTTGAATAATCTCTCATTCTGAATCTTGTTGATAGGATATATTACCTCTGGTTTGGGATTGTTTCTTTAATTTGTTCTTATTTTGGATCATGAACTACTTGCTCTTTTGTATTGAGTGTTGAAGCCCTTGTAATTGGGATTTCAGTTTCTATTGAGTTCATGAGTATTTTTGAACTTGTTTAGCTTATACTGTTTTGGGTTTTGTATCCTTTGTTAGATTCATTGAAGGAATCTCTAGGTCTTTAAAAAGAGAAAGGAATATATTTCTCTTGTGGACAATATTATATTTTTGGAACTGTACTGTGTACTCCTTTCTGAGAAATGAATTTAAACTTGTGTTTAATGAATTGGAATAGATAAACTAGGTTGTATTGATTTGTAAGGGAAACTAGAAGTGTTGCTTTCTTTAAACTATGTGTTTGGTTTAGTGTTCTCTCTTGGGAACTAGTAAAATAACTTCTGAGTTTGAAACAGAAATTGGAATTCATTTGTTAGTATAAAAGAAATGAATTCTTGATTGGATATTTTCCATTTGAGATCCTTTATATTTTTAAAAATAAATTCATTTGATCAAACTTCTCTGTATCACGACTCTCTTCTTGGTTGTAGAGTGATTGTTCTCTTAGGCCTGCTTGACTTCTTGGGTTTGGCTTTCTATCCTTCTATCTTGTAGGAAATAGTGGGAAATCACTCTTCTGAGATGGAAATTTCCTTGTGGATTTTTAGGATACTTTGTAATAAGTCATTTTTGTAATGATGTGGAAAGAGAATAACTGATTCGGTTCTATAGAAGAGAAAATGTAAACATGTTTAGACCGACTGCTTTGTTTGACTGAGTCATACTTCATTTGGATTTGATATTGGAAGGTTTTATCTTTTTGCACTCTATATTATTATGAATCCTCCTTGGATGGACATGAGAAGAGATTAACCCTGTGTGAGTCTATCTTTATTTGTGGAACATCGGTTTTAGATCTTTGAATGATATCTTCTAACATGTAGAAGTTAGTTAAGACTTGCAGGTAGACTATTTTGATTCTCTATCCCTTCTTGGATTGATTTGGGATTCTTGTTTAGATGTTGTCTCTTTAATGTTGAATCCTTATATTTTTATCCTTGAACTGAAGCAGTTATGTGTGTTCTGAACTTGTTTCTATTTTTTAGATGATTAGTGGGGAATAATATGTATTGATTCTTCTTCTTTTGCTTAAGTGGTAGGATGAATCATCCTAATATGAGCTATGTTGTAAATAACTTCTTTTGCTACATAGTAAAGATAAATGTTGTATTTCTATTCTGATAGAATTATGAAACAATTGGATGACAAGATCTATTGTTTGTTTAAAAGTAATTGATAGGATCAATTAAACTATATGTTATAATGTAGATGTTGCAGATTATATTATGCTCTTTTCTTAAAAGTGAATTCAGACTCTTTATTTATACTTCTTTTCTGGTTGTTATTACTTATGCTAATTTGTATGATATATTAATTGTTTCATTATAGCAAAGTCGTTTTAATGGAACACTTAGTGGAATGAACTTTGTTTTAATGCTCATTGTTTATCATGCTCGGTTCATTGAATGACCCATGCCAAAAATTTTGAGATGGACATCGTAAGTGATAAAATAAGGCAAAAACTTTTATGATGCATTGGCTTATTTAATTTTGGATCTTATGTAAAGAATTTCGATTCATTCTTGATTTGTATTGGAAAAGAGAAGTGATGTTATTTTATGATCATAATGATGATTAACATGCAGTATGTCTGAAATGCATAGTCTTGTAAATGTATATTTTATCATGATGAATTGAAAGGTTTAGAGACTGAATCCAATTTGTTGTGTAAATTCTCTTGTACTTTATATGATGGAAATAGTAGTGATATCTTGTTGATATTATTTATATCTGTTTGTATACTATTGTTTTTATCAATTAATAAGTTGGATTAAGGGGATAGTACAATATCCCTTACTATAATGAAATTTTTAAATTGCAAAAGATGTCGTTCTCTAACTACACAACTATAGTTTAATAATGAAATATGCATTGGTCATACAATTAAACTATATGAGTAAAGAATGATAAAAAGGTTATGTTAACCTAACATCTAACCATGTAGAGGAAGAATCTTCCTCTCTCAAAAGAATGAAAAATAAATGGAATGGTGGTTATGATCTTTAATCCTTGTGCTTTGTTTATAAAAGTAAACACTAGCTGAATCTAGGTGAATGATACACCTTCTTGGACAGCTAGGTTACATTAAAAATTAACTGTTTGATGTTTGCTGCCCTGTTTTTGGGGATAACTACTTGTTAGGCCACGTTAATGAACATCAATGCAAGCATGAGTTAATGAAGTTCTTAATATCAATTTAGATTAATTATGGATAAAGAACTTAATGAATGTTGGAATTAGGGTTAGGCATGGTTACTGCAATCTGAATCTTAATCCAATTAAATTAAATCTAATGACCACTAAGGGGTATGTACATCATGATGAATCAGTTCTAATGGATGTTGGCACATGCCAACTGTAGGACTGTACCTTTGAGAAGACCAAGGGATTCTTGAGGATACAATGTTACAGTTGACATGTGGCAACACCCTTCCATATTTATTCATCTAGATCTACACACATTTGGACTTGAACTTAGTTTCTCTCTAGGTCAAGTTAGTAGCATGTTTAGGATAGGGAGTAGCTTTCTATGACTCAGGGTACCTTGGCACATTCAGTTGACTTAGGTTGATCGAGTATGCCCATATACCCTAAGTCATCATGAGCATCTTCCTATAAAAATTATGTTGCTAACCTGGGCTAGGGTCAAACCTTAGGCAAGTGGACTAAAAGTAAGTAAACACCATTCTAGATAACAAAAGAGTGAGGTGAAGGATTTTTTCCAAATGACGAGTATGTCATCTAGGAATAGTAACATGAACAATATGTTGAAAATATTTGGCCAAAGTATCACAAACTACTTGGATGTGTTTTCTTAAGTCACCTATTTTATAGCAACATGATGTTAGATGAATATTGGTAACAAATATTGAGATAGGTTCTTTAAAAGATCACTTAGTACCCAAAATAGGGTAGGAACAAACCAAGTATATGTGGTATACATAAAGTATTCTATAGTTTAAGACAAACATGAGAGATCGGTTGGTAACCGAGTCATGGAATGAGAGATCGGTAACATATTGAGTCATTATAGCTGCATATGGTTATCTGTTATTAGATTGATTGGCATGGAATATGTGTTCTAAATGATGTTTTATTTAGAGCAGAGAGAACATTATGTTTATAAAAATTCTCTTGTTTCTAAATTCTTAAAATGGGAATGTTACATAGTAGAGGACACCTATTTGCATCATGATCCTCACAAAAAATCTCAAAGTCTACCACCATGGCATGTACTTGATTTACGAGGGAAACTATCCTTTTCTTTCCCTTCCACTTCATAGTATGTACACCAAAGCCCACTAGAAACCTCATGTGCTGAGTTTTTAGACAACTTGTCCAACTTCTTGGCCATTACAACAATTTGAGCCTTCAAAAAGGGCTAATGCTAGTATCAATTCTTCTAACAACTTCATCACATAGGAAACTTTTAAGGCCTCACACGAGTTTGTGAAAGTCTTGTGTGATAGTTCCCTTCTAAATGGTGTTATTAATCCTCCAAAAAACCATTGAACATATTGAGAAGGGTGAATGCCATATAATAGTTTTGATAAGAGAGTTTTGAACCTCGTGTCGTACTCTTGCACACTCTCTTTCATTCCTTGGCTTTGGATCTCCTTCGAGTCTTTGATGTTCTTCTCATTTAAATTTAGGAATATGGAACTTTGCTAGGAAGGCATTCTTAAATGTAGTGTAGTCTACTTCCGATACCAACTATGCATACGCCCTTGCAATGTTGTTGCAAATTAACTTGCCTTCCACTCCGAGGTAGTGATGCCTTTCATGTGTCATAGTAATTCACACTTGTGTACATGCTATGCAGCATCCTCAATAACCATGAAGTATGGTAAGTGTAAAGACATCTCAAAAAATACTTGTGGAGGTGGATGAGGAACTTTTCCTTCTAATCTAGAGCCTTGGTTCCCTCTGGTGTTTCCTCCTCCACCAAATCCACTAGATCCACCAGTCTTGTTCCTCTTGATCCACTAGATCCTCTACATCTACTAGGTCCACTATGTCCTCTAGCCCCTATACCACCAAATAAACCTCACGTAGCTAGAAAATAGTCGAAGTGGTTATGCGTAGTGTTCCCAATGTCCCATTGAACTATGCACTGATGGTTTGTGATACTATCCCACTACCAGGTTGTGTGTCCTACACCACTCCCAGATGTAATACCCAAACCTTACGTATTTGCACCTTGTCTGAAAATTCCTCAGAATACTAGAATATTTTGTGTAACCACGGATGTCCCGAATGAAAAATTATATCTCCTAGTCGGATATCAATTACTCCCACTGATACCAACCGTGTGATAACAATACTTCTCCTTAATCTAGAAAACCAAGTGCTAGGGGTTGGTCTCTAGGTGGGTTGAGATGCAAACCGATAGATTTCCTTTCTCCATGTGAAAAAATCTCATTAGAAGTTGAAGGGGATTCTCTCCTGCACTTTCCAAGATGGGGTAGCATAGAATGCTCAAGTTCCATGTCCTCTACATGAACCTCAACTCCTTCCCGCAACATCTTCCTCCATAAATCCATCACACTTACAACCTCGTGTTGTCCAGGTCATCTCCTTTCCCGAGATTCTCTATACTTGAGTTGTCTCCCCTCCCTTTCCTTTTCATCCACAATGTCCGCCATCTTCCTCGCCCAACACTCGGAGATGCTTAGCCAACCATAGGGAATGCCTTTAAACGTAGTGTAATGATTAATATCTTCATATTCAAAGGGATAACACATAAAAATGATCCTCTAAGCTCCCTCAAAACTTGAACTCAATAAACTCTAGGAAATAATACGTAGAAATGGCGTATTCCAAAGTATAACTAGTTAGGACTCCTTCCCACTAGTGATAAATAACACGCGTCCAAGTCAGATCTATATCATGTAGCCTCTGGTAATCATCTTGGGTCCATATGCGTGATCTATAGTACCAACTTGATCTAGATGCATATCTTTGAAATCTATTCATATATTTCTACCGAGAAAACAATAGAAGAACACCTCGTCAACTCATGGTACAAGTTCTCTTCTACCCATCTACATGCATCGAAATCGGTATAGTCTTGAATCTTTGAGAAAAATCACCCTCTGTGCTCTTAAAGTATGCTTAAAAACTTTCCAAAGTCGACATTCTATCATCACACATCAAAGGGACCAGGATGTATGAAATTTCTCACAACAACTTTGAAAAGAGGTCCTTAAAACAAAACCAAGATGCGATCATTTTTATACCCTTGAAAAAATAGTCTAATCCCATGCATGTCGACCTATCACCCGGAGGGTGCTAGGCACTCACCTGAGGCATGTGTGGGCACTTTGAGCCACTATTTTATATGAGTCTTGTGAGAATACATCCTTAACTATAGATTTAGATGCATGAAAGAAAAGAACCAAGTGTTCATTATAAGAGCCTAGGACAAGTTATCATATCAATGGATCCATAAAGAGAAGTATCTAAGAAGATACAAGATTGATTCATGACACAAAGGAAATGCACTAGGATTTATACTCATGAACACATATATTCTTTAGTACATAACCTTATATTCATATTAATGAGTTAAATAATCATATTATATTCATTAAGGCCATAGCAGACCAATATAACAATGTAGATAAGAGTCATGCATTAGGAACCTTAGCTATTATTTTCTCTTTAAAAAATTGGTTACAGACCCATCCCTCTACATATGCCATTACTCATATAGTTCTCCTAATCCCAACCCAAAGGATACTTCATTATCCCTATAAAGCTTTACCTATCAAATGCTATCTCTCTATCTCTCTCCTTCCATCCCTATCTTTTCTCCCACACGAGCATCTCCATATATAGCCTTAGTCTCCACTACCATGCCTTCTTTAGATAATAGATTGGTTGCCAAGTTTCCATGTTGTCCTCCAATTGAGCATGCTTCCTTTGATTCGAGTTATCCAATCTTTATAATGATGTCTTTCTAGATCCTTCCATTACATACATGGAATATTCCATTCTTGACCATACGATTGTCAGTGGCACCTTATCCACTCTGCATGCTATACGGCTTGCACTTTCCTCATATGCTTTCGGAACTCTAAATATGGATAAGTCCCAAAACTCATCTTTTCTTATGTGCGTGTCTTTGTGTGTTACAGTAAACCCTACTAGAACCCTTCCCCTGCGTGCCTTCACCTTACGCACCCTTCTTCATATAGGCCTTGCATGCCCATGTGCCTTCTTTTACTTAGCTAATATTCTGAGGCCCATCAAGCTACATAATTGTTTAAGACCAGATGGTGGAGGAATTTCAATGATTTCTCTAACCTTTATTGGGTCAACTTCAATGCCTCAGATAGATATGATGAATCCTAAAATCTTTCCGGTGAGAAAAACCAAAAGTAACTTTACAGGATTAAGATGAAGACAAAACTAGATGAGACAAGTGAATATTGATTCAAGGATGTCAAGATGATTTTTTTGTGATTTGGATTTTCCTAAAAGGTCATTGACATAGTATTCAAAAATTTTGTGGATGAGGTCATGAAAAATTTATGTCATGACATGTTGATAAGTAGCCCTTGAATTTTTAAGACCAAATGACATGACACAGTAATAGAAGGTTCCCCAAGAGGTGATGAAAAATATTTTGTGTTGATCATCGTGGTCAATGAGGATTTGGTTATAACCTAAAAATCCATCTATGAGGGAAAAAATTTAATGGCCAACTATTAGGTGGACAATATTATCTATGTTTAGAAGAGGAAATCATCTTTCAGACGGTGAGATTGAGATCCCCATGTACCTTTGGTTATAGGGACAACATTAGAGACCCATTGTGGATAGTCAATGGGTATGATAAAGATGGTAGATAGAAGGCATTGCAAGTGTTACTGTTATGTTTTGGAGCCTATTTTCATGTGTGGAAGTGTTGAAGACTTTACACTAAGAGTAGTGTACACTTTCCATAGTTGTCTCTTTGGGGTTCAGTTTTTTTTACCTAAAATACGTTCTCAATATTTCAAGGAGCGTGTAAGTCTTATATGGGTGATATTTTTAACGCATAGGTTGATGGGATAGTTTTTTCCCATGGTTTTGATACTCACGATATTGCCAACCGCTAAGCAGCGATTATCTACTTATGTGGTTTTGTGCATATGGTAGGGTTGATGTAACATTGCAAATGTGTGTGAATTCAGGTGTGAATTTTTTAGAGTTTGTTGAGCATAGCTCCAAACACATCTGGGTATTGTATTAAGAGAAGAGGTGGATTGTAATAAAATTTGAGCAAGTGATTCTTGGTGGACATATCCCAAATTAGGTGAACCACGTTAAATACTATCTATTTGTTTTGTGTTCTTTTTATTCTGAAATTTTATTTTAAATCCGTAATAATTTCTACATATTATTTTTTCTCTTATTGCGATTCTGTGAGGGATTGTTCCATGTATTTTATCCCTTATTTCCTAACATATTTCTTAACAAGGAGAGATATACGGGATGCATTTTATGGAGTTTTTATTTAACTGGTTCATCATCGAGATATGTGAATAAGTTGTGTATGACAATGTTAGGATCGATTCCGAGTATATCACCGTATGACCATGTGAAGGCTTGGTCATACTTTGTTAAAAATGAGGTGAAATCATCCATTCTTATGGACTTGAAGATTGTGAGACCTTAAATATGAGAGGATCCTAAGGGATACGTAAGTTAACGTCGAGAATGGATTTGTTAAGGAGAGTTGGTGTGTTAGATGGTAGGGATTTTTGAAGAAAATGGTCTTCAGCTCCCATATGGGAAAGGATATCCTAGTCATCTTGACACTGGAAGGATATCTATAGTAGGTGAATCTTCCTCAACCATTTTTAGCCAAACAAGGGGTAATGATTTAGTGGAGTGGTTGGATTGATAAGTAAGTGGCCCTAAAGATACAAAATTGATTTAAAAAGTTAGGTGGGATGGATACAATGTCATCTGTGTCCATAAGATCTTTAGGGTTTGTTGATGATGATGGTTCTAATTTAGAAATAGACATGGATGTAGCAATTTCAGATGTAGTGGCTTCGGATGTTTTGGGAGTGGAATTTTTATGCCCTAAACCATATTTTTCATAGGCTCTAAGAGAACGTTGGGTGATCAAGTTATGGGTCCCTTGTTCATAACGACGAGGCTAAAACCTCTCCATGCACAACGGTGAAGATATATGTGAGAAAATTCTAGATTGTCAAGGGATCTGAAGTATAATATGAATGGAATGATGTGGTGTGGGTTGATAACATGGGATGGAGGATTATCAATTCCCCATAAATGAGGTTTTTTTGAGATAAAAATGGCCGTAAGAGATGACATCTCCTACGTTTTAATCATACATGTGTCGTTTATCAAGGCAGCCATATGTTTTGGGTGAAGGGATGGAGTTAAGCATAAGGAGATGATATTCCCCAAGTGTAAGAAATTTAAAACATCAATAAGAGAGGAATCATTTGGTAACTTGGAAGAGGGGATAAATGTGCTAGTATATGCTTCATCAAATGATGCAGATGTGGATTTAGGTACAAATATGTCATTTGGGTGGTACATCATGTAACAATCAACGAATGGGCTTAGATCAACATGGACATTAAAATTATGACCTTTGTGTTTGTATTTGAGACAATGATGGAGGGTCTAAGGAACAAAGTGCATGGTGTGTATCTAAGTGCATCATAACAACATATTGTATTGAAATTATCCTTCTATAATGTAGAAGAAGTCGGGTAGGGTTTTGACACCGACTTTAAGTGACAAAATAACCATGCCTATCATAAGTGTAATAGTGTCATTAAAATCTCTCGGTAAAACTGGAGTTTGAGTGATGATGGTGTTGGGTAGTTTAAGTTGGTCAAAGGCAAGGAGGATATAATGTTAATGGTGGCACCACTATCAATCATAACCCTATTGATGGAGATGTCATTGATTTGAGTGGTAATGAAGAGTGGTAGGTCGTGGTCCTCCAATCTAAGGGAAGGGATTTCAGATGGCTCAAATGATATAGTGGCGGATGCTTTAAGGGAACCTACAAAGTTTGTGAAAGGAATAGGATCATTGGCCAACATGGTTATGGATTGAAGGGATTCTATCATGGCTTGTTTTTGAAAAGGTAATGGTTGAACTAGTTCATAAAGTGACATCCTTACGGGGATTGGTGTAATTGTTTGATAACAACCTTTATACCGTAGTAAAAGAAGGTGTTTCTGCTTGTATGGAAATTTTAGCTTTGGGTGATGGTGTTTAATTATATGTTTTGAGATCTAAGGATATATATATCTTGGGTTTATCAAATGAAGATGATAATTCAGGAGGTGGTGGTATAATGACGAAATTTTTACCTTTCTTAGGCCCGAGATAAATCTTTGTCATAGTTTTGTGAATTAGTAGTGATATGAAGGATGTCAAATCGATGAGTAGGTATCTTAGGAATGGATTTTTCAGGTTTTAATGACAACAAAGTTGATGTTGGTGTTGTGTTTGATTGAGAAGGAAGGAAGAGTAGATTGCCAATTTCTTGAACTTTTAAGTGAAAGGCCTTACAATATTCTATGGAATGGCCTTGTATTGTGTGGTAATCACAAAAACATTGAATTCATACAGTAGGTTTGCATCCTTGATGATCATATAGCTTAGGATGTGGTAATGTAATGAGTGACCGCTGAAGAAGGTCATCTAAGATGGTGGCATAATACCCCTTAGGTGTAGACATGGATGGTGAAAAAGTTTTTTTATATTTTCCTCGGGAGGAGGTAAAAATTTGGCTATATGTTGTTTATTTATTAGTTATGGAGGATTTCTAGGTGCTGAAATGGGTGGAGGACAAGGACCATGTATGGGTGACCATTGGTGAGGATAATTGGAATGTGTGAAAGATGTAGGATATGGAATGAATGTAGGGGTTTGGTAGGTGGGTTTTGACCCTAAAAGTATAAGGGAATGAGGCCCACACAAAGGTTTTGATCTAGAAAAACATATTGAAGGATTTTAAAGACTTGAACTATACCTTGTTTATGAGATACTTTTGTGGTTTTGGACAGACTGGATGTGGTTGACAAGGGTACAACACAGTTAGATTTTCCTTAGAAATAAAGTGTTTTGGGTTGTTTGTCAGATGTGACTTTGGGTGTATTTTTGGGAGTTGTAGAGGATGTAGGTAAGGATTCGGTAATGACATGTGATGAGTGTGTGAGGATAGTTTTAGTAATTTTTTCAACAGGTGAAGATTCAATAGTCATAGTTTTAGACTCATTGGATACTGGTGTTGATTCTACATGTTTTGATTTGATAGGTAACAAGGAGGGTTCAGGGATAAGATCTATCTTTGTTATTGTATTAATGGTGTGAAGAAATTTTGTTTGTGGTTGATATGAGGATGCGGGGTGATTTGGAAAAGGTTTCTTAAATATGTCAAGCTTTTGATTTGGGGTGCATTTGGAATCTCTAAGTGGAGTTCATCATTATCGATCAAGTCTTGGAGTACGTTACATAACATGTGAAATATTTCGATGTCATGTCCATTAAACCTATGGTATTTATAATAGTCATTATTTTGGTACCAAATGGGTTTAGATACTGACATGTCGATGGGCCGATAGGTGGGAGAGATATCATGTTGGCAAAAAGTAGTTTTTAAAAAATTGTACTATAAGTCTCTCCTATAGGTGTATAGATACGTTATTGGTGGGAACACTCGGTAGTGGGATTTTCCTTGGGATAATATTTGACTATGACAATGTTGGCAGATGTTTTAGACTTATTGGGGTTGGATGATGACTTAGATGGAAACTCAACTTTTGGTTTCTTAGGACGAAGCTTAACTGACCATCTTCTAGAGCTCACAATTCTAATTTATGAGCCATGGTAAAATCCTCATCAAAATTTTGAAATGATTGGATTTTTAATGTGGATGAGATATGTTTGGAACATGCACAATAGAAAAATTTGATTGATTCTATTTATGGAAATGAAAAGGATAGTTGATTAACTACACCTCTCCACCAGGTGACAAAATTGTAAATGGATTCGTCTTCAAATTATTTGATATCATATAGATCATTAATAGTGAATTTTTGGGCTATGTTTATGGAAAATTTTATAAGAAGAGATGAGCAAGTTGTGTAAAGGAATATAAGGAATGTTGTGGAATACCATTGTACAAATCTAAGGCAAGACTGACAATGGACATGGGAAAGGTCCTCAACATAAGGTCTTGATCATGAGCTATTAGATAATAGGCATGAAAAAAGGAACACATGTGTTTTTGGGATCTTCCTTGCTATAAAAATTGATGAACTTTGGAAGTTCCTAGTGAGGCGGATATGCTTTATACGGTACTGAAGGGTGAATGGGCTCATTAAAATTTGGTCATAGGAGAGAACATTCTTAGGTGTAGACAAAGCAACTTTGAGACTAGATATGTGGCTCATAAGAGCTTGGAGAGGATTTGGTTAAGCTTGATACTGTGAAAATGAGCTAGGTTAAAATGAAAATCAAGGCTAGGTTGTGAATATTCTGATATTGCTAAGGAATTTTTTTCTAGTAGGTAAAATTTTGTTGGGTATTGTTTTTTTGAGGAACATTCTACTAGTAAGGGACATTATATTATGGGATATTATATTGTGGAATGTTTTGTTGAGGCATGTATTATTGAGGTATGTTGTATTCCAAGATGTTTTGTTGTAGTATAATTTGTTGATAAGGGATGTTTTGCTGAGATGGAATACTTTGTTGAGAAGATAAAGGCTACAAAGGTTGTATGTCTTGCATCTTGAAATGCCATTGATGTATAAGTGAGTGGTTGTGAATATGTAAGTGATTACTAGAAGGATATAACAAAATCAGTAGAGGATGGTGCTTGGTGTGGAATATTTTGTTGCGAAATATTATGTTGTGGGATGTTTTGAAGAGGTATATTGTGTTGTGGAATGTTTCAAAGAGGTGTATATTGTGGAATGTATATTAATGGTTGATATGATTGTGGTATTTGTTGTGAAACATGGTGATTACTTGCAATGACACTGGTATTGATTAATGGTGTAGTTGTAGGGATAAACATAGTGATTTTATTGATGGAACTAGTAAATGGTTGCAAAGATACAATATTAGAAAAGACTATGCAACTCGATGGAGGTACTTGTACCTATGAAGAGATTGGAGGAGTAGGTTAGGAAGAAACGATATTGCTTAGGGGAGGTGTGGAACCTATAGAAGGGCTTGGTGAAGATGTAAATTATTGGGCATGTGTGTTTTGTGATGAAATCATATGAAGGTTGTAAATAAGAACTGAGGAGACATCAAATGTCTTAGGTTGACTGGTAGAAGATTGCTCACTTGATGTTTCAAATGGGTTAATAGGGATGGAAGATATTTTAGATTGACTAACATTTGGTGTTTCAGATTGACCTGTTGAAGTGTATGAGTATAATTTTTGGATGACAGGCTCTTGATTTTGATTGATAATATGTGTGATGGCGAGATGAAGGATCATAGGTGTGTTAAACTAGTTGGGGTATGAATGACTGTAATTGGACATGCCTAGGCTGCTAGATAAGCGTTGAGAGCAAGGGGGTTTGAATCTAACATTTCTTCGAAGACATAGTCTCCCTATTATAGAAATGATGTTTGGATGCCTCTTATTGAGAACTAGGAGAAAATGGGTGTTATATTTCTTGTAGTCCAGATGTATGAAGGGTTTGACCATGATATTGGTGTGTGGGATTTAATTTTTTTGTCCCATTTCTTCATTATTCCAAGTTTGTTGGGCATTAGGAAAATAAGTGCATGTAATTGTCTGATAAAATAATTTTTGTGGCATTAGAGTAGGAAATGGTATAGATGATGCCGTGTAAAATGGGACCTGTTGTTGAAATGGTATAGGTAATGGGGTAAATAGGTTTTCAAAATTTTGATTACGAGATTTTTGTCTAGTAAGTACCATAGTAAACAAACACACAAACACCTAAAAATGAAAAACAACGATAGAGTTCATTTACAAATAGTAGGAGAAAGAAAGAAAAATATTGTGTATGTTTATCTTGATTAATTATGAAAGAGTGAAATGTGTAAGATGGTTAACAAATGTCCTAGGAAATGGTAGTCTATGGTTGGTTTCATAAATATTTAAGGGTGGATTCCTTGATATACTGAAGGTACATGGGGCTTAAATTTGTATAACTACCAAAAGTAGGGACATGGTATTGGGGCCTACCCCCGACTTCATGGTCCCATTGCAATAAGGGAGTCGGGTGTTGAGCTAATATATACTTGATAGACATGAGATTATAATCAGCCATAACACCGAGTTGGTTTCCTATTGGGTGATGAAATTTGTAGTAAATTTATGTCCTTAGAATCAAAAGCCTAATCACATGCACACCAACCTATCACCCGGTGGTACTTGAGCGTGCATCCGAGGAACGTGCGGGTGTCGAGCCCCTCCTTTATGTGAGTTTTGTGAGAATACATCCTCTCTTGAAAACTTAGATGCAAGAAGGAAAAGAATCATGAATTCATTCTCGAGGGTATTAGGATGAGTTAATATATAAATGCATCCATTTAGATAACAAGGAAAATACCAAAAAAATAAGAAATATTGTAACATCCTCATTTTAATACCTTAGAACAAGATTTTTTTTTTTTGTGTTTTATGTTCCCTTGTCATAAATACATAATTTAGAACACACATATCATAACAATCATTCTTATAACAAATAACCATATGTAGTCATGTAATGACTCGATATACCACCAATCTGTTCATTCCATGACTCGGTGAACTACCAATGAATTCATTCCATGACTCAGTGAACTACCGATTGATTCATTCCATGACTCGGTGAACTACCAATCGATTCATTCCATGACTCTATGAACTACCGATCTATTCATGCGTAACCTTCAGATTGAAGTTTTCAACTGAACACTTCATTATCGTGGTTCTCTTCCCTATTTTGGGTTCGAGTTTTCCATCCAGGAACCTATCTCAATAATTGTTACTATTATTCATCAAAGATCATGATCCTTAGGCCGGTGACATAGGACAACACAATCAAAAGCTTGCGATACTTTGGCCAAAGGTTTGAAACATACCGTTCATATTACTTATTCCTTAACGACATACTCGTTAATCCAGAATACGTCCTTCACCTCACTCTAATGTTATATAAAATGTCTTATACTTGAGCTATGCTAGTCCCTTGCCCTAAGTTTTCACTTTGGATTGGGTTAATATCATAATTCATGTTATAAGGATGCCCTTGAAGACTAGGGGTAAGCTGACATACTGGGTCAACTGATGTTAACCCCATGTGTCAAGGTACCCTAAGTCTCAAAGGGCTGCCTCATAACCTGTCTATGATCCTAACCAGTCCCGGAGTGAAAATATTTCCCAATTCTTGGTGTGTAAATCTTAACGATCAATGCAGAAGGGTGTTGCCATATGTCATCTACAATGTTGTATCCTCGAGAAGATCCTAATCTTCTCGAAGGTACAACCTTGCAGTTGACATGTGTCAACATCCTATGGAACAACCTCGAAAAGATGTACATACCTCCGAGAATTTACTTATGTTGAGTTATATTTGGATTATAGGCCCTCCTAATTGGGTAGCCTTCCCTAACCCTGAGTCCCACACTCCTTGAGTTACCTTCTGTAATTAGGTTCAGTTTCACAAAAGGGTTTTAATTAGATTTAAAATTGTTTCAAAGTTGCCGGTTGGTACCTAACAACCTTGTACCCACAAAATAGGACAATAGCCCTTAAGTTTTTCCCCATTAGGAAAATAATTAATCCAGCAAGGATTTGCAACTACCTTATAAACTAGAACATATCAGACTTAGTACCATTAAGTCATGGCAGTTTATATCCATATATATTTCTTTCGAATTAGTGCATTATAAGAGGTCAAAGTTCTCTCCCAGTTATAGTACATTTTAAGGCATAGCTCAACCTCAACATTCCCTATAAATGCAGTGGTCTTATTTTTACAATTTAACCACCATCATAAGATATAAAGAATTACTAACTAGAAAAATTGTAGTATCAAGCCATATAATTAGCTAAGGCTTACTTAGGGAATCCATCTAGATCCCATTGAATAGAATAATAGGAATGCACTCTCATTCATACAGACAAAAGAAGATCAATTCAACAAATAAGATCACAAACCACATAAGTAATATGTCCCCATTTCATTTATTCCCAAACCTATACAATTACAACCTATGCACTTTGGCATATTTTAATACAATAGTCTTCAAAGAAAGAGTAACTTTCTTCTATAGTACAATTAGAAAAATCATGTCGAAATTCTTCATAAAAACCAGATTAAAAAATCATTGCATCATATCAGATCTGCCTGCCTTTACCACTTTAAGATGACCATCTGTAAAAATTGCTAGCACGGGTCAGTTCAGTGAACTGAGCATGATAAGCACTAATCCTTAAAACAATTGCATTCCACCAATTGTTTTCATTAAACAATCCTATTTAAATGACATCAATTTCATCAAATCCAAAATCATGATTCACACTAGTTTTCTTTCTACCATTATAATACGACTTTATAACATAACTCAAATTATAGTTACAATTTCAACTTAAATCTTTTTCGGATGATTCATCTTATACAAGAAAATAAGAAGAAACAATCTGAATCTTAAGTACCTAGCCATCCGAAAACCAAGAACAATGTCAATCATGTTTTAATCACTCCAAATAAAAAGAATGAAACCTTTTTAAGGTATGCATCCAACAGGTTTGTATAAAAGCAATTTGAGAAAAGAATAGATTACTGCCTCATGCAAGTTCATCTAGTGAATTGCCTTTAACTCTAATATATCAAATTTAATCATTGATAAGTATACAAATCATTAACTACAGGGCTACCTTTATACAAGTAGATAACAATCTGAGTTCTAAATAAGGATAATAATACTGCTATTAAAGGAAAGGAGTCTTCTAAGTTAAGATCTCACCACTTACAATTTCTTTCCACTTAATTTTAATAGTCCTGTCATCTCATAACCATACTGTAGAGTTCCTTATAGAATTCTATAGAAGAGCTCACTAATATTTCAAGAGAGAGTGTAAATACCTTCGTATTTTGAAATCCTATAACAAATTTCCTTCATAACTTAGAGGAAGGAATAGAGAAAATCAGAACTCTATTTTAATCAAGTTCAAAACTATACTAACTTCCAAGAAGTAATATATATTCTCTAATCCAATCATGGAAAAATAAGGCAAGTAAAACAACACTTAAGTTTAACAATAGCTCAGGTCAGGTAGAGCCACCTTAAAAATTGCCTATAGATCCCTACGGTCTTACAATTATACATTAAACAAAATCCAATAACGTTTTCTTTACATAAAACATTATAAACGATCTAATCTCAGACCACAATCCTGATCTAAGTAAACAGTCTACATTTCACCCATTACTCGAACCATTTTGGTCTATGAGTTAGGGTAACTTTTCCATTACCATTAATTACCAATGGATCGAAACTAAATTATTCCAACCGTTGCACTGTTAGGTTGTTATATCGTTCCAAGATACCAAACCAAAAATGCATGTAAAGAATTAATAATTGAATTCTAAATACAGATTCAACAATGCCCCAAAAGCCATCCTACTCATACCATAGTAGTTATCAATGCTTTAATCTGTACAAAATAAATAGATCATTCAGTTGCATATGGATCATTTCAACCCAAATTTCAACTATAAAAGGAAAAGCATTAGCTGAACGTAAATAAGCTCATCGACATTGAAGTCATTGTTTTTCTTTCAAAGTAGAATTTCTGACATTGTGTAATGCGGCCCTAAGAAGTAGATTTCACAATCACCTCAGGGTAAAACACAGTCATTTCCTAACCAAACATTAAACATAATTTCCATTCATGCAGATCTAGGATCAACCACGAATTGTCAGGGAATAGAGTTCATCCAAGTATGTTTCCTCTTGAACATATCCATGTTCCTAATATCCATGTAAAATCACAAAAACAATAGTTACACCAAATACTTCCTTACTCACAGAACCTGTATTCATAAGAACATTCAAACCCCTTTAAAATAAAAGTACAGGCTTAGATTTCAAGCAACATTTCCAACTCACGCGACTAAAACAGTCGAGTTTTACTGAATAAACTAACATTCCAACCACAAAATCAATCACTTACTTTCCTAAACATGTCCAGTAATAGTTAGGAATTCATACGAAAAAGCAAACAATCAATTAATACAATCATATTCGAACAACAAATAATTACCATGGTGTTTTCAAACACAAAATCATTAAGCATGTATTCTTCCATGGAGGCAGTTCTTATCAAATACCCTAGTCAGATAAAGAAAATACACAACACTTCCAACAGAAAGCAAAAATCCATATTGGATTCACAACATGGAAACAATAATAATGAAGCAGGTTTCATCCAGGATCCAAAGACAACCCAAAATCCCCAAATCAACATAAAACCCAAAACATTATTACCAGCCAAGCTGAAATGTGCATACATTATCTGAACAGAGTTGTTCTAATGAAAAATTTAAAGGAAAGCAATATTTTTAACATTTAGGGCCTATCATGCCTGATAGTGTTGCTAAAAGTCGAAGAAGACCTCTAAATGCACTCGCCCACTTCTCTTCTTCTTCCATGAAATATTAAACAACAAAATATTGTTACCTCCGGCCTTATATAGTTCCCACTGACAGAGAAGTAAATTTGAAACTCTCAAAATTGCCATGCAACAAAGAGTGGACGGCTGGTTTGAAGAACCAGTGTTCATGCAGAGCGAAAAATTGAATGCATGAAAAATAAAACAACCAAGAAAAATTCCACTTGCATGCCTTCCCAAGAAATCCGCACTTGAGACCCTATAAAAATTAATTGCATTAAATTTCATTCTCTCACCTATTCTCCATTTCTATTGACCGCCAAAGTTGGTGAATGCTAAAACAAAATAAACAAAAGTTCCCATTCTTAGAGATGCTTCCATGTAAGACTCTCTTAACAAATTTAACCTCTCTGCTAAACTCCGCAGCACTCCCCATCCTTCATCATTATCCCTTCCTTAAATGCCATGGAAACCATCGACCAAGACTTGCAACCCCCTTAGGTCCCCCTTCATAGCATTAGTTTAGGATAGGTTAGTGACTTAGGTTAGATCATAGGTAGACTTAGTCTTAATGCCATAGGATATAACATTAGTCACCCTCCATAGTAATAGGTGTAGTTAACCCTTAGGAGTATTAAGCTCATAGTTTTAGGACTAGGTTAGATTAACTAACCTTACAACATTAGGTTTTATTTTAGGTTAAAACTAATAACCTTATTGATTCTAGTCTAGGTCCCCTAGATAGGACTAATCAGTAATAGATTTCTAATAGGATAAAACATTTCTGGATCAGATTCCGTTTGGCATCAAGTAATTTAAACTTTAGATAAAGACATACACATCTTACCTCCGGCCTAAGGTCCATGTCCTTCCCGATGCCATGATAATCGGAACCGATTACGATTACAATGATCACCGAGTTAACCTCCTAATTGAACATTCAAAGCTCGACTCGAGAATTAGTAACTCTCGAAATGTCAATACAATTTTTTCATCCTAAATAAAATTAAAACATCCCTTGGATCAATGCAATTGATCCAAGGTTGAAATCATAAAGGTGGATAAATCCACAGCTTTCTAGAAATTAGATTGTACTTAAATGCAAAGAATGAAAGAAACAAAAGAGTTCAAGCATATTCCGGTTCAATCAAAGATCTTAAGAGCAGAAAAGATATAATCCAAATCAAGCATGACTTCCCAAAACCAAAGGAACATATCCTCATATGGGATAAATCACATATCAACACTTGAATGCATAGGAGAAAATAACAACAGTTCAGGGTGTTACATGCTTCCCTCCTAAAAGATTCATCGTCCCGATGATTACATCCTTTTATGAATATCTTCTGGCAAGTGCTTAATTCTTTTACTCACTGAAGAAATTAAATATTTCAAACCTGAATAGTTTCATAAATCAGTATCATGTTATTATTTATTCAACCTTGAATAAATGTTTGCCCCAAAACTAGCTTACATAATGACATGTAAAAGATAAATTCGTAATAATAATTTTTTTTTATCAGTCAACAGATTCAATTCTTTTTAAAAAGAAAGGTAAAAGTAGTTTTCAACTCTTCCGATTTTCCAAGTTGCACTTTCTTCGTTAAAGCTGGTCCCACTTTGGACCTTACATTGCTATATTTCTTGATTCCTCAAATTCAATTGGCAAGTTTCCAAGCACTTGAGTGGGTTTAACCATGATTATTCCTGGGTCTTGGACCTGTAAGGAATTCCAATTTAACACATGTGACAAATCTAAAACGTATTTCTTAAGCAAAGAAATATGGAAAACATCATGCATTCGTGACAAAGCAGGTGGTAATGCTAATCGGTAAGCTACGGGATTGATTACTTCGACAATTTCGAAAGGTCCCACAAAACAAGGTGATAACTTGGTAGCCTTGCCAAAAGTTATAGAACTCTTTCTTGGTTTAACATGAAGAAAAACCTTTTCACCAAGTTCAAATTTTCGGTCAACCCGCTTTAAGTTAGCATAACTCTTCTACCTATCTGCTGCTTCCTTCAATCATTCACGAATCATTTTAACTTGTTGTTCCATTTCAGTAAGGATTTCAGGCCCAATTACCTCTCTATCCTCAATGCTATCCCAACTAACAAGGGTTCTACATTTTCTTCCATAAAGTTCCTCGAAAGGTGCCATTTTAAGAGAAGAGTGATATGTATTGTTGTATGCAAATTCAACTAATGGGAGATACTCTTCCCATTTATACTGTTGATCCATGCAATACATTCGTAACATATCTTCTAACACCTGATTTACTCTCTCAGTTTGTCCATCCATTTCCGGATGATACGCAGAACTAAAGTTCAGTTTAGTTCCAAGAGCTGCATTAAGCATTTGCCAAAATCTTGATGTCATTCTAGGATCCCTATCTGATATTATTAATTCTGGTACTCCATGCAATCTGAAAATTTCATGCACAAACCTTTTAGCTAACACAGGAGAATCATCCTTTAGATTTCCAGCGATGAAATGAGCTACCTTCGTTAGTTTATCAACAACTACCAAGATAACATCATGTTTATTTCTCGACATAGGCAGCCCTTGTACAAAGTCCATGCTTATTACTTGCCATTTGTACTGCGGTATGCTATGGGGATATAATAAACCAGCAGGGTGCATGTGCTCTGCCTTCACCCGCTGACATTCAAGACAATGAGTCACAAAATTAATAACATCCTTTTTCATTCCTCTCCAGAAATATTGTTGTTTTAGGTCGGCAAGCATTTTAGTAATACCCGAGTGTCCAGAAAAGGGTGAATTATGAAATTCAGCTAAGAATTTCTTTCTCAAATCATTTAGAAAAGGTATATATACTTTGTTTTCATAACACAAGATTCCTTCATTATCAAAATGAAAACCTTTATACCTTTCATCTTTTGGATCTGCAGCAAGCACTGCTTTTACTTGCTGAAAGTATATATTAGATTCTAATGCACTTTTCACCTCATCTTTAAACTGAGTTCTTAATGTTATAAGAGTAGAAATGTGCTTCCTACGACTTAGAGAATCTGCTACTCTATTCTCTTTTCCTTTTATGTAACTAATATCAAAATCATATTGAGACAAAAACTCTAACCACCTTCGTTGTCTTGCATTTAGATTAGGCTGAGTGAAAATATATTTCAGCCCTAGATGATCAGTTTTCAACTCAAAAGGTTTCCCAAGTAAATAGTGTCTCCAAACTTGAAGTGCATGAACAATGGCAGCAAGCTCTAAATCATGAGGGGCATAATTCAGCTCATGTAACTTAAGTTTTCTACTTTCATATGTTATGACATGATCATTTTGTAACAAAAAACCTCCAAGGCCTTCTCCAGAAGCATCCATTACAACAGTAAAGTCTCCATTAGGTTCAAGTACAACTAAAATAGGTACTGAAGTCAATTGAATTTTAAAATTTTTAAAAGCAGATTCATACTTATCATCCCAAGAAAATTTCTTATCCTTTTTCTGCAATGAAGTTATTAGTGCAACCACTTTAAAAAAATATTTAACAAATTTTCTATAATAACCAGCAAGGCCCATGAAGCTTCTTACTTCATGTACATTATTTGGTGTAGGACAATCAGTTATTACCACTATTTTAGAAGGATCTACAACAATTCCTTATTTACTAATAACATGACCCAAATAATGAACTTCGGTATCAAAGAAAGAACATTTGGATAACTTACCGAATAACCTCCTTTTTCTCAAAATTTCCAAGACTACTTTCAAATGCTCATTATGCTCCTCGATAATTTTAGAATATATGAGAATATCATCCAAGAATACAAGCACAAACTTGTCCAAATATTCTTGAAAGATATTATTCATTAAGTTCATGAAAGTTGTGGGTGCATTAGTTAATCCAAAGGGTAAAACTATGAATTCATAATGTCTGTACCTTGTCCGAAAGCTATTTTATGAATATCTTCTTCTTTAATCCTTAATTGATGATACCCAGTTGAAGATCTATCTTGGAATAAACCGATGCTCCACGCATCTGATCAAATAAATCATCAATTCTAGGAAGTGGGTATCTATTCTTGATTGTTGCCTTGTTTAACATCCGATAATCAATACACAATCTAAGTGTTCCATCTTTATTTTTCACAAATATCACTGGCACTCCCCAAGGTGAAACACTTGGTCTAATCAAACCTTTAGAAAAGAGTTCTTGCAATTGAGCCTTAAGCTCGACTAACTCTGTAGTAGTCATCCGATAAGGTGCTTTAGAAATAGGCTCCATCCCTGGTTTGATTTCAATGGTGAAGTCAAATTCCCTTTTGGGTGGTAAACCAGTAATTCCTCTAGAAATACGTCCTTGAAACTCTGTAACAGTGGGTATTGTTTCATGAAATCACCGTCTTCTTCTGCAGATTCAGATATCTTTACTACATATAAGGTACATCCTTTATTTTTATCCTTTTTAAGTTACATAGCTGACAGTTTCCTAACTAAAATTTCTCGTTTTACACCTTGAATCTCTATTGTTTTCTACAGATCATCTAAACATATTATATATTTTTCAAAGTAGTCCACTTTTGCTTTATGATCAGCTAACCAATTAACACCGATGACAACGTCATAGGATCCCAAAGGTGCAACATAGAGATCAACTTCCATGGAAAAGTTAGGTAAGTCAAGGACTGCCCCAAAAAGACACATACTAGATTGTATGAACAGAGTTATTACCATACCTGCATACCCATGAACTATCCATTTTTCCAGCTTTTCTTTTAAGTTTCAAGTGAGTTTACTAGAAATAAAATATTCAGTAGCTCCTGTATCAAAAAGAATAGTTACAGGTATGTCAAATAACTTACCAGTAACTTCTATAGGTGTCACTTGCCTTTCAGCTTGCTTGTCTGCTATTGTAGCATGTATCTTATGTTGTTAATTATGATCATCCTTATTCAAAGGGCATTGGTTTACGTAGTGATCTTTACCACAATTATAGCAGCCTCCTACAGGTCCCTTTTTAGGCTCGAAATTACTTCCAACCTTAAAATTATCACATTGGCCTCCATAGGACTTCTGCCCATTATTATAATTCTTGGTAAAACAATCCCTTACATTTCCAGTAGGCTTATTTATTGTCGTTTTCTTATTATTATTCACTGAAAACTTATTTTTTTGCTAAAATTTTTCCATGGTCCCTTCTTGGGTGCAAGAGAAGTTAAAGAAGGGTTTGGAATCTTCTTCCGCACTTACTCTTTATGAGCGAGAAATAGCCTTTAATTTCTTTCACCTTCTATGGATTTTTCAACAACCCCTTCCATAATGGTTGGGCTATGAACATCAACCTCTCCTCTAATCACGGATTCAATCCCATGATGAATTTTTGTATTATGAACTTCTCGTCAGTTTGATACTGCGCGTATGCATTACTTGACGAGTTTCATAAACCGCTCCCGATTACTTTCGATTCTGATTAGCTTCCCTTGAACTAAGTTCTGGAATTCTGTCATTTTTTTATCATAGAAAAGTTGTGGCAGCCAATGTTGCCTAAAATAGCCTTTAAATTGATCCCAAGTGATGTTAGTTTCATCAATATTTAGCTCAGCCTTACGGCTGCCCCACCATGAAGATGCTTCTTGGGAAAGTTGATATGCTCCCCAAATAGCTTTGATTTCCTTCGAGAAGTTTCTTATTGCAAATTAATTCTCCATTTCATTGAGCTAGTTCTCAGCTCCATCTCCTAATGTGGTGCCATCAAATTTATGTGGACTTATCCTTTTTATATCATTAGTGAGTTCATTACCAACTTTGTCCTTTTTGTTTTCTGGTTGGGCAGTACATTTCCATTTTTATTACCAACAACCATATCGGGGTTGTCCTCGGGAGGTGGTGATTGTTGTTACCAGCTTCATCGTCCTCCTCATTTCCCATCACTTTCTGTTTAAGTACAGCCAAATGATCTCTTGTGTTAAATAGGGCAGCAAGGATCTCATCAAGTTTTTGGGTTGTTTCTGCCCCTTCATCGGGTGGAGCATTATTCGCAATGTTTCCCCTTGTTCTAACCATTTTTTGTTACAAGAAAATTTAGGTTTTCATCATATTATGGACACAATAGGTCCAAGAGCTGCAACCTTCAGCTCTGATACCAAGATGTAACATCCTCATTTTAATACCTTAGAACAAGATTTTTTTAAATTAATGTTCCCTTGTCCTAAATACATAATTTAGAACACACATATCATAACAATCATTCTTATAATAGATAACCATATGCAGCTGTAATGACTTGGTAGACCACCAATATTTTCATTCCATGACTCGGTGAACTACCGATCGATTCATTCCATGACTCGGTGAACTACCGATTGATTCATTCCATGACTTGATGAACTACCGATCTATTCATGCGTAACTTTGAGATTGAAGTTTTCAATTGAACACTTCATTCTCGTGGTTCTCTTTCCTATTCCGGGTTCTGAGTGTTTTGTCCAAGGAACCTATCTGAATAATTTTTACTATTATTCATCAGCATCATGATCCTTAGGCTAGGTGACATAGGACAACGCAATCAGTAGCTTGTGATACTTTGGCCAAAGGTTTGAAACATACTGTTCATATTACTTATTCCTTGATGGCATACTCGTCAATCTAGAATACATCCTTCACCCCACTCTAATGTTATATAGAACGTCTTATACTGACCTCTGTCAGTTCTCTTGCCACAATTTTTCACTTTGGATCGGGTTAATATCATAATTCACGTTATAAGGATTCCCTTGAAGACTAGGGGTAAGTAAACATCTTTGGGTCGGTGCTTATCCCCGTGTGTTAAGGTACCCTGAGTCTCAAAGGGCTACCTCATAACTTGTCTATGATCCTAACCAATCCCAGAGTGAAAATATTTCCCAATTCTCAGTGTGTAAATATTAATGATCAATGCGTATGGGTGTTTCCATATGTCATCTACAATGTTGTATCCTTGAGAAGATCCAAATCTTCTCAAAGTTACAACATTGTAGTTGACATGTGTCAACATCCTATGGAATAGCCTCGGAAAGATGTACATACCTCCGAGAATTTACTTATGTTGAGTTATATTTGGATTACAGGCCCTCCTAATTAGGTAGCCTTCCCTAACCCTGAGTCCCACACTCCTTGAGTTACCTTCTATAATTAGGTTTAGTTTCACAAAAGGGTTTTAATTAGATTTAAAATTGTTTCAAAGTTGCTTCGGTTGGTACCTAACAACCTTGTACCCACAAAATAGGACAACAGCCCTTAAGTTTTTCCCCCATTAGGAAAATAATTAATCCAGCAAGGATTTGCAACTACCTTATAAACTGGAACATATCAGACTTAGTACCATTAAGTCATGGTGGTTTATATCCATATATATTTCTTTCGAATTAGTGCATTACGAGAGGTCAAAGTTCTCTCCCAGTTATAGTACATTTTAAGGCATAGCTCAACCTCAACATTCCCTATAAATGCAGTGGTCTTATTTACAATTTAACCACCATCATAAGATATAAAGAATTACTAACCAGAAAAATGTAGTATCAAGCCATATAATTAGCTAAGGCTTACTTAGGGAATCCATCTAGATCCCGTTGAATAGAATAATAGGAATGCACTCTCATTCATACAGACAAAAGAAGATCAATTCAACAAATAAGATCACAAACCACATAAGTAATATGTCCCCATTTCATTTATTCCCAAACCTATACAATTACAACCTATGCACTTCGGCATATTTTAATACAATAGTCTTCAGCAAAGAGTAACTTTCTTCTATAGTACAATTAGAAAAATCATGTCGAAATTCTTCATAAAAACTAGATTAAAATAGTCATTGCATCATATCAGATCTGCCTGCCTTTACCACTTTAAGATGAGTTATACATAAGGATAATAATACTGCTATTAAAGGAAAGGAGTCTTCTAAGTTAAGATCTCACCACTTACAATTTCTTTCCACTTAATTTTAACAGTCATGTCATCTCATAACCATACTGTAGAGTTCCTTATAGAATTCTATAGAAGAGCTCACTAATATTTCAAGAGAGAGTGTAAATACCTTCGTATTTTGAAATCCTATAACAAATTTCCTTCATAACTTAGAGGAAGGAGCAGAAAATCAGAACTCTATTTTAATCAAGTTCAGAACTATACTAACTTCCAAGAAGTAATATATATTCTCTAATCCAATCAGGGAAAAAGAAGGCAAGTAAAACAACACTTAAGTTTAACAATAGCTCAGGTCAGGTAGAGCCACCTTAAAAATTGCCTATAGATCCCTACGGTCTTACAATTATACATTAAACAAAAGCCAATAACGTTTTCTTTACATAAAACGTTATAAATGATCTAATCTCATACCACAATCCTGATCTAAGTAAACAGTCTACATTTCACCCATTACTCGAACCATTTTGGTCTATGAGTTAGGGTAACTTTTCCATTACCATTAATTACCAATGGATCGAAACTAAATTATTCCAACCGTTGCACTGTTAGGTTGTTATATCATTCCAAGATACCAAACCAAAAATGCATGTAAAGAATTAATAATTGAATTCTAAATATAGATTCAGCAATGCCCCAAAAGCCATCCTACTCATACCATAGTAGTTATCAGTGCTTTAACTGTACAAAATAAATAGATCATTCAGTTGCATATGGATCATTTCAACCCAAATTTCAACTATAAAAGGAAAAGCATTGGCTGAACGTAAATAATCTCATCGACATTGAAGTCATTGTTTTTCTTTCAAAGTAGAATTTCTGAAATTGTGTAATGTGGCCCTAAGAAGTAGATTTCACAGTCACCTCAGGGTAAAACACAGTCATTTCTTAACCAAACATTAAACATAATTTCCATTCATGCAGATCTAGGATCAACCACAAATTGTCAGGGAATAGAGTTCATCCAAGTATGTTTCCTCTTGAACATATCCATGTTCCTAATATCCATGTAAAATCACAAAAACAACAGTTACACCAAATACTTCCTTACTCACAGAACCTGTATTCATAAGAACATTCAAACCCCTTTAAAATAAAAGTACAGGCTTAGATTTCAAGCAACATTTCCAACTCACACGACTAAAACAGTCAATTTTACTTGAATAAACTAACATTCCAACCAAAAATCAATTACTTACTTTCCTGAACATGTCCAGTAATAGTTAGGAATTCATACGGCGAAGAAAACAATCAATTAATACAATCATATTCGAACAACAAATAATTACCGTGGTGTTTTCAAACACGATATCATTAAGCACGTATTCTTCCATGGAGGCAGTTCTTATCAAATACCCCAGTCAGATAAAGAAAACATACAACACTTCCAATAGAAAGAAAAACTCCATATTGGATTCATAGCATGGAAACAAGAATAATGAAGCAGGTTTCATCCAGGATCCAAAGACAACCCAGAATCCCCAAATCAACATAAAACCCAAAACATTATTACTAGCCAAGCTAAAATGTGCATACATTATCTGAACAGAGTTGTTCTAATGAAAACATTTAAAGGAAAGCAAGATTTTTAATAGTTAGGGCCTATCATGCCTGATAGTGTCACTAAAAGTTGAAGAAGACCTCTGAATGCGCTCGCCCCTTCTCTTCTTCTTCCACGAAAGATTAAACAACAAAATATTGTTACCTCCATGCCTTATATACTTCCCCTAACAGAGAAGTAAATTTGAAACTCTCAAAATTTCCATGCAACGAAGAGTAGATGGCTGGTTCAAAGAACCAGTGCTCATGTAGAGTGAAAAATAGAATGCATGAAAAACAAAACAACCAAGAAAAATTCCACTTGCATGCCTTCCCAAACAATCCACGCTTGAGACCCTATGCAAATTAATTGCATTAAATTTCATTCTCCCACCTATTTTCCATTTCTACCAACCGCCAAAGTTGGTGAATGATAAAACAAAATAAACAAAAGTTCCCATTCTTAGAGATGCTGCCACGTAAGACCCTCTTAACAAATTTAACCTCCGCTAAACTTGGAAGCACTCCCTATCCTTCATCCTTATCCCTTCCTTAAATGCCATGGAAACCATCGCCCAAGACTTGCGACCCCCTTAGGTCCCCCTTCATAGCATTAGTTTAGGATAGGTTAGTGACTTAGGTTAGATCATAGGTAGACTTAGTCTTAATGCCATAGGATATAACATTAGTCACCCTCCATAGTGATAGGTTTAGTTAACCCTTAGGAGTATTAAGCTCATAGTTTTAGGACTAGGTTAGATTAACTAACCTTGCAACATTAGGTTATAGTTTAGGTTAAAACTAATAACCTTACTGATTCTAGTCTAGGTCCCCTAGATAGGACTAATCAGTAATAGAGTTCTAACAGATAAAACATTCCTGGATCAGATTCCGTTTGGCATCAAGTAATTTAAACTTTAGATAAAAACATACACATCTTACCTGGCTTAAGGTCCAGGTCCTTCCCGATGCTATGATAACTAGAACCAGATTCTGATTACAATGATCAGCCAGAGTTAACCTCTAGAATTGAACATTCAAAGCTCAGTCAGACTTAGTAACTCTCGAAATGTCAATACAATTTGTTCATCCTGAATAAAATTAAAACATCCCTTGGATCAATGCAACTGATCCAAGGTTGAGTCATAAAGGTGGATAAATCCACAATCTTCCAGAAATCAGATTGTACTCAAATGTGAAGAATGAAAGAAACAAAAGAGTTCAAGCATATTCCAGTTCAATCAAAGATCTTAAGAGCAGAAAAGATATAATCCAAATCAAGCATGACTTCCCAAAACCAAAGGAACATATCCTCATATGGGACAAATCACATATCAACACTTGAATGCATAGGAGAAAATAACAACATTCGGGTGTTACAAATATGATAATACAAAGAAAAGGCAATAGGGTTTATACCCATGAAAATGTATATATTTTAAAAGAAAACCATTTATTCATATTACTCTCTATTTAGTAACCACATTACATTCCTTAGGGTCATTACAACAAACATCTTAGTGAGATAAGACTTATACATTCGAATTCTAAACTATGTTTTTCCAATTACAAAGATGTTCATAGGCCCATCCCTCTAGATATACCATCTCTCCTATATCCTTCCTAATGAGAATCCCTAGAATCCATCCCTATTTTATCGAGCTTTTCCTCTTTGATCACTATGTGATGCTAGAGACCACTCACTCTTCTTCTATATCGCTTACCCCTTTCCTTCTACTCGATCATCTCTATATATAGCTTTAGCATCCACCACCATGTCTTCATGAAGAAATAGATTGGTTGCAAAGTTTCCATGTGGTCCTTTAATAAAGCATGCTTCTTCCCATTTGAGCTCTCCACTTTTTGCAATGATGTATTTATAGATCTTTCCATCACATGGAATATTCCTTCCTTGACCATCGAGCTACCAGGATGGCACCTTATCCACTCCACATGCTCAGTCAGGTCACACTTTTCTCATGTACCTCTTAAGATTCCGAATATGGATAAGACCTAAAACCCCTTCCTTTTCCTTGTGCATGTGCCTTGGGTTATGCTAAACCCTTCTAAAACCATGTCCTGCATGCCTTCACTCCACACACACTTATTCATATAGGTCCTTGCACCCATGTGAATTCTTGTAGTTAGCCAATATTCTGAGGCCCAACATCACCCCACACTACACCTTTTCTCTGTCCTCGAAACACTTGTCTTCAATGAATAAATATTGACAGTGTTCTTAATAGTTGGAGAAATAATGAAGGAATGAAGAATTTAGAGAAAGAATGAAAGAATGGGGAAATGAAGAAGAACATGTTCATTGTTGAAGGAGGAGAGGTAAATCCTTCCCTATATCTTCCTCTGTTTTCTCCTGTGTATTAACCTTGCTCTGCACTTGCTCACGATGGCACCTACTAGGGCACTTACCTCCACAAAGATTAGTCCTTCCCCCTTGGTGCTCATCATTTAAAAAATTCCTTCTAGTTTTTTTATAAAATCCTTGAGGGTGTCCATCCTATGGGTGATCTGAGGATATAATTTCTTCAATTTGGTTTTTGATTGAGCCTTGCAAGGTCTTGATAGCATTTAAATTCTTCTCCACCTCAGCTAGGATCATATTCTAGTCTACTTTTTCCCCTTATTCTTCTCCTAGAACTCCTTGAGTTTCATCTCATATGTAGCAACCAAGATGCTTGCTACCCTATCTCTATCAACACAATTATAATAGGCAGCTTCAAAGAACTTACACGGTGGCCTTCACATCGGCAAGGAGTTTGGTATACTAAGAAACAATTCCTACAACCTTCATCTTGTCTTCCCTCTCTTGGCATGCCAAAACTTCTTCTATGAACTCTAGGGTGAGAGACCACCTCTCTATAGTGAGGGTGTGAATTAAGTCCTTTAGGAACTACAAGGTTGATTCATATTTTTGATCTCTTGGTGCTAGGTGAGAATGATTTAAAATAATAACATCTGTAATCATTTAGATTTTCTTATGTAGCTTACACACCCTTTCTTTCTCTTATTTAAGTTCACACCTTAATTTCATGCTAATCCATTCTTCTTGTTTTAGGTCCTTGATTTTTATGAGAAGCTCCTCCTCCTTCTTCTCTATCTCTCGCCTCTAAGAATCTCACCCTATCATTCGTCCAAAAGAGTCTAGCCTCAACCTCAAATGAAACTTTATTGAGTGCATTGTAGACTTGCTCACCGACAGCCATTGAGAATTCACCAAGGGATTTAATCCTTTAGTTTTTGCAACTTCATCAATTCCCCTTGGCTTATTTTTAACTCAGGTTCATCGACATGGGATTCAAACACCAAAGATAGCATTTTCCTAGTTCATGGGTATGCGCCTTCTACATCAAATGAGGGCATGGCCAGGAGTTTTTTTGTTGACACGGGCTATGGAAGCGTGCACATAGCACTTTTATTGGATCATTGATGTAACCCATTCCTTTCCATTGTATTACCACTATGCTCTTCCCACCTATTCGCGTAACCTTTGGAAAACTTATTGTTAAGCTAGGGTCTCCACCCATGCTGTCATACTCCTTTCTAATGCTCTCTTCCTAAATCTCCCTCATCATTTCATCTGTGCTACACTCCACTTCCTATTCCACTAATTTTTTTTGATGATACTTTCCACTTCTCTTTCCGCACCTCATCTATTTGTTCCTTGGTGAGGCTTGTGGTCCTCGGATCTCTTTTGTTTACTTCTTCGCTCACCCCTTTTCCTTGAGTATCTACTACTTCCTTTCCATTATTACCTTCCATTACTTCTTCTTCGAATCATGTATATCATACATGAGATGATTATGGACTTCTTCATCCTCATCATCGTCCTTCTTGCCCCTATAGGCATCCAATTCATCCATTTCCTCTAAGGATGCCTTCTCCACCACCTTCTATTTCTTCTTCATTGGTGATGCCAAGAAAGGAGACTCTTCCCTTTCTTTCTCTTCGGTGGGTGACTCCTTCCTAGGAGAGTATTCTCTTGTAAGGGGCTCCTCTTGCTCTGGCACCTCTTCTTCTAGGGTCTTTTCCTTGACTGGGAATTCTTCCTACACGCGTAAGTGCTTGGTTTAGCACTTATTTTCAGCATGCCCACAGAGGTTGTGATGTCTGCACACTTAGTGCCTTCTTCTCCCTTCTTTGGAGTGCCCTTCTTTCTTCTTCCTGTGGGGTCTTACGGAATGGAGAAATAATTCTCCGTAGGCACCCTTATCAAACTTTGGCCTTATGTGTAGATTTACCCTTGTTGCAGCCCTTCTCGGAGATCAACATCATTATTGGTTTCATCATCTATACTTTTCGAGATATAATTCTCCACATATGCATGATTATTTAGGTACATGACATTTTTTTCAGTATCTCGCGGTGCTCTTGATCTACCTCACTAAGTTCAAATATTATTCTCTTGGCCTCCTTAAAATGGTTGACCCCCACTTGGAAGTATTACACAATGAAATAAAATGGTAGCTTGCACCATGGGCTCTTAGTCCTATTTGTTAAGGTGATATGGACAATGCAAAAATGCTGATATACAACAAAATCAACTTACCCATCTATAAGAGTGGGTAACTTCTTAGGTATCCTCCACTCTACCCCTAATGCATCACACATCCACTTGTACTATTTTCCCAAGCATGCCTTGTGAGTGGCCGTCATGGTCTCACAAGTATATTTCTCAAACCTTTTCATGGGTGAGGGATTTATTTTGATACTTTGCCATACAAAATTCTTTTTGCCCATCGGGAACTCTAATCTCCGAGAAGATGATGTTGAGGAGAATATTTCTGAACAATGATATTCTCTCCTTCCTACACGTTGTTAATGATCTCATCTACAATGTAGGTAGATAAGTTGTAAATGGTTCCTTTAGAGATATTTTGACATACATTCAACCATGCCTTATTCACTTGTGTCCACCTTTCTTGATCATTATTCTTGGTAACCAAGTGCATGACCATTCTCTTAACTGGGTTATGGATATCTAAGATATCAAAATAGCACAAACCCTTCTTGTAGTCATAGGAATCCATAGTTTCCTTGATGGCCTCCTTATCATCTAGGTCGTCATTTATGGAGTCTCCTTCGTAGATCGGCTAGTGAAATTTGATATAAGTTGAGGAGTTATGTGAATTTTGTGGCCTACAAATTAAAAGTGGTATTTGTGCACATGCGACATCAACCACTGGTATAACCACTTAGGCTTCCCAAAATAGTACAACTCATAAAGTTTCAATAACCCAACCTTCTCTAACTTCACCTTAACTTCATTGCTATAGATCGACATTCCTTTTGGTGTCCTCTTGTCAGTTGGATGAACTAGTTCTAATGTTATCTCCTTTTCTCAGTAATGTTCGTGCGATGATTATAGTCACTTATAGAAATCTTCCTCAAGTGTGATTCCCACTCTTTCCCTAGCAACACTCCATATGGGTACTATATTTATGCATACCACTCTTCATTAGATCTAGCGTTGATGACAAAGGTGGTTTTTTTCCTTTTCCATTTCCCTTTGTTTCTTTTGCGATATGGTTTCCTTCTTTAGTTCCATTCTATTTGTTGGGTTTAAAACCTAAATTCCTTCTTGCTCTACTCTACTACTCTACTCAAATCTAAGGCTCAACTCAAGAATCCTCCCGCCTCTGTTCCTAGCCTCCAAACCCTAACTAGGAAAACCCTTCCATATGATGACGTAATCTAAAAGAACTCTCGCCACACCCATGTACTCCTTCCACTCCGGTTTGCAGATCAACCCTAGTTACACACTTAGATCTCCAGATTCTTCTTCCTTCACACAAATCTCTCTAGATGTATTTCACAAGAGCTCTTCTACTTCATAGTTACAAGGTAAAATAATGATTTACCCACTCCTACACTCATATATTTTTCCTCCTTTCTAGAAAAAAATGATATTCCACCTTCCAACATACTTAACATTAAATGCGGCTTTTCCCACTAAATCCGACCTTAAGCGCCCTTACCCACATGCCCAATCATGTGTGAAAAAATCTTTACAACCTTCCGATGCACAAAAATCCTTACTAACAAAATACTTTTACACGCATGTCTGTGGTGCCAAAGGCACCTCTTACCTCGTCCTTTACCTAATTTTTTTCCTTCGTACTACCTCATGTTGTTCCTACACTTTTCCTTCTTTGTCGTGGTCTTTATAAATCCTTATTCGACACCAACCATTCTCGTCCACTATTTTCTCAAGCACTTTCTATCCTTAAATTGAGGCATTTAAATTTTACTACCAACTTATAATTCACTTCACACTACACCCTACACTAAAATGGATGCATGGTCCATCGCGCATACACAACCTTTTGAAAATAATGTGGTTACCGGTGCACAAGGCACAAAACAGAACATAAATAAAGGAACTAGCATCAAGAAAGGGAAACACACGAAAATAAAATGCATAACGGGAAATTCTAATCTAACTCCAAATACTTCCTTATTTACAAACACTAGAAGGCTTATTTATAGTACGGCTTCAACCTACTCCCATTGAAATGGCTAGGTAACTTTGTCCCATCCAACGCTTATAATTAACATGTGCCTGAATCAAGGATGTACGAGATGATGTAATAGCCCAACCAATGGACTTTCAAAAGAAGATGGAGATACTTGGAATCATACAAAAGAATCATCTGCCCAACCTCAAACTTCTTGTTATTGATATGAAGATCATGCCATGCCTTTTTCTAGCCTTTTTAGTCTTCTGACTCCATCTAGCAAGTGATCATCTCTCGTTTAACTACATCAACTTATCGATTCTTTCTTCGAGTGATTTTTCATTAGCCAATCCTCCCCGCACGTGTTATACACAACAATGGTAACATGAATTCAACAGGGAAGAATAACCTATGTGCCAAAAACAATTAAAATGGTGTGGCCTTGTTCTATATTTTGTAGGTTTTCCTATATGCCCATAGAATGGATGATACTTTGTCATCCAAATCCTATCTTTTGAAATCAAAAATATTGGTTAATATGTGACTTAGTATCTTGTTAAATTCTTTAACAGTTTCATTCGATTGAGGGTGACAAGGGGTGGTCTTGTGATGGGCCACCATAAATTATGCTAACATAATCCTAACCATTTCATTTAGGAAATGTGTACCCCTATCACTTGTCTAGCTCAAAGGAAACCCATACCTACTGATTATGTTCTCCCATAAAAATCTAGTAGCTATTGTTGTAGTGAAATCCTTTGTAAGCAATGTCTCTTCCCATCTTTTAAGGTAATGAGTGCAAGTAATGATGTAGTGTGAACCAGTCCTTTGTGTGACAGTGAAATTGGTCCTACAAATTTGATTGCCTAATTTTCAAATGGCTTAGCACTAGCTATTGGTTGCAAGGTAATTTCATCCCTCTTTCCAGATTTTCCAAGCTGTTGGAAATGGTCATAGACCTTGAAAAACTCAATATAATCTGGTAGATGCTTTCCCACAAAATCCTTGCCATTAGAATCTTTCGTGCGGTAACATTTCCTACAAAGTGTCCTCCTACAATTACACCATGTGCTTCCTCCATAAGTCACACATGCTCATATTTTAATATGCATCGGCATAAAACCTCATCACATCCTAACTTATATATATCTCTACTAATTAACGTATAAGGTGTGGTGTGTATAATCAGCTTCTCTCTCAAGCTTTCATCCCTTCTCGTACCACACAAATTTTCAAGAATATTGTGATATCTTCTAAGTATGAGGGTGCTCATCATAGCCTAAATAGTTGTGTGTCGGGCATGGTATCCTCAATCCTCTATGTTTCCTCCCATGAGTTAATCCTTGATAGGTGGTTAGGCTCTACAAATTTTTCTTCCTTGGTTTCACCACAACTGAAAACTCAAATTCTGAAACAACAAGACCCAATGGTATATGCACCCTTGCAAAACAGAGCTTGTTCTCAAAGTATTTTAGTGCCATTTGGTTTGTATAGAAAATAAAAGGTTTTCCAATAGGTACTATCTAAACTTATGTAGCACGTAAATCATTGAAATTTCCTTACGCTCGGTAGTGGTGTAATTCTATTCTCACGGTGTCAAATTCCTACTTACAAAACACAATGGGTGATCAACAATCCCCTCACTTGGTTGTGCTAGTACTACCCCAATGAATGTTCTTGAGGCATTAAAATACACATGGAAAGGCTTATCCTAAGAAGGAAAATGAAGTATGGGTGCAATGACAATTATATCCTTCAAAGTGTCAAATTCCTTCTGCTTTGCGCCTCTCCCCAAATGAAAGGAACTCTTATGTTGTATAAATTATTCCAAGGGTGTGATGATCTTGGCATATCCTTTGATGAACTTCCTATAGTACCCCATATGCCTAAGAAATCCTTGCATTGTGCTTTGACTAGTAGGCTCCCCCAATCCCACAATAACTGTAAATTTTACGTGATCTACTAACAAGCCTTCCATACATACGATATGTCCCAAAAGGGTTCCAAATAGAGTAGCAAAGACACATTTCTTAATGTTGAGGGATATCCTTAACTCCCAAAATATCTTAAAAATTACTCTCAAATTGTCACAATGGTCTTTTACTATCCCACACACACTCCAATCATCCAGGTAGACTTGAAGAAATTTGTGGATGAATTCCTAAAATGCTTGTACCACAATATGAGAGAATACAAGAGGCACATTTTTCAATCCAAAAGGCATAATAGTGTAGGCAAAACTTCCCACTTAGTGGAAAAATTTATCTTTCTCTGGTATTCCTTTGCAATCTTGATTTGATGATACTCGAGAAACCATCCTTGAAAGAGTAGACCTCATACACTGGTTACACGCTCAAGACTTTCTTTAGTAAAGGGGATTGGGAAAGGATCGATGATACATACTACATTTAGGTCCATGTAGTCAACAAAAATCCCTATTCTTCCATCCTTCTTGATACTTGATTACCATTGGGCTTATCCATTCTAATTCCTCCACAAACTCAATGATGCCGGATGATATAATCTTGTCTATTTCCTCCTTGACCCATACATGCAAGTTTAGATTCATCTGGTAATGCCTCTTCTAAATCGGTCATGCACCTTCCTTCAAGTTAATCCTCGTCTCGCCAAAGGAATGGTGGATGAATTTGAGTTCATGGTACCCACGTGGGAAAAATCATGGAACTCACATAACAATTCAATGATATTTGAATCCTCTTTCTCCAACCAATAATCCATAATGATAGCTTCCTTAGGCTATGTCTCTATCCTAATGTTAACCTTATTTGTTTTTAAGGGCTCATGTTAGGCTATCACTTTCTCATCAATGCTATCTATGACTTCGCATGTACCTTAAGAATGGTTAGTATCCAAACTTTCCATTTATTCACCATCTAATACATAGGCCATTTTTCCTTTTTCCTTTTCAATGCATGCGTGCTCAAGATGTATTTCTTCCGATTCTTCTTCATTAAGGCATGTCTCCAAAAAGGTTCACCAAACAATTCCAGAGCCTATCTTCTACCATAACAAGATATTTCATTGTAACACACTTGATAACTTATAACGCCTTATCCACTTGATGGCTTGGTACTTCGATACTCAAACACTTGAATTAGATTAGCCGTTAAATCATGCCAATTCCCTATCTAACAAAGATGTCTCTCGAGTGGATATACCATGTGCATGCTCAACCTTGTAAAGTGGAATACAAATTATGCACCCATAAAGAAGGTGGTAAAGCTTATGTTCTTCTCATCCAGGACTTCTCACAAGATTGGATATGGAATGAGGAGGGTTGTTTTCCATGGTAGTCTTGGATAATAGTGGGCACATTACTTTTGGAGAACCTTACAAAAAATATGACTCTTACCTCGTGCCACTCTAAAATATTCTCACGACGTGTTACCCAACAACACGTTCGGTCTTAAGAAAGTTATAACTGAGCATTCCCCTTCTCTCATCCTCATTATTTCACTGAGCCTCCATATCTCACAAGAAAAATTTAGGGTATGATCCTCCGGAGTAACTCAAAACTTCTTTCCTCCTACGCACTTGACTAAGCACGCCTTTATCACCCTTGTTACAGATCCTCTCAATTGTCTCCCAATTAACTTATAAGTCCCATGCACCCATTCTCACATGCTATGCTCATTGTATCACTTAACAACTCGAGCATCTTTAAACTGGATAACTACTTACGCAGGATGAATTATCTCAGGATCTCTTATGGAGCACACAGATTCTATCAAGGAATTCCTCTCCTAAGGGCTCAGTATAGGGTGATGACTTCCCATCTATTAAAGGTATGATCACCCTTTCTTCCTTGTTTTTGAAACTGATATACCCCTTGTTAAAATGTAGGTTGACATTATTCTTATAACACCAAGGGCACCCAAGAAATGTTGGGAAATTATCCACCTCAGTGAGCACCGAGACTTCAAAGTCCCTAGTCTAATGAGCATTTCCTTTGTCTTGTTTTCCATATACATCACATTCAAAGATGGCTGTAATGTAGGAATTCCCATCTAATGTCATGCATCCAATGTAAGAACATTGACCTCCACACCTGTGTCAATGAGGATATTCTCATAATCCACCCATTAATAACTACATTTAAAGTGATCTCTTTATCATAGTTAAGGTGTGAAGAGGAAGGTTTTTATGTAAAACCTACCTTTCACGCTTTTCTCAAAGTGCATGGAACCTTCTCCCATAGCCATTCTCCTAGCAAGGGAATAATATTCTCTTGCCTTAAAATTTTTCATACTTCCCTGACCTCATCCAGATCCTTCAGAGCCTCAACATTCTTCCTTTGCTCTAACTACCTTGACTACTCCTTTAGACATTGGATCTCCCCTTGCAAAATATGAATCACATCCATAGTCTCTTGATACAATTCCTTATGATGAGTTGGGTCTAGATACTTCCCATGTACCAATTCTTCCCTAACAACTAGTTTCTATCTTGGCATCTCCCTACCATGCGAGACATCCAATCACGTCGTCACTAGTATAGGTTTCAATCCTGACTCACGCTATACTCTTGACATCCAATGTGGGTTGGTCTTCTTTATAATTAAAATCCCAACACCTTTGTCTGTCTGGTGTTGTTGGCTCATGTGCTCAAAAACTCAGGAACTCATCGTACTTATGTTTGTTTCCAAACCATGAGCACTACAATAGATTAGGACACTCACGCTCATAATGCTTTATAGACCCATAGTTATAATAAGTTCCTCATAGGAACTCACTTCTTCCTCTACTATAGTTACTGCGACCATGAAATCCTCCGTGAAAACCCCTTCCACATGCTCCTCTATTTGCATTCCCTTCATAGTGGTGATCATCATCCTTAGAATTGCTTGCAAGGCTAGTCAGTACACAACAAGATCAATGGCATCATGAATCGAGTCAATCAACATGCAATCCTTGGTATCATGGGTTATAGAGGTACACATATTACAATAGCAAGAAAAATTCTTGTGGATTGCACACTTTAGTAGAGTACACCTATTTGCATCATGATTCCCATTGAAAATATCATAGTCTCATGTCATGGCACATATCGTCTTAGGGAAACTATCCTTTGCATGTTGTTGGTCATCAAAAAGGACTTCGTTGAGAGCAATAGTCAGGGGACAAGAATTCCCTCCTCTTTAATGGGAGAGGTTCCCTTATTCAAAAGCAAAACTTATTTACATATGTACAATGTATAGTTTTGATGTGGAACTTGGATATCATGAAAGTGTTTTAAAATAAAATGGATCATCAATACAAAAGTACAGAGGAATGAAGTAGTGGAAATGAGTAGAAAGGCATTCTCTAGAACTATAGATAACAAAATAATTCCTTATGCATGCTAGAATGAAATTATTTGGAATAAAACCATTTGCATTTGAATCAATAAGATGCTATTACAAAGACACAAAGTTCTAGAAATAACATCCACAAGAATACAAAGCTTCTTGACATAATACAAACAAATGATTCAATAGTATTCAATGGATAGCAATGAATAACAGGATCAGATGGACAAAGAAAGAAAGTTCTTTTGTATTGATTGCTTTGCTACTCTTTACACTTTCAAAAATAAGCCAAGTCCCTCTGCCCTGAAAATGGTGGAGAGAGACCATTATATAATTTTACAAATCAGTTACACTTGGTAACTACTTCTTTTAACTAAAATGTTTAGTTAAAGGGATGCTTAATGCAAAACCCAACTAATTACAATAAGTCCAAAATGAGAAAAAGAAGGAGAGAGAAGCCAGGAGGGGAAGACAAGTGCTCATGATTGGGAAGGGCCCACTGACTTGAGGATCCGTTGTCTAAACCTTTTCAATGCCTCTGTATGTGTCTCGCCATGTGGAACTGATGTGTTGGCAGTAGCCTGGGTCCAAGATCCCAAACATTTCTCCATCTCCTTGTCAAACTCAGTGTGCATATGGTACTCTTTATTTTCTTCCTCAATGGTAGATTGGAGAGAGAAGATTTCCTTTATCTTCTCCTTGGTAATGGAATCCTCTTTAAACAAGTTTTCTTTGACAAAAGCTCTGAATTGAGCTTTAATTTCCTGCAGGGAGAAAGGTACACCTGAGGTCTCATCATGGAGGTGGTAGTGAATATCCTTAAAAGTATATATCACCAAAGTCTTGAAAGCCTCTCCCTTCTAGCCAACTATTCCTTAATTCTCCCAAAGCCTCCTCCAACACTCTGATTTTCCACTCTACGCTGAATACCCATGACTTTGAAAAATTATCCTTCGCATCATCAAAGACCTTACTCACCATCAAAATATTTTCATCAGTCTTCCCCATCAGGTGAAGGTCTACTATGCAGCTGCTCCAAATTTTGAGCTCTTTATCCATATTTCCAATTGTGGAGGAGAGCTTCAGTTGTAGATTATTTACCTTCTCATTGAGCTTGAAGGCTTCACCAATGAAATTCAACCCTATAATAAGCATTTCATCCACCATGGCCTCCATATCCCTCCCATAGATGGAGTACCTATGTATATCCTTGATGCTCTGGACCTCATCTTGACTAAGGATCACAGGTGGTGGAATACCAGTCACTGGGGTAGGGTCTAAAAATTTATCTTTAGATAGCAGTGACTTGATGAAACTAGAAAGTACTTGAGCCTACTCCTCTAGCTACTCTATAGTATGCTGCCCTTTTTCCACCCTCCCAATGACTCTGGTGACTATTTCTTGAAGGTTGTGTATTTCACCTTCAGGAGTAGACTCTCCCATTGAGATCCTTGAAAGCTCTAGATCAGAGGCCTGCAAATCCTGCTCTGGCTTATCAACCTTGGGTTTAGCTATCTCAAGGAATTGCTGACCCTGGGCATTAGTCACTATCCTTGAAGTGGTCCTAGCTTTCTTGGTAGGAGCAAAAGGAGTAGTACCCAACAAGGCTGCCACAACATCAAAGTTGGGCCCTGAGATCCGAGAAGAAGACTTCCTCTTCCTACTATCAACAAGAGGTTGTACCCATGCAAATGTGGAGGAAGAAGAAGAAGGAGGAGCAAGGGAACCAAGAGTGAGAGAACTCATGGCACATAGAGTGTTTACCATTGTTACCTCCAATTGAGATGTGAGTGGAGTAGATGAGCCTTCTTGAATAGAAGAATCCACGGTGCTTGGGGGCTCGGTGCTATGAATTTCCTGCTCCTTATCCATTGTGGTTTCAGAAACACCTGCAGGAATTGGTATTTCACTATCTTCACTCTCACTAAGAACAATGATGTTCTCTGGCCTAGAAGGTAGTTCGAATGCTTTGGCAAAGGGTCTTCTTCAATGGATCCTTGACTTCCTTTTACCTTCTTTTGATAGACCTGAGTGGAGGAGGAAGGAGTGGAGGATTCAGGTCCTTTACTTGATGAGGCAGGAGGAGTCTATACAGTACCTCTGAACTAGGTGTTTGTGCCTCCTTCCTTAGTGTCAAGGTGTCTTTGGAAGAGGATTCTCCTACATTCTTCCTTAGCTCACGAATCTTTCTATCAACCCAAAATTTGGTCCTTACCAGGACAGGGGTGAGGATTTCAGCCAAATCATCTTTCTCCCTCTTAAACTAGTCCAGATCCTCTAAGGGAGTGTGTTTGATCATAGTTTCATATTCATATGACAACAGGTCTATGTTGTCATCCTGAAGTCCTTCAGGAATTTGATACAAGTTAAGCTCTTGAATTAACTGAAGAGGAAACCTGCCATAATGCCTCCTTCTGGCCTCAAAATCATCTGTGCAGTCAGCCCAATAATCTTCAGTGTCTACCCTATGATGGTAGTTGATTATGATGTTCAACTCAATGAATTTCTTCAAGTTGAAACAAGTTATGGGCCTAAAGAAGTGGAAAATGATGGGAGCAAGGGCCCTCTCTATGTTCTAGGCATCCAGAGTGGTTTTACATGTATAGTTCCCCAAAGATATGGGAAAGTGTAACCCAATGATCTTCTTATCCCTACAGGTTCTGTGTAATTTGTCTAATTGTCTGCACACCTCAATCAGGGCCATCTTATCATTACAAAATATGGGGAGCTTAAGAGGAGTGCTCTCATAACCTGCTAGCCTAATGTAAGAGAACCTTCTGAATTGAATGAAGTAGGCTCCGTACTTCACTATCAAGCTCATGGATTCGTCTAAAAACCTCCTTGCAGTGTCACTCTCTAGAAGCCTTACAATGTACATGGTGAAGGCATCATTCACCCTCCTGAAATTGTGATTGCTAGTGTCTAGGGTGAATTGAGGGCAGTAAGCATATATAGGATCACCCTTCTGAGCATCAATGTATGTAAAGCCAAACCACTGTCTGGATGCTTTGCTAGGGTATACATCAGGTAGGAAGTCATGTAGAAATTTTTAGTTTTCTGTACATGGGATAGCTTCTCTGTCAAATTCATGAAGATGATCTCTGCCCAGTTGATATTCAGGTACCTTCACACACTATGTTGATAAGTGGGCACATCCAGAAGTGGAACTTGTTAGTAGAAGGCAAGCCCATAACCTGAGCTAACAGGATTATGAAGTCTGATAGCTCCTCATTGAAATCAAACCTAAACAGAGCTTTGGATAGTTAGGATGCCCCTTTCTTAGGGTTCTTCAACCATGACTTCACTACTCTGGCTTTGTATTTCTCATTGTCCTGATAAAAAGGGCCTATGCTTGATTTTGGGAGATTACCACAGAATTGTCCATCTCTCGGTATTCTTAGGGTAGTGGCAATGGTAGTGGCATCAAGCTTGGAAATGAGCTCCCCATGCATGTTGGTCAATTCACTCGTGTTGGGGTTGAAATGATCCCCACAGGTGAGTACCGTGTTGGCACACTGTCTTGAAATTGGAAAACCAATAGTAAATTCCAGGCCATTATCGTTAATCATTTGTGCCATTGGAGAAGGGTTCGAGTCTATCAATCTGGTCCAGAAATCTCCAAATTCCAAGTGACAAACTTCATCATCCCCGATATCGAACGAAGGACTCGAGTAGAGAAACCTACTCCTAGCCTTGAAATTTAATCTTCATGTTGATAGTACTTAGAAAAACAAATTCACAGCTTGAATCCATGATGAAATTATAGGGGGAATGGGGATGCGAGTAGAGATTTCAATTGCAAGGGTATGAGCAAATGGTAATGAGAAAGCAGTGTGCAAAAATGCGTAGAGGGGAAGTCTATTAAATAGCCATTTTAGGAGAGAGAAGGTTATAAATGTGCATTAAATTCATATCTACCAACTCAAAAAGCAAGCATCGGGAAGAGTGGGAAAAATTATCCCGGATGGCCTTTGGTACATTTGGGACACGCAGGACATGAAAGCGTGACTCAGCCGATGCAGGTGATGCAGGGACAGAATGCACAAATGCTTTCGGGACATGAGGGACAAAAGTACATGAAGTGCATGATGCGGCTGATGTGGATGATTTAGGAATAAAGAGCCCGGGAAAACTTGGGACAGTTGGAACAAAAGTTCTACACTGTGCAAGTTAACAAATTTCGAGAAAGCAGTGATCGGTGAACAGAGAGCCCAAGTGAACTTGGGACACATGGAACAAAAATGTCTGATATACCCACAAATCACACAAATGACTCAAAAACATAGATTTTTTCTAACTTCTTGAGTTTCCTCTTTATTAGAACATCCGAAAAAGGCGTCAAACTCAAAATTTTCAATTCTTGACTTTCAAAAGAGGGGAAATTTTGAGAGGACAACACATGCCCTTCCACTTCATAGTATATGAACCAAAGACCACTACGAACCTCATGTATTGAATTTCTTTACATATTCTCCAACTTCTTGGCCATTGCAATAATTTGGGCATCCAAAAATGGCTAACACTTATATCAAAACTTCTAATAGCCTTAACGCACGGGAAACTTCAAGGCCTTGCATGGGTATGTAAAAGTCTTGTGTGACAATGATCTTCTAAAAAGTTTTATTAACCCTCCAAAAACCATTGAGCATGCTTTGAGATGGGTGATTATCATAGGATAGATTTGACAAGAGGGTTTTGAACTATGCATCATACCCTGCACATTCTCTCTGCCATTATTTACTAGATCTCTTTCAGAGTGCTGATGCTATTCTTCTCAAACTTAGGGATATGGATCTCTACTAGGAAGGAATTATTCAATGCAGTGTAATCCATGACCGTCTAGTGGGTTTCATATTTGTGGTACTAGCTATGCACACATCCTTGTAAGGTTGCTATAAAATAACTTGATTTTCACTCTGGGGTAGTGATCCCCTTTACATGCCATATAAATTCACACTTGTGCACATGCTCTGCAACATCTTCAATTCCTATGTAGTCTAGAAAATGCAAAGACATCTCAAAGAATACTTACAGCTAAAACTTCTATATTTTCACCTTGTCCAAAAATTCCTCCAAATATAGGAATGGTTTGTGCAGCCTTGGATGTCCCAAAGTAGAAATTATATCTCCTAGGTGTAGATCAGTTACTTCCATCGATACTAACTAGACTAACATACTTCTTACTTGATCTAGAAAACCAATCAAAAGGGGTTGGTCATCATGTGGGTTCAGATGCATGTCGATGGCTCTCCTTTCTCCATGTGAGGAACTCTCATCGAAGTTGAAGGGCTTCTCTCTTGCACTTTCCAAGATGGGGTATCACTTGACTACTCAAGTTCTACATCCTCGACATGAACCTCAATTCCTTCTCACAATTTTGCCTTGATATATCCATCACACCTATAACCTCATGTTGTCTAGCCATATCCCTTTTATGAGCTTCACTATACTTTAGTATTCTCTCTTCCCTTTCCCTTTCAGCCACAATGTATGCTCGCCATCTTCCTGCACCCTATATTCCTCGCCCAATGCTCAAAGAAGCTTAGTTGACCATAGGAAATGCTTCTAAACTTATGGTAGTGATCAAGATCTTCATAGCCAAAGGGATTGTTTAAATTTTAGGATTCTAATAAATATGAATTTAATAAATTTACATATTACATAATGTTATAATAAATATTTAAATAAAGATTACATCATAACATAAGTAAATAAAGAAAATATTACATGAAATAAATAACACGGTGACACAATATTTATAGTGGAAAACGCCAATAGGGTAAAAACCACTTTAAAATAACCTTTTACTTTAGAGAAATTATCCTACATCCAAGAAGATCACCTCCTCCTTTGAAACCCTATTTACCAAGGTTAAAACCAAAGCACATGATTTACACACCTTTGATATATTTCCTGAATATATCAAATGAGGACCTAAAGTCCTTTTTATATAAGGTGATCGGGTATATCTCCCGACCCACCTTTTCAACCTAAAATGGTTGACACATACACTTAGGTTTATAATATTTAATATTAGAAATATAAATATTTCATATTATTAAATATTAACCTATATATTAGTGATGGACCCATATACATTAAGGGTTGGCGTAGGACCACTTAATCATTATGTTCCAATAGGGATAACACATAAAAATGATCCTCCGAGCTCCCTCGAATATCAAACTCAATAACCTCAGGCAGGAATACATAGAAATGGCATACTCTAGAGTATAACTAGTCGACTCCTTTCCACTAGCGATCAATAGCACATATCTAAGTCGATCTACATCCTACACCCTCTAGTAATCATCTTGGGTCCACAGACATGATCCATAGTACCAACTTGATCTAGATGCATATGTTGAAAGCCATTCATATAGTTATACTGGAAAACAACATAAGAATGTCTTGTATAACTCATGGTATATGTTCTCTTCTACCCATCTATGTGCATTGAACTTAGGTCCACCGATGAATATTTGAGAAAAATTGTCCTTCGTGCTCTTGAACCAGACATATTTTTTACACTTTCCCAAAGGTATTTTACAAATGCCCAAAGGAATTTTTACAAAAACCAAGTTCTATTAAGAGGTGACATTGTCATACACTCTCCCCCTCAATGGCAACTCTGACAATCCAAGATTTTCATGAAAGTGACAAAAATTTTCAGTAATCAGGGACTTTTTGAAGATGCTAGTAACCTACTCTTCAGTAAACATGAACTTGAGATTTATGTCATCACTTAGCACCTTCTCATGGGTGAAGCGTATATGTATCTCAATGTGCTTCGTGCTCTGATGTTGAATTAGATTCTTAATCAATATTAATACAAATCTGGCCACCACATAGAAGAGAAATACTTCCTTTAACTTCCATGTGTATCTCTACTAACATTCGTTGCGGCCACATGGCTTCTTACTTCTTCTATTGTAATTCTCTATCTCAAGTAGAATAAATGAAGACTGCTTGATTACAATTTTTGTTCCAAGTAATGATTCCTACACCAAAAAAACTTGAACACATATCAAGTATATTTTATAACACAACATCAATATGGTTAGAATCATAAAATCCATATAAGTTAGCATTTTCATTCTTAGTATAATGAACCCATAATTGATTGTTCCTTTAATACATCTAAAAATTCCTTTTGTAAGATTTTAATGATATCTAAAAAGGTTCCTGCATAAACCTTGAAGTAATTCCTACTTTTTGTATAGAAAATATATGATCTAGTTATAGTTAGATAAATCAAACTATCAACTAACATTGTATATAAAATAGGATCAAACTTTTTCATATGCGATTTAGTGTCAATATTTATTCCAACTTCCATTGAAGTATAAAATTGTTTACTGATCAACTATAAGAAATTTTTTCAATACAATGGTTCATATTGTGTTTATAAAAATAAAAATAGAATGAAATAAAGTCATACAAAGAACACGATGTGAGAGACCTAACTCATTCATTTCAAATTATTTGCGCTCAATTTCTCTTTAATCATACGAATTAAATCATAATTGTCACTAGTCATAAAATTATCAAATATTATCATATATATATATATATATATATATATATATATATATATATATATAATGGTAATATGTGAGCTTTATTACTTAATGAATATATCATTGTTAGAAGAACAATTAACAAAACTAATAATTTAAAGAAGGAAACAATTTTCACATACCAAGCTCTAAGAGCTTGTTTTAAACCATCAATGATTTCTCAACTTACAAACATAGTTTTATTTATCAATTTCTTCAAATCCTTTAGGTTGAAACATGTAAATTTTTTATTTTAAATCATAATTCAAAAACTAATTTTTCTTATTCATTTAGTGGATTTCCCACCCAAATTGAGCAACAATTGCAAATAAGGCCATAACAATACTCATTTTAGCTACGAGAGGAAAATGTCTTAACATAATCAATACTAGGTTTCGATTAAAACCTCTAAAGAACAAGTCTAGCTTTATGTATGTTAATACTACCATCAACCTTATACTTTACTTTGTATATCTGCCTATACCTTATAATACTTTGTGGCCCGTGTTTATACAAGGTAATTAATGCATGGTACATATGATGGCTTCGGTCATTTTCCTAAGGTTAATAGGATTTGAACTTTCTAACATAGATTGAGCCCAGTTTAATTTCTTATCTAGGAATATAAGAGTTTCAAAATATCTATAGTATCAAAACATCATCATGACCATTTACTAAATTAGAACAAAACCATCATTTATAAGCATTTAATGAAGTAAATTTAAGAGAGTAATACAACACATGTAAACCTTTTACTAGATTATATCTATACATTTCATATAAGCTTCAATAATTAACATGTCCTAACCTTTTATGTCTTAGTTTTAAATTATTCAAACTCGAGATATAAAAAAGATACGAAGAGAAATCATCAAAATATACTGGACCATTTCTTTGAATTCCTTCAACTATTATACTCTCATTACTATCCTTGATATACCAAGTATCCTTCATGCATGGATTCTAGTTGTGTCCATACCTCTTTCAGATGTTTGATATTACCAATGTGTATAGAAGGTAAATGTCGTTCATATTTTGAAAAATCATAGAAAAATCCTCTTGCATTTGTTGTAATAATGCATTCATGTTATCTACGATTTCTTAACGACTGGTGGGAGAAACCTCGATCTAAAAATAATCATCCATGTTTTCCTTGCCATAAATTATGTTTTGACCCAAATGTTATAGTTGGTTTCATTCAAGATCTAAGTTTTTTCAAGATAGAAATAACTGGACACCATTATTTTCCTAAAATTGTAAAACACACCCCATTATAATATACAATGTACCACAAAGTTATATACATATTTATCAATAATAAAAAACAACACTTTTAATAGAATCAAATCTAAATTTTATAGATCTAAAGAAACTATTTGATCATAACTAATTTTGTCATTAAAATGCATTATAATTAACCTCCCATGATCAAAATAATAACCCATAATATAGATAAGAGATCCCTAAGAATGCATAACAACTTCAAATTTCTACAAAAAATTTAATGTAGACAAAGATCGACCAACTTAAATTTGACGTCTAAATGATTGTTTCCATAATTTCTTCTTGTATAATATTAGGGAGTTATATTTTAATACATTATAATGACCTATTATAATTTATATTTTAATACACTTAAAAAAATGTATATAGTTTATAGAATGTAAATAAAAAACAACATATAGTTCATAAAAATTATAAACTATAGTATATTATTTTTATATAAAAAACACATAACCCTTATTAAAGGGGTTTAAAGGACATAGACCATGTTAAAAGAATTTTACCAGGAGAAGTAAATTTATGAGTGTATATATTAACCTACATATTTACAGTGGGGGACGAGTAATTTCACCCAACCAAAATTGTCTCCTCCCTTGATTTACTCTTAATTTTACCCCGCACACATTTAAAACTATGGAAATATTACAAAATATTTTATATAATTCTTGCAAGCTAAAAAATTTAAAACTTTTATGTGGCTATAACTACCAATATTTTAATAAATATTTACCACACTTCACGTGGGCCACCAATAAACTAGCCCCCTTTTTTAATTCTCCATTTATACTTGAGAATTCCACATTTATACCTGAGATATTATCTCATTTTATTCTCCACTCCCACTCTTATATAAAAGAAAACCTTTAAATAGGTTTATTTATATAGTTATTATAAACTATAAGATATAAAATAATGGGGCCACACCCTTACATGGATAATATAAATGGTTAGGAACACATGTTAGGTTTTATTTAATAAGTATTAAGATTTAAAAAGTAATCCCTTCATGACCAAGCAATAAACATGTGCCCTCCTTACTAAAAAAAGTAAGCACTTAGGTTTTTTTAAAACATATATAAACCAAATTTAATAAAATTTATATGTTAAGTGGTTTAAACTAACCATATATATATATAATATGATTCAAACTTAGGTTTTTTTTTTTTTTTTTAAACTATATATCCTAGATTTATAAGTTAAGTTTAAATATGATTTAAATTTAGGCTTAGAATATGGTCTCATTGACTCTTTCCTCAATCCCATGTAATTTTAATATGGTTTAAGGATTTTAATATATAGTTTTTTGTTTTCCAAAACTATATAAACTTTAATATGATGTTTATATAAATTTTTATTTGAAATTATAGAATACATGAAAATTATTTCATATAGTAATAAATCCTTTCATTTTCTATATGTGATTTTCACGTAGGTAAATATTTGAAGCCCTTTTCACCTATGCACACATCAATCTCCAAAGAAACATTAATTCCATATAATTTACAAAAAAATGAAAGTAAGATTCATATCATATTACATCTCCCCCCCAAAAATTAGGGATTTAAAAGTGAAAAACCCTAATTTTTTTACCGATAGTTTAATTTCACAAATGTAGTGCTAAAATAAATTGAGGAAAAAAATAAAGGGCATCGGATACTTTTAAATACCCTTTTCGGTTGGTTGAAAAACCCCGTACAAATTAAATAAATAAAGTACAAAACATTTTATCTTAATTTATTTAATTTACGTCTCTCTCTGCTTACCATGTTAGAATTTGAGGATTCTAATAAATACATATTTAATCAAATTACATATTACATAATGTTACAATAAATATTTAAATAAAGATTACATCATAACATAAGTAAATAAATAAATACTTACAGAAAATAAATAACATAGGTGACACAATATTTATAGTGGAAAACCCTAATAGGGTAAATACCACTTCAAAATAACCTTTTACTTCGATAACTTATTTTACATCCAATAAGATCACATCCTCCTTTGAAACCCTATTTACCAAGGGTAAAACCAAATCACTTGATTTTCACACCTTTGATATATTTCCCGAATATATCAAATGAGGACCTAAAGTCATTTTTATATAAGGTGATCGGGTATGTCTCCCAACCCACCTTTTCAACCTAAAATGGTTGACACATACACCTAGGTTTATAATATTTAATATTAGAAATATAATCATTTCATGATATTAAATATTTAACCTAAAGTATATACTTAGGTTAGCATATTTAATAATAGAAATATAAATATTTCATATTATTAAATATTAACCTATATATTAGTGATAGACCCATATACATTAATGGTTGTCCATACCACTTAATAATTATGTTCCAATAGGGATGACATGTAAATATGATCCTCTCGAGCACCCTCAAAACTCATAGTCAATAACCTCATGGAAAGAATACATAGAAATAGCATATTCTAAAGTATAAGTGGTCGACTCCTTTCCACCACCGATCAACAACATGCATCCAAGTCGATCAGCATCCTACAGGCTTTGGTAATCATCTTGGGTAAACACACATGATCTATAGTACCAACTTGATCTAGATGTATATGATGAAATCCATTCATATAGTTCTACTAGAAAACAACAGAATAATTTCTTATATAACTCATGGTACAGTGTTCTCTTATACCCATCTACATGCATTAAACTTAGGTACACTGATGAATATTTGAGAAAAATCATCCTTTGTGCTCTTGAACCATGCTTCAACACTCTCCAAGGTCAAACATTATGTCATCACACATCGTAGAGGGACAAGATGTATGAAATTTCTCACAACAACTTAGAAAAGAGGTCTTGGAAAGCAGACCAAGATGTAGTCATTTTTAGGTCCTTAAAAACAACAGTTTAATCCCATGTGTGTCGTTCTATCACCCAATGGGCATTGGGTGCTCACCCAAGGCACGTGCGGGTGCCAAAATCCACCTTTATGTGAGTTTTGTGAGAATACATCCCCTAATGATAGAAAATTAGATGCAAGAAGGGAAAGAACCATGCATTTATTCTAAGGGTCTTAGGATGAGTTACTATATAAATGCATCCATAAGGAAAATACAAAATAGATAATAGATGTGATAATACAAAGAAAAGAATCTAAGGTTTATACCCATGAAAAATGTATATATTTTAAAATAAATCCATATATTCATATTACTCTCTATTCATTAACCACATTACATTCCTTATGGTCATTACATACCAAATCAATACCCTACTAAAAAGTTAAGAAAAACATGGAACATAAAGTAGGAAGTGAAAAGTAAACTGTGAAGCTATATATAAGAAAAATGTATAGACAAATCATTTGTAATTTTCCTAATAGTAGGCACTTATTAAATAGAGAATTAGAAAAACAAATAATATTTTATTAATAAAATGAAAAAAGAAGAAGGGACAGGGTCCCACCAGGTGTGCCAGAATGTTGATAACAATTCTACCTTTATAGTTGGATTGATAATACAATGAGGTAAAACTAGATCAACCTCGAATATGATGGGGTTTCCAAGGTACCCACGGATGATGTTGATGGATGTTTGATTATTGCGCTCTATGAAGAATGGATCAAGCTCCTTTCTTGCGAATAAATCTACAATCACAGACACTACACAAGATGGGATTAGTAATATGGATAGGTAGGTTTCTGGCAAAGTCTAGTTCCCAGAAGTCAAAGGAATTCCTTATATGGATGTCAACCCACTTTAAAACACTTAAGTTTATTTATGAAAATGAGATATAACATATGATATATGAAAATACGTGATCAAATGTTTATGATTTATTTATTTTATTACAGATATTTAGCTGATAATGATAATATGAAAATAAATGTGACTAGGGATCAAAATCAAAATCTAGATAAGTATCCATATTCTTATAGAAATTTAATCCCATAGAAAAGGCTAGGTCGTCCTCCTCAGAGAAATACAAGGAAATTTCCTCCATGTAGTTGTCTACGAAGAACTCTAAATGTTCCTCCTCAATGTCATATTGCCATGCAAAATTAGAGTAAGAGTCTTCAAAGCTGACTTCACTCCCCAATTCTAATTTAAGTTTGATATTAGAACCTTCAAGGATGTCGAATCCCACCTTCATTGATACTTGGACTAGGATAAGTTGACTTGGATGTGCTACACTTCATAGTAAGCATTCCAAAACTCATCGCTGGCCTCACATATATTTTGAGAGTATTCAAATAAGGTCTCTAATATGTCAATAAGAGTTGTGTGGATAGCGCACAATTCTAGGTCATGCAAGAGATCATACTTGTTCCCAATGTAGTGGATGGAAAATGATTGAAAATGATTTGACACTTTGGTGATTAAGTGATTATGTCCACTTATAACCATCTAAAAAGCCATGCTTGACAGAGAGATTAGTAACACAAGGGAAAAAAGTAAATAATAAGAAATTTTGGATGAAATGTGATCGTTAAAGAAATATAATTCATAGAAACACAAGCGTTTCTAGGAAATACATGCAACTCTAGGGATCACATGTGATTCTACAAGACTTATATAGACTGTTAAAATGAGAGATTAGATTAGTTGATACGAAAATAAGGTCTTGAAAATGCAAAAAGTGAGATAAGAAATGATCGAGACAGGTAGGATTGAGATGGAAAAAATGGAGTTACAAGATAATAACAAACCTTAATTGATGATGGCTGGTAAGAGGTTGATAGTGATTGCGATTAGAGGATGAACGAGCTTCAAATGTCTCTAAGACACTTGATGGTCATGATTGTGCTCTAGCTTGATACAAAACGACACTTGATAAACTTGAATGAAGCTTGAAAATGATCCCGAATTCTCATGGAGGGTCATGAATGGTCTTGAATGGTCCCAAAGAGAGGTAAGGAAACTAGTATATATAGATTTCCGATGACCAAAAAAATTTTCTAGCGTTTTCAAATCAATTCGAGTTTGGGAGAGATATGAAGAGATAAATTTACTATTTTGAAGTATAATGTTTGGGATTTCAAAGATTAGGTATATTTATATTTAGATGTCGATGGGGATGGGGTTAGATGAGGATATAAGTTGTTAGGATAGGAAAAGAGTGTTTTTGGTAGGTTCCCTTAATTAAACTAGTTGTAACTAGTGTGTAATAGGGACTTGTCATAGGGATGAGGATAGAGGTAGTTAGGATAGGTGTATGGATACATTTAGAAGGTTTCCTAATTAAACTAGTCATAACTAGTGGGTCATGACAAGTTCACGTGGCGAGGTGTAGGGGTGAAGTGGAATATGTGGATTAACTAATTAATTAATTAATTATCCATGGGTGGGGAAATGTGACTTAGGAAATATGAGGTGAATGATTAATTAATTAATTAAAGGGGTGTGGGGTTGATGACCTAGGTTTAGGGATGCCATTTAAATGGTGCGAAACAGAGTTTAATCAAATGACTTAGGTCATGAAATTCTATGCGGATGGGTACATTTATTTGATTATTTATGTGAGAATGGTGTGTGCATATTTTTGGTGTCTACAATATAAAATAATAATAATAAAGGGAAGAATGCTATGTTCGAATATGTGATCAATGAGTTGGTAAATGAAGTAATGGATCCATATGAAGGAACATGGCAATGGAGATGGAGTATGTCATGTGGTGGCAGCATTGAAGGCATGAACACCTTCATAAAGCATTCAAATAGTTTCACCAAATCCATTAAACAAGTTCTAACTCAATTGATTTTCCCTTATGTCGTGTGCCCTTGCCTTTCCAAAACAAGAGCTTCTAAATAGTATTTTATGTCTCTCAAAACTATTTTGAGAGGATATTACCATACATTGCTTTTTCAGGCACCCTATTATATATGCTTAATGTGGAATGAGATCATTACAGAATATGCAAAAATGGGTTTGTTGAAATGCCTTGAAAACCCGAATTCACAAGCTCGATCAACATCTCAACCTCTGGCCTCTTTTCCTATGTGTTGGGTTTGAAAGTGAATGACATTGAAATTGAATGATCAATTGAGTTGTTGGAATGTTTTTCCCCAAAAGTATACCCTTTCCAATGTATGCCCAATATGTGTAAAAAGCGTGGCTGTTTTCCAAGGCACCTTGGGTTTGTATGAGTTTCAAGGTTGTCTTCTTGAAAGTGCGCTAGTATAGAGTATGAAAATGTGTAATAAAACACAAGGCACATTAAATATTTAAAATTTTCCCTCAAAGGAAATACTTCACAAATGGGTTTAAACATATGTACATGATTATGTATAGAAAGGGAGGCCATATTGAACAAGGCATAACAAATTCTTCTTATTACTCAACTCCCCCCCCTCATTGTAAACTCTACTACATATTTTAAACTATTGTAGGCATACGTTTCCAAGAAGAAAATTTAATCCCAATCACCAATTTTACAAATAACAAAGTGGGAAGGTTTAGTTGAATTGATGCTTTAGGGAATTGTTTGATCAAATGTTTGCATGACTTAGCCATCTCATGGATATCCGTTGGTCCGAAAATCTGTCGCGTGGACAGATCTATGGATAGACGAGCCAACAGTGTTGCAGGGCTTAGCCCCTCTTTGAGACAGCAAAGCGAAACTGGTTTATTGCTATTTCTACTAGCAGGAACCTATGCAAGTCTCACAGATTCTGCCTTCGGGGGTTGGGATCTCATCCCAAACAGAGTGTTCTGTGGCTGCGAAAAGAAAGGAATGAAAGAGGGAGAAG